>JARHVA010003481.1:535000-1135000 GCA_037957365.1 Torreya grandis | reverse complement strand
GATGGAGAGAGGAGGAAAGAATACATAGCAAGACCTCAACTCCAACCAACTCATGGGAGCATGTTTAATGTGGACTATGAAGAGAAAGAGGAGGAAGAAGAGGAAGATGAAACTCCTCCTATAAAAATAAACCTTATTTTACCCCACTTTAGGCTACTTCAAATGGGAAAAACATACCTTTGATCTCCAAATGAGGAGAGTCAATCAACCATCCTGGTCTTTCTCAAATCCCAACAATTGTGTCTACACCTACTGCAGAAGTTACCCCACAAAGCTCTGACCAACTGAGTCCCAATATTATTAATCTAGAGGAAGGTTCCCTATAATAAATTGATATCTCATTATAAGTACTATAGGCATTGGCAGGGAGGATGGTTGATAAATTATATACAAGGAAAAAGTCTCCCACAGCCTCCCAAACCCACTCTATAAGTACAACACCATTGCCTTTGTTTCCCATCATTAGTACATTCATAACTTCCCCTAATTTTTCTACCTATACAACCCCCATGTTCACATCCCCAAAAACTAATTCCTTTAGAGCCACCATTCCATCATTCATCTCACATGTCAATCCCAACTTTCCACTTCCATCCTAGACATCCACTATAGGTACATCACTCACCCTTAGCTCCCTCATACCTATCAAGCCATTAAAGCCTATTCCTAAATCATTCACATATTAGTAGACACTTTTCCCTACTATAATATACAAAATGATTGGGCCTTCTACATTACCCTCATTTATCCTACATATGGGACCAACTAAGTCTTTATTCAATCCATTTAGTCAATTAGACCTAGCCAATATATATATATATATATATATATATATATATATATATATATATATATTCTAGTTATAGCCCTAGATTTTTATTCTACCCAAGCACTCCCACTAAAACCACCTCTCATTCAAATAATCACCCCAAATTGGGTGATAAGCATGATTCAAAAAATAAGTCAAGGGAGGCCTCAAGTGAGCCAACCTCCTACCCAAATTGGGATGAAGTTTGACCCCACCACTGACACCATGAAGAGGGTACTTCAAATACAAATGAAACAACCATAGCCCAACTCAACTATGATATATCTTTACTCTGACCAAGAAAAGAAAATCAATCCATGGAGAAGTGAAAGATTATGTTGAGGACCCAGTGTTTGTAGTACAATCATAGGTAGAATCCACCATTACAATAAAAAAGGGAATGCAATAGGAGTTGTAAAGGTTGAAAGAGTAAATGTTGCCTATAGTACTAGATAGCAGTTTGATTTCAATAATTAAAGTTGTAATTAATGTTTTCAACCTATACAAAGTTATGAATAAGAGATAGGAGAGGGGATCCAGCAAGCTAAGGTAGTCACAAAGTTTTAACAAATTCTTGTCCATTACGATGCCAAGTTGGCAAACTTGGAAAGAGTGGTAAGAAGTAATGAATTCCCTATTCTCAAAGTCTTTCCTCTTGAAGACATTATACTTGTGTAGATGATCCTCATGAAAAAGAGGAGAATTTTGAAAACATGATTTGAACAACTCAAGGATGCAAACCCATCCTTTGATAAAATTGAGTTCAAAATAGCCCGCTTACTAAAGGATGCCATGATCACCAAGGTGACCAATCCTAAAAGCTCCTTCATGAAAGAGAAAGATTTTAGGGCACAAATGAAGGTAATTATTACATGGTTCCAAAAAGATGTAGCAAGTGCTAAGATATCTAAAAAGATAATAGGCATTGTGGTGTTTTTCCATCATAGACTGCAAAAAGTAGATGTAATAGAAGAGGCACTCAAGCCCATACTCATAGATCATAATAGTTTGATTTAGGACATACCTTATTTCTTTAGGCCTATGATCCTAGATTTTTCCCAAATAGACAAATATTATCAAGCATGTGTTGAAGTATGAACCTAGGAGGAGAATGAGAGGAAGCATACATAACAACAATAATAACATCAAGCTAGCCAGTAACAACCTCCAGCCCCTTAGGAATATTTTATAGTCTTTTTGTAATTTCAAATGTAGAATATTCCATTATAATATGGTTTTTAAAGCCACTTGGATGTATTTGGGCACTAATTTTAGGACCACTCAAATTCATCTTAGGAATTTGAGCCTATAAATTAGGGTCTCCCCTCATTTTGTAAAATAGAAATAACTATTTTCAAGAATCAATACAAGAGATTCAAAGAATTCATGAGATTGTCTATAGTGCTTAATTGTGTGTTTCATGTTGTTTTTCCTCAAGCTTTAGATGTCTGATTGTTTCATTTATACAAATTAATCTAGAAATTACATTTTATACATGTATCTATTAGTTTGAGCTTAACGCTAGGCTAACTAATTTGATAGTATATTTGTTCTACTTTCTCTCATTTGCATCCAGATGTGCTATGCAATTTACTGTGAGTGAGTTATTTGTATGAAAAGTATGTTGTCAAATACATGCATTATCTTCCCTTAAATCTTAAACTACATATATTTATATTTTATAATTATACTAGGGATGGTAAGTGTTAGTTTCATATGTATTACCTTAGAATTAGCAGAATTGATAGATTTATACATCTTAAGCATAATCTCTTTCTTGCCTTACCCTACTCTCTCTAGGATCCACCTATGAACCACCTTATCTTAGATCATGATATGAATATATCCATTATTCATTTACCTTTTAATAAATAATTGGAAAACATTAAGATAATTCATAAAGATTAGCTAAAAAATGTGTCACTACATAACATTTATCGTCCTTGTAGCAGGGTCTATTTATAGGATTTGAAGGCGTGATCACATATCTACTATTTATGCTATTATAAACAATATCTATATAAACAACTCAATCCCCAAGTCATTATAAGACTATAAATTGAGTTTTTTACTTTCCCCTTTATTCCCTCATGACATAGGGAGCACTAAAAGTGCATCAATAGAAGGATAGTCCAATTGTGTAGGGCACTCAAATTTAGCAAACCCTACAAAAACACATGAAGTAGTTATTTTTCCATATTTAAATTTTTAAAATGTAAACTTTGAAAATTTAATTATTAAAAGGAGATCAATGAAGGAGTAAACTTAGATGTAGATGAAACCAAATTTCCATGTAACCTATAACTAATAATGGAGAATTGTGTCCCTTGTTCAATAAATAGGATATATTTTAACTAACTTAAAATTAAGAGGGATCTAATCTTAATTTTTAATTAATAATTAAGCCTTTGAATTTTAAATATGCATGTTACAACTCTAATAAATTATCCATAATGGGTTTGCTAATAGTGATGCTAAATCCATCAATTCATACTGGACTTGAATGTATATCACCATAATAGAATATGAAAACATACAAGGGTTTTATATAAGTAATTATAAGGCTATTTGAGTATCCATAGACTCAAGTGTACATTACCCTATCATATCATAATCATGACACTATAGATAGATCTAGATTATAATTTCATGATTAAAATAGATTGAATGATATACATTCTCTCATCATGGATGCCTTTTTCATAGATTTGAAAAAATGTTTTACATTTGATTTTGTAAATTTATACTTTTAAAATGTGCATGAACAAGTATCAGGCCTTAAAAACTATAAATTCTAACTATGAAGATGTGCATGAACAAGAATCATGCCTTTTGAATTTTTAAACATGTATATAAAATAAAAAAGAACTATCATTACCGATGAAGTTATGCAAAGTGATATATAATTACATGCACCTATATTCTCAATTGTAACTATATATTTAACCTATAGCTTTTATATTATAATTTTTTCACATGCCCATGTATATGCATTCAATTTTGTATGATTTTGTACTTTGATTTGTTTATTGATGTTTTGACATATCTAACACAACACAAGTAAAGGTAAATTTAAAGAACTTATACCTCTCTTAAAGTATATTTACAATACCTCCCCAAGGTTTCTTCCACCAATTTATTGACCTACTAGACAAGACCAATTGGCCAATGCAAACTATTCATAAGGGGACTATTTTAAAAATTAAAATTCAGGGGATTATACAAACTTTGACAACTATAAAAGGTAAGGTTTTAAAACTCTACTGATAAAGGAAAGTTTTGATAAAATCACTTGCATAAATACACCTTAAATTAAATCCAACATGTATATAGTTTTAGAACTTCAAAAGAGATGATTTATATTATTTGATCATTAATTATATTCAATAATGGTATAATGGTAATGAACAAGACTTGAAATCAAGATAAACATGTATATTTAGATTTAGTTCATTGATACCCAAGTTCTAGACTAGTAAGCTCATAAAAATGCAAAATAAAAGAAGGGAAAAGAGAGAAAAGTGTCATGTTATCATGAACGTGAAGATAAATTTTTTGAATGAGAAAATCCCATGAAACCAATCCTTAGTTGAGCCAGACCTAACATAGCCATAAATATAAGGATAGTGTAAAAGTCTAAGGGGAAGTTGATTGGGAGAAGGAAATAACATAACCACCATAAGACATGTACAGGAATGACCTCCAAACTCCATAGTACTCAGAATATCAATATATTCTAGTCAATTAATAATTCTTGGGATTTTCATTAGTCATTCAATTAAAAACATTTCTATCATAAAAACATAATTAAACAAAAGGAAAGATTAATCTATCTAAGAAAAAATATCTAATATATGGGATCACAAAGTTTTTTTTATAACTAATAATTATTCAACCTTTATTACATCAATTTCTTGATCATTTATAGCCAATCCCAATCTAGGATTCAAATTCATCCAACTAATGGGGTAGTTACACAATTCAATACTTTCTTTAGAAGGTGGTTGAGAATACCTAATAAATATTCCATCTGAGCCATGCCCATTTAGTTATAGCATATCCCCATTCTATATTAAAACTAAGTTCTTGTCCTATATTCTTTTCATGATCTAATCCCCATGTCATCATGAACTACTTTGATGTTTTATATAGATATCAAATTTAAGCCAATGATAACTGCCATGTGGTAAGTTCTAATTATTTTTGAGACCCAACCTTGATGGTTCATTGACAGGAAGATGTCCATCAAATTTATGGTATAAGGTATGATGATGTCATTGTGTCCATGTGGATGGACCTCATTCATTGGTCTATGGCCTTTGGTTCATAAGATGATGCCACATGGCATCATCCAATCTTATCAATTTATATAGGATGGAATGTGATCACACCACGTGGAATGATCTTGAGGTATTTGGGTTATTTATATGGTCCATATTCTCCTCTAAGCCCAAATATATCAATATCATGACATGTGCCATGATCTTGGACCTTCGAGCCTTGGAGATATCTTAGACTTTGACATTCCTCCAAACCTCAAGCTCTAGTGATCATTCTATATGGTATAATTCTTAGGCCATCAAACCTTAAATATTTATTGGTCTTTAGTTTTCCTCTACTAATAACCTACCTAAGCCATCAATCCAAAGATTGAACATCGAGTAGGTAGTTGGGGGATCTTTAAATTTGGATAACTCTACAAATTGAGTTTTATCTCTATGATGGTGACCCTTATCATAATCTCAAGGATTTAAGAGAAAGCTATAAGACTTAGTTATTTTTGGATGGGTTTATCCTTGATTAAATGTATTAGATAAAAGTGTATTCATCATTTGAAACTAGGGAAACTTTGAAATTTAAAATATTTCATCAAAAAGACTAAGGTAACAACATGCATGGAAAATGCATAAGGGGATTGGTGTATTGGTGAGGTATAAGTAGTTTGTACTCATAAACCCAATTTCAATTCCCATGGTCCATTTATGGGATTGTAGTTCTTCTCAAAGTGACTATGTGGGCATATTGAGGTAGGGGTTGCACTTCTCCATATATTCCATGGGGGGCATGTTGATGCCTAAATGTATACTACATGTGCCTAGATTGTTTAATAAACACTTCTCATTCTATAATTCAAAGGATTTAGAGCATGAGTTTTATTTTGTGATAATCTTATTATATATGGTGGAATAAAGGTAGAATAAATTACTATTTCACAATATTTATATTAATTGGTGGTTGTGAGCCACTATGGCCTATAATTATTTATAAATAAAGAGATGATCCATGTTAATTAAGATGAATTAAGTTAAACTCTAAGTCTAAATCTAAGCTAAGATGGACATATAAAATGAATCTTTAATCTAAAGTGAATGGTTAAAAAAGAAGTAAAAAGGTAGGGTAAGGCAAAAATGAAAGATATGATTGATCTTTATCTCAGACATCATGATAAAGTTCAAACATTTCCTAGGTATGTACTAAAAACCAATTTATGAAGTAAAATAGATTAAGCTCAAATCACAACATATATCAAGTGAACTTCTAAGGAAGATAATGAAAAATGCTAATATGAACTAAGATTACTTTAAATATTTACTCCTTTAAGTAGATAGTTAATGCACATCAACAAATGTAGAGAAAATAAAATAAATCAAACTAAGGAACCTTCAATTAACCTATCATTAGCACAAGTTAACAATTTTTCATTCAAGGGTACACACTGAAAATTCAAAAGAACAAGTCAAATCTGAAATTTAGAACAAACAATTGAGAGAAAAGCTAGGTAATAATTCACACAAACAAAATGAGACAATCCTTTTATAATTCCCTACTTGCATTAGTTGCTCAAAGTTTACACTAATTTTTGTAGCTCAAAAAATCCTTCCCCTTTAACTAATACTCCTTTTATAGAAACAAGGAAGTATGTTGATCAATTGCATTAAATTACAAGTGTATAAATGTAAAGGACAACTATCCTTTCTATAAAGTTTATATAATACACAAGACTTTCTAAAATGAACTGACCTATAGGCCAATGTGCTAACAAAATGCGCATGCCTTTACAAAATAATATCCCATTTTCAAAATTTACAATGTTTCAAATAAAAGAGAATATTCCTAACAAACTAGTGACCCTGTGTTGATGAATTCCCTTGGTTTTGTTGTAGTAGCCTTACCACCTTTTGATGTTACTCATCAATAAGTCTCAAATTAATTACAAGTTCAAGGAAGAATTCATCCTCTTTCTCAGATAAGTCTTCAAGGTCCATGTTATTTCTCTCCAAGGCTTCTTTAATGTTCATTACCTCAGTAATATTTTCTTTTGTCATTAGGATAATATCCATGACCCTATTTTTGTTATTCCCAAACCTACCTTGGATCTTGTTCTTTACCTCTTACATGACTAAAGTGGTTCTATACTTGAATTCATCATCTGTGATGATGCCTATGGAGATGAATTTTTTAGGTTTAGAAATCATGGTCTTAAGGAACTATTATATCATATCCATTAACTCTTTATCATCCCTAAGGAGTCTTTCTAAGCTCTTAGACCACATGCTTAATCCTTGAATTTTATATATAACCAATCCCATGATTGTGTTGAGATGGGTTAGGCTGATGGCCTTAAAACCTAGGATTTTATCACCTATCAAAATGTTAATTAAATCCTTCATCTTATCTTTTAAACTCTACCATTGAGTAATTTAAACCCCTAGCTATTACATCTTGCTAACCTAATACACCTTGTATTTATTTTTTTATCTTCAAAGAATTAAACATGTCATAAAAGGATGCCTCAAACATCTCTATCATAGGATCTAGGATAGATAAAACAACCTACCTCTCTAGATTTTCCCTTTGCTTCTTTAGGTTCTCTATTTGTTGTTTCATGCCCTTGATTCCAGTTTATAGTTGGGTTGATTGAGATTAGGCTAATCCAAGTATATCTTCTTCAAATATTAGGTCTTCACCTAACTTATGACCTTCCACTAGAGTTAAACCCATAAATGGTTCCACTTTTTGAAAAATGAATTCTTCACCAGCAACCATGGCTCTCCTTTCTATCACCCTCTCCAAACCTATAGTTTTTGGATCGAACTGGACACCAACTAATGATTGAGTTATTTGAGGAGGATTTGGAGTCTCTACTTATGTCTCACTTGAAGTCCCAAAATAAGCCATCTATATACCACTTGACTCCCCAAGGGAAATCACCTATCTTTCCTTCTCCTCTTTTATAAGAGAAATTATCCATGACTTAAGCTCATCATGAACAATTATGTTTATTGACTTGGTCATGGCCCAAGAGTGTTGTATAGTAGGAACCTTGAAAACTTGTCATAGATGAACAATTTAGGTATGGTTGGTCCTTGTATCACATTTTCTTCACTAAAGACATTGACCTTACTTAAAGGATGAGTGAATGTTAGTTTGTGTATCTTTGTTCCTACTAAAACCAATGCAAGTTCAGCCTTCTTCTTAGGTGGAGTAGAAATGTGAACTAGGTCTAATGCTACCTCTTTTCCTTTCTCCTTCCCTACCTCCTTAACTTGGGGTTAAGGTTCTTCTATCTACATTTCCTCTTCATTAGATTGATAAGTAGTGGACAAAATTTACAATGCATCTTCTACTATCTCACCTAGGTTTAATGCCACCACATTAATGTACTCATTTGGAGATATTGGTTCATTTGGATGGGCTAAAGATGATGTCTGCTACCTAGGTCTCCTTTATTTAATCCTCTTTTTAGATTGTACTTCAAGATTTGGGACTTCTACTTGTGATTATGGTTGCATGGGGGGAGGTCTAGACGATTGACCTCCCAACAAGTGGTATTACCTAAGACCAAGTTACCAAATGTCATCATGTCCTTTCTGGTACCTCATTAATCTAGATTTTGTGTTGATGCCATGTTTATTTAACCTTGCTAATACCTCTGTGAAGGATGAAGCCTTGGTGTATATTGAGTCATAAAATATAGGCCAATGTTCATAGGTAAAACTTATTTATTTGGCTTTCAAATGTTTCATAACTCTATCATTTGGGTCCCACTATCTAAATTCATCATGTTAAAACTTGAAAGAGGCTCTATGTCTAGTAGCATCTTCAATGTTATCCCAATAATAGAAAATAATTCCACCAATATCCAAGGGTGGAGTATTTAGTAGTCCTTTCCTTTTACCTCTACAAACACCATCAATACCATTGCATATTTGGAATATAACTTCCTAATTATCCAATTTATTTAGAAAATAGACTAGTAGTCTAAGTGGAGTGCATTGCATTCCCTCAATCCTAATGATTGTGAAGTCTAGATAAAACTATATGTCCCCAATAGACTCAATGGAATTCTTTACCAATGGGCTGACTCTTGGCATTGGGTTTCCTATTATAGCCTTAGTCAAGGTAGGATAGATGTAATCACAAATAAAATAAATATGGTCCCTATACTTGAAGATATGCAACTTTGAATAGAACTGAGACACTATCTGTGTCTTTTCAGGTGAATATCCCTAAAGTTGGGGATCTCAATTGTGGAAAGCAAGGCATCCAGGAGATAAGACATCATATAGAAGTTTTTCCTAGACCCTTTCTTGATTATGGAGATCTACGTACATAAACATGTACTGATAACTTCACCAATGGGAGGGGTGAGATCCTTCTCAATCATAAAGTATACCATGGGTACCCAAATACTATTAATATAAGTGGTAGTGTGGCTTCCACACAACCTATTCATCAAGGTCATTATCATCCTAATTCTAGGTTAGAATTGGTTGATGGGAATGTTTCTACTAAGGTCAGAAATCACATGGTTTTTAAAATACAACCATGGGTCTAGGATGGTTTTGAGGTCATTTTTCTTAGCGCATTCATTAAGTGTGGGTAAATTTACTCTAAGATTGGGTAACTTATAATAGTTTTCAAAATTAATGGGAGACACATAATAAATGAATTTATGAGTACAATCATTTATTAGCATACCCTTTTAAATTTTACATTATTTAAAAATAGGGAGGAGGACATATATAGTGAAGTACCTCTAGTTTTGTTCTTGTGTGGTGAAGGCTCATCATTTATGCTACAACTAGGTCATAATATCTTGTCTTGAAGGATGCAATTTTCTCATCCTCCTTTGTTATGGGATATAATTCTTTAATTTCCCAAAATATATTGGACCAATTATTATCTCTAGTGTTCAATTCCATAACATCAATTACTATGTCCTTAAAGACTCTTCCTTTTGAATCTATGGTTAAGTAGAGATATGTGTCCTCTCTATATTATATTTGTACCACCATGATTTTGAGATTTATAAATTGCTCACTAGTGGTCTACAAATTGCCTCTAGATCAATTTGTACTTGCTCAAATGATAATTGAGCTCTCTAGTTTGCTTATGGTCAATTTGAGATCAAATTAGGGCTTTGCATATGCTAAGGTTTCTTTGTAAGTATTTTATGGGATTTAATGGTGATGGGTTTTGGAATTAAGTAAATTTAGTGCCTTAGATTTGAATTAGACCTTTTCCTTTATACATTTGCTTTTTCATGCCCACAAAATCTTTGGTTTTATCATTTTATACTTAGGTGGCATCTAGTTGGCACTTTTGTGGCACTTTTTATTAATGTTTAAAAACTAACCATTGTCCTTTGAAAATATTGCTTGGTATTTCTATGTTGGATCATCTTGCATAGATTAACATGAGCCATTAATCTCAATCCTATGAATTGCATGTCATTGGTCATTATTTGTTTTGGGCTATATGATTACACCACTTGATAGTCATGTGGGGCTCCCTAAGCTCTATACTTTATCAACTCTATCAATTGATGTGCATTTATCACATAGTGATCCTGTGGGCCTCAAATGTTGTGTTAAATAGTCAATAGAGATATTTCTCCATTTGATTATGTTCCTCTAATCTCATGCAAGCCATAGATCCTATAAAGGTGCATGATGTTTAAGTTAGCATTAGTACATATAAGAACTTAGGTTAAATACTTTAAGTTATGGTTTATTTTAGGTTAATAAACATTATATAAACCATAGGCTAAATTATTTAAGCTAAGTCAAGATCATGATAAAAGGGGGACCCTTAATAATAAAGGACCAAGTATAATGTTTTTTAACCTAAGGTTTTATCATATTAATAAATATGATAAAACATTAGGGTAAAAATTTCTAAGCTAACTTTTAATAATAGGACCTTGCATTTGTTAGGTTAAGTTGATGAAATAGACCCCAAAAGATCATTGGACATATGGGAACCAAGCATGATATTTTAGACTAAAGTTTAGTCAAATGTTTAAAAACATGACCACACTTTAGGATAAATTTTGAGATAGGTTTATGGTGTTTTATAATTTTTCCCACATAATTTTAATTAGTCTATGATATGTCAAAGGTTAATTAAAGATTGATGAATCCTAAGCATGTTTCTTTTCCAAATGAGGTCCCATTGATCTTGCAACATGAAGATAAACATGTTCATTTATCTAAATGAGATTGGTTCCTGAGCTTGAATTTGATGGTCTTATATATGTCAATGACAACCTCATAGACTTCAATTGATGGTCATGAAATCATCAAATTTAAGCTCATATAATTATTCATATGGGCTAAAATTTCATAGTCTCATAGATGTTAATGATGTCCTTGTGGACATCAATTAATGATTATAAGAATGTCAATTTTAAGCTCACATAATTAACTATAGGGACTAGAAAATAATATCCTTGTTGATGTTAATGATAACCTTATGGACATCAATTGACAAGTGTGAGAATGTCAAATTTAAGTCCCAAGAATAGTAGGTCCCTTAGGAACTTTGAATTGATATGTATTATTTGATTGATCTCACCTGAGTAAATATAGGTCATCGATCTTGTAAACATGCACACAATTTAAGTTAGGATCAAATACATAAAGGGACTTAGGATAAAGTCTTTGAACTAAGGTATCATTCAAGTTAATAAACATAAATGAGGCCTTAAGACTAAGACATTAGTCCAATTAGGTTCATAACAAGGGGGACCATGAATAATAAATTTGAAGTTAAGAACATATTAAAAGGACCCTCCAAACATGAATTTAGACCATGATAAAAGGGAATGAAGGGCTCAAGATATAAATGGGACCAAACATATAATTTTTAGGCTATGGTTTGGTCATGTTGAAAAACATGACTAAGCCTTAGTGTAAAAATTAAGCTTGCATTCACAACCTTTTAAAAGTGTTCCCACTAATTTTATTCCTAACAAATATGAATTCAAATGAGAGGTCTAAGCTAGGGTTTATGAATGAGGATTTTAGGAAGCTTGATCATGGATTTCTACAAATAAAATCCTAGTAAAATCATGAATATGGATCTAAATTGTAAAATCCAAGCATAATCCATCCAATGAGGGTTTTATTAAACCTAAAACTTGAAACATGAAGATCAAAGGTTAGAAACATTGGGCAAAGTTAAGGTAAAACCTTGAATAAATAGATAAAAGTATAACATATCATGATGATCTTCAAATACAAATAATGTGAAAACATGTTATTAATTCTCTGAGTAAGTGAATTTCAAGTTTAAAGTACAAATTTGCACAATTTATCATAAAGGTCCTTATTTTTCAAAAATAAGGGGTATGTTGACCTCACTAGGGCACAATATGAAGACTTTGGCTATGGATAACTTAGTGTAAATTACAAACCTAGGCCCACCCATAAAACCCACTTTGATAATAAATACCTAGATATTACCCCCAAATTTAAAAAACCAACACCAGATTTTCAACATGGTTTTTACTAAAATAACTAATGGTAAGGAAGCAACTATGGTGAATGGTAGTATGGATGATGAGGGTGGTTGTATTAAATCACAAAATAAGATCCTATATGTAATTATAAATGCATTATGTCTATAAATCAATCCTAAATCAAAGAAGATAGACCATACCATACACTTCTGATTGGGGACACATTTGTCAAGTGAGAACATGACCAATATGGGGATCTACTAGACCTGATTAGGGGATATCTTACCATAATACACTATGCTAGGAAGGGTTATAAAGCATCCATTCAAGCACAACCATGAAATAAACTTAAGGGAGTCATGTGTTTTTATATCTCACTCAACTAATAACAAGTAAATCAAATATAATCTAGTGCTCACCAAAGCTTATGGCACAAAGTGGGAGTTATAAACAATAAAAGTAAACATGCATAAGAGACATATAATCACGTAAATGTATACAAAATATTAATACATGGAAGATAAGTAAAAATGCATATCTATCTACTCTTATAAAGGAGGAACAAAGTTAATAATATTTACCTTTGAAGATGAACATTTCAATCCTCAATTTCTCCCTTGGCCAAGGTGTTGTGAGGTATATGTGGTATATAAGGATGATAAGGATAAATCATCTCTAGGATACATAACCTATCAATGCATCCAAAAGAATTTTTTATAAGATAATATTTGTATCTCCAAAGAAATTATGGAACCCTAAGCTTGCTCCTAAAGTAGAATGGTCAATAAGCAGATGCTTAATATCTCTTCTTCTCTTCTTTAAATAATGGTGAAATAAACTTGTATATATAGGAAAATTTGACCCTAAACCCTTCCTAAAATCTTATTAGATAGGGTCAACCTAATCTACCTAGCACAATTTTGGATAATAATTCACGATGTCATGAGCTAGGTCAGCCAAGAGCCAAACTAGTTCCTAAGTGAAAATCACCCAAAACTATACAGGGTTGACCCAGTCGACCTAATATAGTCAACTAATAAAAGGGGATTAAGGTGAGGAAAAGGACAATAAAATGTGGAAAATAATTGGAGAGGGTAAAAATATAAAATAACAATCTTAGGGATAAATTTTTTAGGAGACAAGTGTGTAGATAAATAGTGGTAAAAGGGACAATAATCTTGCGAAACACTAATGGTCTACCCACCCCTTTCTTGATGTACCCTTTAAGGCATGCACTTAGAGAGATTGAGACTCAATGGGTTCTTGAAAGATATAGAATGTCAGTAAGTGATAAAAGTTTTAAAATATTATGTGTATATATATGCGCCACTCTAAACTCATTATGTGTCACGTGAGTGCAACTCAAGATGGTGCTTTAGAAAATAAAACATGATAACCATAACACTCATGCTAAGTAAAATGAAGTAAGGATCAAATAAGATAAATAAAAGGACATAATAAAAAAATTCATACCTCTAATTACCTTAGTGTTGTAGATAAATAAGGAGACTACAAGAGAAGTGAAGGCATCTAAATGTGAAGAACATTAGGTGAACATGTAGAAGTTAGTGCAAAAAATAGCAAAATTTTGAAATTTTTGGATGATAGGCATAAAGTAATGGAAAATACTATCTACATCATCATGATTCCATAAAATTTTATGGTTCAAATAATTTAGTGATAAAAATAAAGATATGAGCAAAATAAGGAATATGATGAAAAATATTTGAGAGGTAATGAATTATGAAAAGTAAGTTAAAATAATGGTAAAAGAGAAGTCATTTGTTATTTTTGACTTATAAAGGAGAGAAAAAGAGTTATGATAAACTAAATGAGTGAATATGGTGAGGAGATGATATGCAAGATGAAAGGGACTCCCAGTGGTGGTAGTAGGTGTAGCAAAGGTAGGTAATTGAGAATTTCAAGATAGTTTTTTAATATTTTATTGGAATTAAGTGTTTTTTTAATAAATTTATAATTTAAACCACTTATATGAACCAAAATTTACCCAAAAAAGTTAATAAGGGTAGGAAAAACCATTAAGGGAAATGGGTTTGAAGAAATCAGAGTAATAAGTACCAAATGCATTTATTATTCAAAATGTAAGGGGTCAGCAGGTAAAAACTAGGTCGACCCAGTTAACTTAGTAGGCTAAAATTTGGAAAAATCCACACTATAGACCTAGTAGGTATTTTCCAACCTAGTGTGTTTACTAGATTTCCAACTTAGTACATTTTTTCCAACCTAGTAGAAAAATCCATTATAACAACTTACTACTAAGAGGGGGAAATGGAGGGATTGACTTAGTTTGTGAAGTCAACCAAGTCAAAAATAAGGAAATTTTGGTCAAACTAGTGTTTGACCAAGGGACAAAAATAGTATGGAAATGCATGTAATAGGTCAAAAGAGTGTTAAAAGGGATAAAAATGGCTGATTGAGGGCTAAAAGGGTTGAGTAGGCTAAAAATAGGTCAAATTAATGAAAAATGACTAGATTATAGCAAATTAGGCTTGTTTTTGTTTAAACTTTGAAAAGAATGTATTTTGATTATGAATGACATGGAGGATCAAAAGCATCTCTTATTATTTTATGGTTGTAGGGCAATCCAAGGTTTTGGTGCTTCGTGGATGCATCATGGCTCTCAAACTTAATGGAGTGCTTGTTTATTGAGGATAGATCTAAATTGATCTTCATAGGCCTATGAGGCATAGTAGACATGTGTAGGATTCCTTTGAGTTTAGACTTGTTAGTTATATTCTTGGGAGCCTGGGAATGATTGACTAACACATTTAGGTGGGTGGTGGAGGGGGATACCATAGAGATGGGTATCACCTTGGAGGATGTCCATGCCATCTCGGGACTACATATAGTATGTACACCTATGGTTATGGGAGTACCAGATAGTTAGGAGGAGAGGAGGGCCTTATCCATATGGGAAATGGGCTCAGATAGGATATATCTTGGATAAAGAGTGAGTATGTTTGATGTATATACCTCACAAATTTTGGATATACAAAATGTTGTGATAGGACTTATGATAGCATGGGTGTTGTGTCACAAGTTGGATGGTAAGGTACCACTATTTATGATAGCCTTATGCCAGATGATATTATAGCAGAGGGTGTTATATGACTTGGGATATATCATCTAGGTATAACTCATGCATGACATGTATGGAGTACTATACAAAGGGTATAATCCTATGAGATCAATTATATTGTTGATGGCATGGATACATGAGAGGTTCCCCATGTATCAACTAGTTGGGTTTCCCCATGTGATCGATGATAGGTTACCTCAGGTTCAGAGATGGAGATAAGACCAAGTAACATGATCTATGTTCGATAGTCATATGGGCACATTTTTATAATATGGCCTAGTTGGGAGATAGAGGCACCATATTTAGAATGAATACATGTGATAGGACACTATACTGGTGGATAGAGCCACATATGGTGGCACATGTACAAGATAAATGGGATAGCCTCACCTATTGGCACCAATAGTGGTTCTCACATTTTGGGCCTGAAGTGTGAGAGAGTTAAGGGGGAGAGGAGGATTAGGGCCATAGATGATTAGGCCAATATGCAGGCCATGATGTGAGAGACTATGGATAGGTCGAGAAAAATGGGTAGTAAAGTGGGAGGAGGTAGATGTGGAGGCAAAAGTACCAAAATTACCACTACCATCTCCATAACAAGAGGAAAAGTGACCACCATATACATGGCGTTGATAGAAGTATCATGATTAAGAGAGAGTAGAGATAGCAATCATCTCAGATGACCTATTAGGTGGGCTAAAATAGAGTTGGGTGATAAAGAGACCATTCAAGCTTAGCCTAAGATGGGCATGACTGGTGACTCTAGGATTTATATTTGGGTAATGACCTATAAATGAGGTTCTTGGAGGATGCACAGATGGAGAGACCATGCTCAATGGTTACATAGATGGTGAGATAGTGGTGGCTAACACATCTAGGTAATAAAATATGGTTAAATTTTTCTTAAGTTTACTTGAGATAGAGTATAGATAGATATATTTTGAGATATATCAATAATCTAATATCTATTTGGTGTGATTTTTTTAGGTATTATAGAGAGTAGGATACTAGATGGGGGTCCCTAGTTAGGGGATCATTCCATGATATCCTAGATGAGGCACTGACACCATACGACCCTACCATATTGGAGGATCTTATTGTACTATTTACCCTAGCTTAGGTGAGTTGGTTTAAACTAGCTAGAGAGGCTGTAAGGTGACTGTAATCATGTAAATAGGTGATGTAGCCACTAGTAAGGGTGGGTGTAAGAGAGGCAATAACATGATAGGTGTTGGCTTAGGAAAGAGCCACACATCTAACTACCATAACATAGATGGGATAGGTATATGCTGAAAATAGAGTGGTACATCTAGAGACCCTAAACTAATTAGCATAGGTATAGGCTCAGGTGACTCATCTATAGGGGTAGGTATCAGGATTGAGATCTCAAATAACCTCTTTATAATTTTCTATTTGGAAGAGTCAAACTAAGGCATCTATAGGCAATGTGGTGAGGCCACAAGATGGGCATGATGTATCCCATTCATATATTTAGAGATTTTTATATGGATGTATTTTTATATTAAAACTCATGATGCGTGTGTGTGTGTGTGTGTGTGTGTGTGTGTGTGTGTGTGTGTGTGTGTGTGTGTGTCTCATTTTGGTATTTGGTTGTGGATTTTATGTGTTTTCATTATGATTATGATTGTGGATGCTTGGATATATTTATTTATATCACATGTAATTATTTGATGTTGTATATGTTGTAGAAAATATATGAGTTGTGGTTTATTTTCTAGCATTATGTATGACATATGCATGGTTAAAAATAAATAAGCAAAATATAATCAATCAAAAATATACTACACACTATTTCATGTTGAGAAATGTGTAATAACAATAAAATGACTAAGTATAAAGAACCAAAAGGTGGAAATCAAAATGGTAAAAAGTTTGTTTTTAAACCTAGAGAAAGATTGGCACCAAATTAAAACAAGTAAAATCACACTAAATCACATTGGGAAGTATGAAAATAATTAAATAAAGTGGAAATCACATGAAATAGCAATGGTATAAAAAAATCAATCAATAAATCATGTGGGGAAGTATAAGAGAAAAACAAAATTAGTCTTAAATTTATCACACTAATTCAAACTGGAAAGTATGAAAAATTCAAGAAATGGTTAGATTCTTACATGAAATTGGAAAATAACAAGATAAAATTGAAATAATAATGAAGTATAAAACATACTAAATCAAGCTAGGAAGCATGTCAATGACATGTAACTTTGCGATCAAACACATCTTATATCATATTTGACATGTAATTTTGATTATGACTTAGATTATTAGAAAATTTTATGGGGAAGGCCAAGTCTTATCCATGGTCTTACGCTTCAACTCACAAAGGGAACACCAATAAGGTGGATTAAATGTGAAAATCTAGTAATAAGGGATGTTGATAATAGGAATGTGAAACTGTGGTAATTTGTGAGGAAGGCCAAGTCTTATACATGGTCTTACAATGTAACATACAAATGGAATCCCTAGGGGAGTGATCAGTGAAAAAAAAAATATTTCTCAAGAGGAAATATGAGTAATATAAAGAGTGAAAAATGGAATGTTAAAATCTTAACTTAGGCATCATATGAGAATATCTTAGGAGATAGGAGGCATACTAAGGACATGAGAAGACATGAAGTGACTAGTGACAATTAATTTACAAAGGAAACCTATTCATTATAGACACAAAGCTTTGTAGGCAAATAAGTGTGCTACTAAGATCAACTCATGAAGGTATATTGGTACAAGAAAATTAAAATGGACATACCTTCTCATGATGTGTTCCCTATTTCTTAGGACCCATTATAGATCTATTAGTCTACTATAAAGATTGGGTACTTGCATGAGAAAGTAGGTAGCACTAAAATATTTAATTTATATTATCCTTTTATAATATACTAGCATACCGCACCCTAATAGACCTTGACTCTATCATGAGGCCAATTTTGGAGTTTGATATTTGACTATAAAACTGAGATGTGATTTGAATCACATCTTTCAATGTGATTTGAATTTTAAGAATGTTGAAAGGTTTTTGCCTTTTGGATCATTGCTTTTTGTTAAATGATTGGGCTTTTAAATTTTTTTAAGGATTTTTAATATTTATCCTCCATATAGACTTGGAATGACCAATCATGAGAGATAGAGTGATACACATGAATGAGTTGTAGGCTTAGCCCAAAGGAAGCTAAGTGACAAAAGATAAAACTAACTAGAACACTTAGGCTTAACAATGAACCAACATGTTATCTCAAGTCTCAACCATGTATATTCTTAGTTTGTAAGAAAGGAATAAAGTGAAAAAGGAGATACAAAGTGTATTGATCAAAGGAGATCATAGTGATATTTAATTATTTACTAACTAATCACATGGTAAATAAGAAATGACTAAAGGAATTAGGTTTTGTATAACTAAGTCACAATGAGAATTATCCATGTATATAGAGATAAGAAAGAAAACAATTATGAAAATAAATAAGGAAGTTTGTAAGAAAGAAAATCAAGAAAGAAAAAGAAATAAATGATAAATAAGATATCCATGAGCAAAAATAAATGATATTATAACTAATATAGAATGTAAAACTAAAGTCACCATGTAAGATAAATAATAATTTAACACAATGTCAAATTATATAGCAAATAGATAAAGATAAGATTAGAGAACACGTCTAATTCAAAATGAAAATGTAAATAACACCATGCATGTGTTCATAAATATTGATATATTTACCCACACACATTATCTAGAACATTTGATGGATCTCTTATAAATTTGGAGTCAAACTACAATTAATACTTCGTCTATCTTCAGTGAAAACTATGAAAATGCTTCACATCTAATCTTCCCAATAGAAAAGGTATGAATTCTTGATGTATCATGTTGAGGAGGGCTATCAGGTAAAGGATGATTAGTATAATGCATGTGAGTGTAATTTATAAGAGAATAAGGGATCATCGATGGGGAAAGAACCACAAGTGAAAGACTCATATGTGGAGGAGGATCTATAGGTGAGGGAAGGTCCACGAGTGAAGAATTAATGGGTGGAAGAATAAGAGGTGATGAAGGGACCATAGGAGGGGATAGAGCCATGGTAGGTAGAACAAAAATAGAATAAGGGGGAGCCTTCTTATGAGAATGACCTATGGGGGGAATGGTAGAAGGTGTGGTAATAATTATAAAGTGATATTTAATATGTTGTTGAAGGATGCAACAACGATTAGTGTGATGGGTGCCACATTGGTGCCAAAAATAATATACCTATCCATACTTATGAATATACTCAAGATTTAATTTAAGTTAGGTATGGCCTATCTATCGATTGAATGGTAGAAGGATGCAAAGTTTCAATATATTGTCACAACTTGCGATAATGCATGGATGAATGATTATCTATGTCATAGAAACAATAGATATGCCTATGCTTAGTAGAGATAATCATAGCAAGAGGTATAACATAAGGGAAAGGAGATTAGGAAGGCTCATCAATGCATTTTGTGGGAAATAGATCCATCTATGGTAAGGGAAGCAAACCATCATCGAGAGAAGGTGGTGGTGGGGAAGGAACTGGACTAGGCTAGATGGAAGGAATAATGAGGTCAAAATAAAGAATATATTTAGCTAAAGTGGGAGAATGAATGGGATTTAAAGAGGGATCTATTGAGGGAGGGGTAGGGTTTATAGAAGGTTGAAGGAGGGTTGTACGCATCTCAAGGATAAGCAATCTATAGGGGTTTGGGTACCTAGAAAAGTAGTAATGCCTAGTCATAACATGATCCATAAGCATACTCCTACATGGTTCTTTAGAAATTAGAGGTGTATGTACCATCGCTACCCTAAAATAAAGAGGAAAAATGATGAAATTAGGAAATATATATGAAGAAATATAGGAAGAAGCACTAAAATATTAAAGCAAAGAGGAATGATAATGGATCATCTCAGTATTATGGGCCTAAAAAATACCACCTAAGAATGGATCATCTAAGGTGTAACCATCATCATATTCATGTGTATGAAGATCAATGACATAAGTAGGGATGACATTTTCATTTGATGAACTATGATTAATGGAATGTTGAGTCTTACTCAAGACAATGGGGATGTCATCACAAGGTGGTTTACAAAAACAAGGTTGTAAAGAAGCAGGAAGCTGAGAGATGAGGTGAGGTGAGAGATCAAAAAATTTAATCTTTAGGTTAATCTCATCAAGTTCATTGTAAAAATAATAAAATTATACACAATGGTTCTAGTTTTTAAACTAACCTCTTAGATGCCTTCAAGACTATCCCATAACCTTTTGACCATAAACTTTAGTCAAGTTAGCTGACTAGATAAATTGACTAACTAACCTACCCTTGACTGAACTTAACGTTCAATGGTCACCCTAACCACTGATAGTCAAGTTTTCACCACCTAAACACTTAAAATCCAACTCAACTATAGATTTTTTTATTATTTTTAGTTGTCTATTATGTGTTTGTATCAATGCATGTTGGCTCTAATAATCAACAACCACTTTAAAACTTTTGTTGAACTGATTATTTTAACTCCCCTTTCTTCCTATAAAAAGAGAGGAGGTGAAAGGGATCTAGATCAAAAATTATTATCAAAACTTCTTGGGCAAGAGATCAAATTTTCTTTTGTAGGTATTATTCTAACTTATAATTTCCTAACTCTAAGACTTATTCAATCCATAAACTATCAACTACAAGCTAAGTATATTATTCTTGTTTTATGTTTCAGTTATCTAGTTTAAATAGTTCTACAACTCTATATATTACCTCTTCCACCAGAAAACCCTTTGACCATTCTCAAAAACTGAGTACCAAATCTTTACCCTTGATACCTCTGAGGATATCTGCTACCCTCATGACCATTAACCAACCTCTAACAACCTATATAACATTTTTGTAACCAACCCATAACCTATTTTGGCTGGAACCAATAACCTATTTGAACTCACCTTAACCATCAACAGTCACCTTAACCATCAACTATCACATCCAACCATTGAGGATCCTTATGTATATCACTCCTACACAAAACAACAAGCTCATACCACCTCTCAACCTTAACCAAAACCTTATTTTCTTAACCTTTATCACTACATAGACCAGAAACAATACCCTGACTACACCAGAACCTACTTTTGATAGTTTAGCATTTCTTTTGATGTTTTTTTGTTAAAATAAGCATTTATTTTGAAAATTATTTATTTCCATTATTTAAGTACTTTCATTTATTTTATGCAAGCTCTTTTATTATCAACCTTATTAGCATTAACTTGTCTTAAAAGATAGATTGATAGCCTCTAAGGAAGTCATGTACTTCTTAGATCTAGCTTGCTAGGCAATCCGTCCACCTTCCCAACTAATCAACCATTTCTTTAAGTGATTTATTATCTATAGGTCATTCCTCCCAAGACAAAGAGGAGTATATATAACCATCTGGATCATGGACTGTAAATCAAATCTAGGTTCTACTAACCTTATCCTTCTTTCAAGTTTTAGTCTTTCTTCTTGAGAAATAAAATAAAATTTTAGTGAAACATTCTAGCATGCCTAGTGGGACCTAGTTGCATCTAGGTGATTTTTATTCTTGTTTTATGCTCATTTAAATGAAATCAAAATTTATTTTAGTCTTAAAATTAACCTTTCATACATTGTTTACTTGCATAATTAGCTCACATAGCTTAATTGATCAATTAAATCAGCAATATCCTCACTTCTTTACACATATACCAAATCACTTACACCAAATCAAAAATCATAACATTTGACATAAGGCCTAACTATGGTTTCGTCTCTTATTATTATCCTTCACCCATTTTCTATCCCACTTGGACATCATTACCAAGGGGAGAAACCAAAACTCAACTCTCTGGTTGAGTATAATCTCTGGTAATCGGTATATCTTGGCTAAGCACCCAACACCCTTATCATTGTAATATGTAATGTGAGGGGGTAGGCCCCAACATCAAGACACATATTTATTTCCACTATAGACCCATTTTAAATCCTAAACACAACCTAAAACCAGCTATAGATTTCCTTTCTAGTACTCATTCTAAAAACCAAGTGGGATCACATATTCTTTCTAACTTAAGGCATAAGCCACAAATGAGACAAAAAGAACATTAGAATTTAAAGTTATTTAGTGTGTGTTTTATCTTCTTTTAATTTTTCCTTATCTTCTCTTTGTTCAAGTTGTGATAAATCTAACCCCCTTGGAAAAACCTTCTACCATCTTACCTTCACCCAACTCATCTCCACTGCCTTGTTTAATGGGGAACACTCTTATATTTTTTCTTAGAGATCTTAACATTGTTAAACTCATATAATACAACCCTCTTTCCTTAGATCATTACCTTGTATCAAGATCTACATGTGATCTTAACCTTACCTACAACCAACCCAACCTTACCTACAATCAACCCAACCTCACCTATAATCAACCTAACCTAAAATCAACCCAACCTTGCCTATAATCAATACAACCTCATATAAAACTAACCAATAAACTCTCAACAACCATTTTATCATCATCATAACCAACCAACAAACTTTTAACACCTATTTGACCATTTTCATAACCCATCTCAACCTCAACTATCTCAACCTCACCAATCTTTGGGCTACCTATCTCAACCATCATATCAGCCACCTCAACCTTATCAAACTTTTGATTATCTACCCCAACCATCATATCAATTATCTAAACCCCCTTTATGGTAACCCTATTTATCTAAAAACCAAGACTTGGTTTATCCCCTCAACCATCAACCAAAATTTTTAAACCAACCTACCTTATCTACCTTATCTAATCCAACCAGCAACTATCAACCCACCTTATCAACCTTACCCAACCTCTCAAACTGACCTACCTTATCAACCTTACCTACATTATCAACCTTACCCAGCCTCTAGACCAACCTACCTTATCTACCTTAACCACCTTATCAACCTTATCAACCTCCCACAATCAAGCCAACAACTACCAACCAAACCCTTCAAAACCACCAATTTTATCAAACCTACCCAACCTATAAAATTTATCAACCATGTCAAACCAGCCAATTATCTCACAACCCCAAAATCCATAGGTGAACCCTCTTCTTAGGTAGTATACCCCACTAGGGGAATCATATGCCTCAATCCTTGAAAAAATCTTAGAGGCTTCTATCATTAGACTTCCTCCAATCAAACCCATCAATCATTCTCTTCCAAAGCTAATTTATTTTATAGAGAATGATTTTTGTACTTATCATCACACAAATATACATGTGATAGATATATGTGGGTCTTTTAAGATGTCTTTCCAAATCCTTATTGATCAAAAAGAGGTTTCAAATGATATTCTCCATGTTCCCCTAAACTAGCCTTGAATATCATCAGGAAACCCATCATTAAATCTCTTTCTTCACTCATTATTATGTAAATCCATGAAAAAATCCCTCCACACAATGAAACCCCTTCATTATATTTGGTCCTTAGTGAACCCATAAGTAAATAAACCATAATCTAAATCTCAACCAATCCATTTTTAATCAGGTGCAACCTTTCAAACTTCCTTTTTAAATCATCACTAAGGAAGAATCAAACCTAACCAATCCACTTGTTGACCAAGAAAAACCTTCTCAACTTTCCTTTAAAACCATAATTAATGAAACCAACCCACCTCTTCCACTTCCCCTTTTAGTGGTTTAACCTCAAATCAACTTACCTCTTCCACTCCCACAAAAGGTGAAATCACCCAAAACAACCATACCTATTCCACCTACCCTTTTGGTGGAACCAATTAAAGCTACCTTACCCTTTCCACATCCTATTTTAGTGAATCAAACCTTAACCCAACCCAACCTACCTCTTCCACCTACCTTTTTAGTGGATCCAACCCAAACTCCAAACACGTCACCTACTAACTAATATAACCTTTCCTCAAACTAACCAACCCTAACCTCAACTAAAACCAAACCCATTCAATTCCTCTATAATCTGTTCATTTTCATCTATCTAATGACATTGTCTTTGTTTCCATTCCCTTTTTAATAGGTTCAAATATTTGTCACCTTACCTTACCAAATAAAAAAGTAAACCCAACCAACAAACTGAATTAATTACCCATTCTACCTCCCTCAACCAATAAAACCAGCTCAATCAACCACTATCAACCCAAGTTTTGATCCAGCCATAACCAATTTATTTATCAACCCAAACCAACATCAACCCTTCACTCAAGATTTCTTAAATTTTGGCTGCCCTTTTTTCCAAGCTACCCACACCTCACCTAATCTCCCTCATTAGGACAATCTGGCACTCTTGTCTAACCCACCTTTATTCCAAGATGATGTCCCCAAAATCATTTCTAGACCCCAACCCTACCGAAATCTGACCCAATAATGTTTCCCTCATCATAGCACCATAAGGGAGATCCTACTTGAACCACCTCCTATAACTTGAACTCCATAATAACAACTAACAACCCTTGGGATGTGAATGAGTTCATCTTCATCCTTCCTAAACCCTATTTACTAACCAACATATTTACCTAAGAATCTTTTTCCTACCTCAACATTCATAAAAAAAAGCTAAGTAATCCCTCCAAAAATATTTTATCAATAAATAACCTAAACATTAACCAATAACCAATTGAACCTTAACCTTTTGCCTACCAATTTTAACCAATGACCAAACCAACCCTTGGCACTTATGCCTCAACCTACACTAAACCAAACTTAAACTTGACTAAAACTTGACCTTGACCAACCTTTCATCAATAAGCCAAACCAACCTAGACCAAAACCTAAACCATAACCAACCACCATTAAACCTAAAATCTAACTCAAAGCCTAACTATCATCACCTAACCAACATTGCCTCTTGCTTTGTCAACTATCCAACAAAGGAGCAAACTAGGGGAGTTATTCCTCTAAGAGGATTTATCCATTTATCAACTCAAAACCTTGCCTTAATAAAATGACCAAACCAACCATTGGTATTTTCTTACCTTAACTTACACCTAATCTTGACCTTAACCTAACTTTTTACCTCTAATTTAAATAAACCTTCAACTTCAACCATTCTTCTTAGGCCTCTTTTGGTCTTTAAACATCGTAACCCTACCTTTACACCCAACTACCCAATCAACCTAGCAACTTAAACCTTCCTAACCAAACCAAAAACTAGTCAAAATTACAATCTAACTAATGCCTAACATCTATCACCTAACCAACCTTACCATTGACCATTCTCAATCTAACATTCTCCTTTCCATGTCTAATCTATAATTGGAAAGTAATTGGGGGACATCTTTGCTCCTAATTGGCTCAAATAGTTTACATGTAAGTATTGATCTAGGGCATATTAGAACCTAAGCCCCTCAATGCTTTGCATTTGTACCATGTTCTTTTGTTAAACCTAGTTCTTAGTCATCTTGTGTATAACTTATGTTCATCCCTTATTTTCAACCACTTTCATCTCCTTATTTTAAAGACAACCCATTAAAATAGGATCATGTGATTATCCATCATAACCTTAGCCTAATCCTAAGCATGTGTAACATGGTTTTACCTATGGCATGATTTTCATGGTATTTTCTAACCTTTATAGGATGGATCTCCATGGTCATTGTCACTTAAAATTATTTTACCCATCATAAACCTTCTTGTGATATGGTTTTGCCTCTATAAAGGAAAGCCTTAAGGCCCATATAAACTTGTTCATATCTAAACTAGCATAAAATTAATTTGGGATACCAAATATCACTTGGGTTAAAAATCTCTAGCATTGTAGACTGCTCCCTTGAAGGACAACTGCCCAAAACTACTAAAATTTTCTTAAAAGGTAGACTTCTCCCTTGAAGGACAACTATCACACATAAACAAATCCAAATCTTATACCACTCTCTTCAAGGATAGCTAAACCAAACATTTGTCAAGCAAGCAATCACTTGGAAGCTTCCCATATCGATTAGCTTCCCAAAAGCAATCAACATAACTCAAGTCAAAATGCAAAAATAAAGCCATCCTAAAGAAAGCTTCCACTATATTTCACATAGTATTTGTAGACTCCCACATTAATCAGTCTATACCAAAC
Source organism: Torreya grandis (assembly GCA_037957365.1). Classification (NCBI taxonomy): domain Eukaryota; kingdom Viridiplantae; phylum Streptophyta; class Pinopsida; order Cupressales; family Taxaceae; genus Torreya; species Torreya grandis. Next base: position 1,108,252 of record JARHVA010003481.1, on the reverse strand, counting down.
TTAGAACATGGACTTATCTATAATGGTTATTAGGTCACCTATAAAAGGGGCAAGCCATCCTCACAAGAAGGTTACACTACCATCCATTCACCTATTTCATTCATCTTCCCCTTTTATCCTCTATAAATCAAGGGATTTTAATCTTACTTGACACTACATGATCAAGCTAATTATTTTAACCAATGAAATAACACCATTACAATGCATGAAAGGGGCTTATGTTCTTAAGCCCACCCATCTTTCCATTTTGGTCTTTTCCAACCAGATCATTTCAACCTCTTTATACTTTCATGACCACTTGAGAAGACATGTGTCTTCCATCTTTGAGTCATTAAAACCCCAACCACCTAATTTACACCCTTCCAACCAACCTACCTACCAACCTACCAACTATGCACCCATTAAAGAGCACCTTATTCTCCACCACCCAACTAAACCAATTAACCTCAACTTGGTCATCTTGACCCACCTTTCACACTTTTTATGACCCAATTTTGCCTTGGTCATTTTGAACCCATCATTTACCTTGTCATTTTTTATGAACTTGTGCTACTTTTTCAAATCAACCATTTAGGTGCTTTGGAACATTACCTTTTATGGTCTTAACACTTGAAACCATTTTTGTCTTCTCATGATCACATCCTACCTTGGATACCTACAAATACATCAATCTTACTTAGAAGACTTGATTTTATAGGAGTAACCCATATTAGTTATGCCTAACATTGTGGTTTGGTTACCCTATCACTTATCCTTCTAGTACCAACCTTGTTTTACTACCTTACCCCAACCCCCCAACCATTAGAGATTACCCTTATCCATAGACAACCATAACCAACCACATTACCTCATCATGGGTCCTTCTATCCTGACTAGTGCATGTTTTATGATGACCTTGTTTTATTGATTTTAGACTGCATCAACTGTATTACCAAGTTGAACACTTTGAACTTATTCTACCTTGTGCATGCCTAACCAATTTATGTCTTCATAAGAGTACTTCATACCTTGGATACCCATGAAAACACTAACCATGTCTAGGAGACTTGAGTTTACAAGTGTAACCCAACCATCACATATTATCATATAGTCCACTTGTCACTTGTCCTTCTAGTACCAATCTTATTTTTACTAACCATGATAACCTACTTAATGTATGATCTTGGCTATCATACTTTGTCATACTTTGTGCATGTGTTTGTACTTTAATGTCTAGCCTACCACCAATTTCATTATCAACTTAACCACTTATCAAACATGCACTCAATTCTATTTTACCTCATCAATTCTTGGTTTGAGGGAAAACACATCCTCCCATAGTTGGGGCAACCTAAACTCTGACCCAAAATCCATTTTTGTTTTGTAGCTTATTAATACAAATTGCATAATAAAAAGGAGTAAAATATAGACACTATAAAACCACACATAATATTTCTAGTTGTCAAACTAACCCCTTAGACCCCCTCAGGACTATCCCACAACCTTTTGAATATAAACATTAGTCAAGATAGCTGACTAGATAAACTTACTAACTAACCTACCGTTGACCTAACTTAACCTTCACCCTCGATCATCGATGGTCACCTTGACCACTGATGATCAAATTTTCACCGCTTAAAAACTTAAACTCCAACTCAACTATAGCTTGATTTTTTATTTTTATTTATCTATTATATGTGTGGATTAATGCATGTTGGCTCTAAAAATAAATAACCACTTTGAACCTTTTATTTAACTAATTATTTCACTTCCCCTTTCTTCCTATAAAAAGAGAGGAAGAGGAGGTGAAAGGGATCTAGATCAGCAGTCATCATCAAAACTTCTTGGGAAAGAGATCAAAGCTTCTTATGTAGGTATTCTTCTAGCTTCTAGCATCCCAACTCTAAAACTTCTTCAATCCATCAACTATCAATCATAACTTAAGTATATTATTCTTATTTTAAGTTTTAGTTTTCTAGTTTCAATAGTTCTACAACTCTATATATTACCTCTTCTACCAAAACAGCCTTCAACCATTCTCAACCACCTGAGTACCAAACCTTTACCCTTGACACCTCTGAGGCTCTTTCCTTCCCTCATGACCATTATACAACCTCTAACAACCTATAGAAGCCTTCTATAACCAACCCATAACCTATTCTGGCTGGAACCAATAACCTGTCTAAACTCACCATGACCACTAATGGTCACCCTAACCATCGATAGTCACATCCAACTATTTATGGTCACTATATATATCACTCCTACCCAAAACATCAATCTCATACCACCTCTCAACCTTAACCAAAACCCTTTTTTCTTAACCTCTATCACTACACAATCTAGAAACAATACCTTGACCATACCTGAACCTACTTTTGATAATTTAGCATTTCTTTTAATGTTATTTTTTTAAATAAGTATTTATTTTGAAAAGTATTTATTTCCTTTGTTTAAGTACTTTCATTTATGTTATACAACCTCTTTTATTATCAACTTTATCAACATTAACTTGTTTTAAAAGGTGGATTGACACCCTCTAAGGAAGTTATGTACTTCTTAGATCTAACTTGCTAATAAATCCACCCAACTAATCAACCATTTATTTGAGTACTTTACTATCTACAGGTCATTCCTTCTAAGATAAAGAGAAGTATCTACAACTGTCTAGATCATAGAGTGCAAATTAAATCTAGGTTTTACTAACCTCACCCTTCTTTCAAGTTTTACTCTTTCTTCTTGAGAAATAAAGCAAAATTTTATTGAAACACTCATCATCATCAAAATCTAAAAGGTTAGGGGGATTATTCCCAATGAATTCGGCATGACCATTGCAACCTTGAGTGGAAATGATGGGAATTTAAATCATTAAGACTTACAAAATATAACATTGGGCAAAGGTTCAAGAGTAGGAATCTTGAAGATACCACGGTCTTAGATTTGTTTGAAATTATAGGGGTTAGTGTCACCCTAAATCATATATATGGATCTATTATGAAGGAATTTAACACATTGGTAGGTATAAGAAGCAACTACTCTCATATAGTGAGTCCACGACCTACCAAGCAAGATGTTGTAAGATAGAGGAATGTTAAATATCATCACCTTCACATGAATGGTGATAGGTGGGATGGTAATGGGAAGCCACACACAACTTAAAGGAGTCATTTTCCTTTAATCATATCCTTGACAAGTGCTATGTGTGGATTTGAGATTACATTCATAATATCCAAGGGTTTTGATAAAATCAAGATAAGAAACATAGGTGTTAGAACCCTCATCAATTAAGGCATGCTTGACTTGGATATCACTAATTTGGACACTAATGAATAGATGAGGATCATCCACATGAAGTTGAATCTCATTATGAATCATATAAGTGATGGGAAATTTTAAGGAAAGATAAGTCTCCATTATTTCATCAACATGGATGGACATCTCTTCACATTATTTTAATATGTTATCTTCATATCCAGATAAGGTTGTTTCATGTCCTAATAAGGGAGGATGAGAGATGTTCATTACAAACAAGAGTTCCATAATATGGTTTTGATGATGTAGATAGGTCCTCATAAGGTCAATAAATGTAATTTAGGATGGGATATTAGTTATTTCCATGATGGGATCTCATTCATCATAACCCATAAGAAGGTTGTTATAAATAGCTTCATAATATTAAAGGAAGTCCTCAGAAGGAGGAGCCAAAGTGCACTAGAATTTGTGTTGATAATAAGGAGAAGGTTTATAATAATATTTTAAATTATGTTTAGAAGGTTAAGTAGTTAGTTTAGGTCAGTTTTAAGAATTGGTAGAAGAAGTGTTGATAGAATCTTGATTGTCATTAGTGTTAGGTAAATAAGATGGATAAATGATAAAAATAGAATGGGAAGTGTTATCCAAGGGAGAAGTGGGAATTGGGTCATCAAAATTTATAATTTCATCTTTCCCCAACTCATTTAAGTGAGTTGGATAAGAATCTTGGATAATACAGAATATGTGAGATAATGGAGGGGTGTAGATATATTGATGATCAATGAAAGTAACCATCCTTCAAATAGTAGTCATTTTAACCACATTACCTTTAGTATTAGGGTTAATAAGACTTTATACATTATTGGTGGAAGGGGTGGGCTTGTCTTGGTTGTCTTGGTTAGGTTGGTGATTAAGAAGAGGTTCTTTATAGATAGCCAAATGAGCATTATCTTGATTCAAGGCTTGAGATTTAGTATGAGTTTCATGGGTCTTAAAATTAATGTCATAGGCTTATTGATGTTTTTCAATGATATAATCATGATCAAAATTAGGACCAAGAAGAGAATCCATAGCTAAATTATGAAGCTACCTACAGGTCTCATGAGAATGGCCCCAACTAGCACGAGATCATACCAATATTTAATAGGATGAGTTGAATCAAGTTTTCATAGTAAAGGATGAGGTAAAAATTCTATTAATTTAGTTGAGGATAAAGGTTTATGAACAGTGATGGTTTTAGGTGAAGATAAATGAGGATTGGTGTATTTTTGAGAAGGGGAAGTTGGTTATGAAGATTGGTTAGGAATGAGAGCTTGAATAGTATGAATGGTGTCATAAGAGTCCATGACACCATCATTGGTAGCATGACAATTCTTTTTTTAAGTAAAATATGAGTACTTGTGTAATGTTGGTGTGGTTTGAATTGATTCATAAGGAAATATTGACATTTTGCTTAGTTAATGGCCTCTTTCAAGGTATGTGGAGAGAGAGTATGGACTTGATATTAAAACATGGTAAAAAAGGCATTGTTAAATATATGTAAAATGTTATCATCAACCATGTTATGTTCACATTTATTGGACAATGTTTTCCACCTTTTAACAAAAGCTTAAGCAATTTTGTTTTCAAGTTACAAATTAAAAAGTGGGCCAAAATATTTTTGAGAAGATCACTAGTTTGGAACTCTTGGACTAAAGCATTCACTAAATCTTCCAAACTAATAATATAATGAGTTTTAAGGTGGTTGTACCAATATAAGGCATCATCCATGAGAGTTTTGGCTAAGATCTTGGTAGTGGAAAAGGTATTTACTTTAACCTAGTCTTTATAGAGATTTCTAAATGATTCTAGATGAAGAGTAGGATAAGTTGACCCATTGTAATAAATGGTAGGGATGATACCTCCTATATATATATATATATATATATATATATATATATATATATATATATATATATATATATATAATTAATTTAAGTGGTATATATATATATATATATATATATATATATATATATATATATATATATATATTATTAATTTAAGTGGTAAGAGGTTCATTTTTAATATGTTTAATTGTCTTGTTAACAAGAGGAGGTTGAGGGATGAGATTACGATGGGAATCTCGAAGAGGAGGTGGGGGGAAATTTTGATTATGCATGCCACAAGGCATTGGTTGAGTGTGGGTTTGAAGATGGATAAGGTGATTTTTCATTCTCAACATTTGATTTATATTGTGAGCTTGAAAATTATTCATCTGATTACGTGTTTGTAATAAAATTTGATGGGTTTGATCGGTATTGCTAGCATTATTTGAGGTATTAAAAATTTAAGGAGTGGCTTGGGTACCACTATTGGTATTGGTAAGAGCTTGAGAGGAACTATTAGAATATGAGGCACTAGTGGAAAAAAATTCTTGTGTGGCAAAAGATGAATTAGTGAACGGATGAGAAGAAGAAGCACTAGAAGCATAATCACCTTGGGTATCAAATTATGCACTAGTGGAAGATTTAAGGAGAGTGGGTCTTACAAAAGGCCCACTAGATGTATAACCTACCATGTTAGTGGATATACTAGGCATGGAGGTGAAATAAGTTAAATAAGAATAGGTCATGGTATGAGAAGCGGTCATAATAGAGGGAAGAGGTTGAGAATCAAAGAAACTAATACCCCTAAATAGATGTGAGAATGTGAGAGAAGGTGAATGAGGCTCTTTAACTTGATCAATAATCATGGTATGGTAAATGGTAGAAGGATCCTTTCCTTGATGTTGACGAAAATCAAAGATAAATAAGAGCATTTTAGGGGTATACTCTAATTTAGGTTAATCTTCAAGTGAGGAGAGAAGATTATGCAGTAAAGAGGAATGAGGAGGGGTCACATAGTTCATTATGTGAGTAATTATATGAACATTACTCTCATATAGGAGAGGAGACCTACTCTATTTATGGTAAACCCTATGAGGGTTGGTAAAATTTATCATGTCTATCAAATGAAACTCAGTATTATCTTCAAATAGGAAGTTCATGATGAAGGAAAAAGACTAAACAAGGCAAGAGAGATACAAAAACAAGGGAATAGGAAGTGACAAAAAATTATACAAATTCAATAAGGTCAACTTAGTATATAAAATAGGGTCTAAAAACTATACAAAATCAATAAGGTCAACCAATTACACAAAAATAGGGGCTAAAAAATATACAGAGTCAATAGGGTCAACCTAGTATGGTGAGCAAGAAAAAATAGACATTATGTAAGAGATTGTGTTGATAATAATGACTGTGTACTAAAACAAGAAACATTTTGCAAATATTTTGAAAATAGGAAATGAAAAGAAACACACATTCAATTGGGTCAATGATCCAACTAAAGTATACAACACAAAACCTTGCACCAATGTTGGCTAATACAAGATTTTATAATACAACATAAAATTGAGCAAAGAGCAAGCAATCAACTTGGAAAGTAAAAGCTAACTAATTGGTCATCTTGCATGTTGTTATATTATTATAATATGATTTCAAATGTGATAATAATTTGTCTATAATTAAGGATCTATAAATCAATCTAAAGATGGTTTCAAGATGTTTAGGCTAAAAGGGATCTATATTGGTAATGGTGTCGGCTTGGTATTAGGGCCTACCCTTTCACTTCAGACACCGTAATGATAAGGGTGTCGAGTGTTTAACCAAAATATACCATTAACCATGTATTTATACTTTGATATAAAACCAAGTCATATTCCCCTTTGGTGATGAAATTGAAGTAGGTTGGCCTTGCATAGACAATTGTTAAAAAAAAATTAAGATTTTGTGATTTGGTAGTTTGTGTATAAAAGAGAAAATAGTGAAACTAAATGGTTTATTTAAAAACCACCTAATTAGACTATGTGATCTATTCAAAGCATGAAATCAAAAGTGTGAGATAATTACTACATATAAAGGTTAATTCTAACTTTGAAACATAGTATAATGTCAATTTAGTCGATAGTGTATACATAGATTACAAAATAGAGTCATAATGATATGATTGTGTGTTAAACATGTGCATAGAAGTTAGAATTTTGTCAACATTATCACCCATTGTCATAAATATATAATAATAAAATGATAAAATAATGAAAAATGTGAAATAAAACTTGTAAGGGTTAGATTCATGTCAGGCTCACCAGAATGTATGTAATCAAAAATGCATCATATCTATAAATCAATCCGAACTCAAAGAAGATAGATCATACCATAAATTTATGGTTTGGGACATATTTATTAAGTGAGAACATGACTAATATAAGGATATGCTAGACCTGATTAGGGGATCTTTTATCACAATATACTATGTTAGGGAGGGTTCCAAAGCCTCTAGTCAAGCATAGTCATGTAATAGACCTAAGGGTGTCTTACGTTTTGATATCTCACTAAACTAATAATAATTAAATATAATATAATCTAGTGCTCACCAAATCTTGTGGCACAAAGTGGGGTTTAAAAACAATAAAAGTAAACATGCATAAGAGACATTAACTCATGTCAATGTCTATGAAATCCTAATGTATGGAAAAGAAGTACAAATTTATATCTATCTACTCTTACAAAAGAGGAACAAAGTTAGGAATACTTACCTTTGAATATGAACCTATCAAGCCTCAATCTCTCCCTTAGCCAAGGTGCTTTGCAATAGGTTATTATGGTATGTAAGGATGACAAGGATAAATCAGCTCTAGGCTACACAACCTATCAATGTATCTAAAATACTTGTCCACAAGACAAGATTCATATCTCTAAAGAAATTATTAAACCCTAAGCTCTCTCCTCAAGTAGAATGGTCAATAAGTAGATGTGAAATATCTCTTACTTATTATATTATTTAAATAATGGGAAAATTAACTTGTATATATAGGCATATTTGATCCTAAACCCTTATGAAAATCTTGATCGATAGGGTCGACCCAATCAACCTAGCACAATTTTAGATAATAATTCACTAGGTCATGAGCTAGGTCGGTCAAGAGCCAAACTAGTTCCTAAGTCAAAATCACCTAAAATTATACAGGGTTGACCTAGTTGACCTAGTATAGCTGACTGATAAAAGGGGATTAAGGTGAGGCAATGGAGGATAAAATGTGGGAAATTATTGGAGAGGGTAAAAATAGAGAAGAATAAGTTTAGGGATAAGGTTTTTAGGAGACAAATGTGTAGATAACAAGTGGTAAAAGGGACAATAATCTTGTGAAGCACAAATTGTCTACCCGCCCCTTTTTTGGTGCACCCCTTAAGGCATTCACTTAGAGAGATTGAGACTTGATGGGTTCTTGCAAGATAAAAAGTGTAAGTGATAAAATTTTGAAAATATTATGTGTATATAAATCCCACATGAAATACACCCTATTCAATGAGCTTGTGTTGACCAAATAGACTCTCAGACAAAAATGAATGCACTATCATGGGTAGATTTTCTCATAAAAGTATATGGATTGGACAAAAAATATCCATAACTATTCCCCTCTATTCTATATAAGGAAGTGATTCTATAATTTCTAGATTGAGATATTTCCCAAGCTAAAAATGAATACCATAATATCCTCATTGATAATTTTAACCATATTTGACCAAATAGAAGCATATTATGGGATTGGGCTAAGATAAGGTGAACACTAAAAGGTAAGGTGGCAATAAGGGCAAAGGAAAATAGCTTCTTGTTTGTTTCCTTTATAAACCATGAAGATTGCATACGTATCCTTGAGGGAGGACATTAGTCTTTGGAAAGATGGTTCTTAATTTGAAAAGATGGAAGTTTCACTTCAACCCTTTTGGGAATAATGGAGAGTTATTCTACTCTATATAAGACTTCTAGCACTCTTAATGGAGTTTTAGAAAGATAACATCCTAATTGGGATCACAAGATCCATTGGCTCCCTTATCATAGTTTACCTCATGAACAAGGCCAAAAGTAGATTTGTTATGGCCTGAATGTGTGTTAATATGGAATTTTGTAAAGTCCTTCCTAGATCCATCTTGTTGATATCCAAACTAGGAGTTTGAAGAAAACATATTGTGTATGAAAGAGACAATGAAATCTACTCCAACTATAGTCACTTCAGCCATAAGTGTGAAAATAGCAAGAGGGAAGAGAAGACTCATTTTTACTTAAAAGCTTTGAATTATGCAGGGGAAAAACTAGATGAGTAAGAAGTGAAAAGTTAGTCTCCCAGAGGCAGTGACAAAACAAATTATACTTCAATGAAGGCATAATCCCTTCCTTCAATTCATGAAAAGTGGAAACATCTTAATCCCTCCTTGGGTGTAGAGAGGAGAGTGGTTGAGAATCAAAGAAATAAGGACCTGATTGTTAATGATTATTCTTGCCTCAATGAAGATGACCCTAGCTTAAATGATTTCATTAGAATTAAAATGAGTGTGGAAAAATTATTTTATGTTTATTCTTTGATCAACTCAAAAACTATCCAGTCTGTTGGGTGAATATTTTGTCGTCAACTAACTGATGACAAAATGGGTATATCAACCACAGTATAAGGAGATTTACACCACAAAAAGTGTAGGTTTACCACATATTAACAAGATAAATCTCTCCTCTCATCAAGGGGAGGTTCCCTATGAATATTAATATGTTATATGTGTATGTAAGTAAGCAGAAAATAATACTCAGGGTACTATAACACCATCCATCTCTCTTTTTTCAAAGATGATGTCCAAGGAAGAAGAGAGAGAAGTCTTGTTCGATGACTAAAAGCCTTCCTCTTATTTTAGGAATGGTATCTAGCATAGAGTAGAAAATCCCTTGAAGTTGTAACAAAGTTAACAAGGAAACACACGCAAGCACAAAGTCTTTCGTTGCCTCTTTCACTGATTCAAAAATACATAACAGTAGAGTGAAACAAAGCCCAAAGTCTTCACCTAAAACTAAAATGAATAAAAATCTCACCAAGATAAAAGTAGCTCAAAGTCTTTCTTTTATCTTGAGGACTGTCTTTAGACAATTTCAACACACACACTTTGCTTATTAAATTAAACAGATGAGAGATTATCAGGAAAAGAACATAAGAACTATTTCCTAAGTAACACAAATTACTCCAACACAAAGTCTAGAATAAACATGTTTCTCATCCATTCGATAAAATATGATTTACAAGTTGAGCACAAAGTCTCAAGAAGTGTCTCAATTTCAGCAGAGTTTTTGCTCTCAATTATCCAGAGATCATTTTACAAAAGAGGTCCCCTCTATATATAGGGAGAAACTTTCAAAATTAAAAAAGATTAAAATACAAAAATATCTTAGTCAAAGATGAGTCATCTTTGACTTTGAGATATTTTTTTGGATTTTTTACATGTAATTACATATTACAAAATTGTATACACTTTTACATGACAAAAGTGTATGAGAAGAGAGGAAGAAAAGAGAAAGAGAGAAATGGTTCAACTCTTACCACCAGATTTCTTAAGATGAGCATCATACATGGTGATAGATACCTAGATTCCTATACTATCTGGTGCAATAGTGTTCTTGAAGATCACTCTGGCCTTGATTGTAGCATCCTTCAATGTTGTGATTGCCTTGGCATGACTAGTTAACCTAGATCTTAGATTATCCAGAGTTAACTGAGTATCTAAAATGTTATCCACAGAAGTCATTAAGAACACTTTCTCTTCAAAATCCCTTTAAATCATACCTTTTAATTCTTAGATCATCTCTTCTACTAAGATAAATTGGTTATCTCTGGAGGTGAGGTCGCAAGGCAATTCTTCTAGTCGGTTCAATAGGCCTATATCGCTTTTCTCACTAACATCCTTGGAAGACTTGAGATATTCGATCAGCTCCTTGAGTACCTGAATCCTATATATCAGTGATTCCTTGATCTCAACATAGGAATCTTTTTTGGAAATGGCACTGATGGATATCAAGGTGCATTTCTTTAGATCCTTCATCTCCCTCCACTTGCTAAGATATTTGTCTGTAGTGTCAATATCCTAAGAAATAAGAGAGATGAGGTCTTCTAAATCCATCCTCACCTTCTTCATCTTGTTTGTCTTCGTAGTAACTTTTGTAAGCAAGGAAACTCCCTGAGTATGCATCTTTTCAATATAATCCTTTAGCACTTTCCCTTTCATATAGGTTTTCTCGTCTTTCTGAATAACAGGGTCTTTTATGGAAAAGGCTTCTAGGGCTATTGCTTCAGGGGCAAGGGTGAATTTCCTGACTACTGCAGTCAATTGCTCTGCCTTTGCCTTATAGTAATCTTTCATCTCCTTTTTTCTATCAAATTTCTAGACCATGATGCCCATTGCAGACTGTAGATCGCTCTTCGCACCCTCGTGAGTAACTTTCCCTAACTCAACACAAGAAATGGAATAGCTACTCATGTCAAAACCCTCAAGGGTTGCATTTTGTGTAGGTTTAGCTATCTCTAAAAATTTGTGCCCCTTTTTTTCAACTAATTTTGAAAAGATCCTTGGTCTCTTAGGGGCCTTAGCTTTCACTAGCACTATCTTGCCAAACTCAAAGTCATCTACAAAGATGGCTAGCTTCTTCCTTTTGGGTGTGAAAGCTGACAACTAAGGGGGGAGAGAAGTACTTACTATGGCAATGGTTCTAGCAGCTGGTGTCACTAGGGTAATGTCTGCACTGTTAGTGGGAACAGCGGGTGCAGTGGGAGTAATCAGTGAAACTGTATCAGCCACTGACTGGTTAATGGTAGAGCTTTTTTCTATATTGAAAGAAGGAGAAGAGAGACTAGTGATGGAACCTGAAGAGCGAAGGACATCTCCAAAAGTGCCCTAAGGATCGCCAAACATGAATCTGTAAGGAGAGGTAGCTCTAGAATAAGGAACACTAATGGGAGAAAGAGGCAAAGGAGATGCTACAAGAGATTGAGGTGGTGAAGAAGAAATACCTATAAGTGGTTATGCCCCTTCTTGGGAAGATAGAGGCTTAGTTCTTCGCTGCTCTGAAGGCCTGTCATCTATCTCCATCTACTGAGCTACATATTCCTTGGTGCTTTGTTCTCTAACCCCCTTAGCTGTTGATTCTAGCTCCTCAACAACCTTTGATTTCTTAGACACAAAGATGATTCTAGGCTTGTGAGGCCTAGATGGAGAAGGAATATCACCTTTATTCTTAGGCCTATTCTCTACCTTCTTCCTTGTTTTTACTTGGAGTTTAGCCTCTGATCTTGTAATGAACTCCTTCAACATGATCCCTTTCGCTGCTAACCAATCATTGGTGTTAGCCAATATTAGTTTGAATCTCTTCCTCAAAGAATTCAATTCTTTTTTGGACCACTGAATTAGAGGAAGGGGAGAGTTAGCAACCTTCTTAGCTAGGTATCTACTGTTGATAATGTTCTTATCATCAACCAAATTAAAGGGAATATCCACAAGCCCTAGATATTTGATTTGCTCTAGAGTTAGCCTGTTGTAGTCCATCCTCCTCATTTCTTCAGCTATTCTCAAGTATACCTAGATGTCTTCAATCATAGGCTCATGAAATTGAGTCTTTCTTTTGATCATATCTTTGACACCCCTATAGTCAAAATTGTCCCTTCTCTTGAATTGCTTCATAGTAACTAGTTGCATTTCCATCTCCATGACCTTTGCTTTGGCTGCAGTCAAAATTGAGTATCTACCAATTTCAATTGGGAACTTTAAACCTGGCTTTTTTAGTTCCATTTGCCTAGTGTGTACGACAACCATTTGTCTACATAGCTCCATTAGCACTAACTTTTTAGAAGGAAACCTAGTGAGCATATAGGGATAGCCTTAGAAAAATCCAACTCATAGATAGCAAAAGGAGGGAAATTATAAAAACATATAGCCAAAGTCATTGACGGCCATCGAGGCTTTATCAGATACTCTTTTGTGTTCAAACTGAGGGTCAAAAAGGCACAAAAATATTGCAAAGAAGGTGTCATTTACCCTCTTAAAATGACGGATTGATCCTTGTAGTGTTAACTAAGGGTAATATGAATAGATTGGGGTGGTTTTCCTATCTCCTTCAGTTGTCAAACCTGGAAAGGTTCGCATGGAGGCTACAATGTACACCAAGTACAAAGTCATATAGAACTTCAAAGTAGTAGGTACCTTGGTCAACTACTCATGAAGAGCATTGTTGATCTGGTCGCCCCAAAAGATGACTTGATTCCCTTGTAAGATTATCTTGATGAAGGGATACATCCATTCATGTAATTATGAAGAAGATGGTAGGCCTTGCACTTTGCTGAGAAGAGTAATCAAGTCACCAACTTCTTCTATGAAATCACTCCTCAAAAAATTTTGTGGCCATCTAGATAAATTGGTCTTGGGAGTCTTGAGCCACCTGTTATTCATCACCTTCTTTGCTCTCTCAGGATCCTTGTCATACTCCTTTTATGCCTCAATGAAGTCAATTCTCAGTACTTTAATAGTAGGATGGCACATGAAAACTTTATCAATAAATTCAGGATCCAGCTGAATTATTGTGTTGCCACTCGCATCTGACACTGACCTAGTCTCTCTGTTGTAAAATTGAGTGCACTGGAGGATGAACTCTATGTGATGTACTCCTATTGGGAAAGAGGCAACTAGATGAATTTTGTTTTTGATTACCCTTTTCAACTCAAAGCTTGAGTTTGTCACCTTGGTTTTGGTTATGAACTCGGCCATATCCATGTGGTTGATCTCTATGTCTCTAATGTCATCGACATTAGAAGTGACTAAGGTGATCAGAAAAATGCCTTGGTATTGGTACTTCATGACCTTTGACTTCTTCAGAGAAGCTTCAGTCATTAGAACTAGTCTTGATTGAGTGGGTGTCGATGAATGAGAACCTTCAGGGAGTACTGCAATGATAATCATGATCGTGTAATTAGGGAAAACTGGGAAAATTGGGGAATTTGCACATTGGGTGATCATGACCAAAGAAGGGCACTTGACAAGGCTGGGTCAGAAAATGAGAGGAAAAAGGGTAGGAGGTGAAAAAATAAAAAGGATGAAAATTTCTCCAGAGTTAGAGAAATTGGAGGAAAAAATGCAAGGGTGGCAAAATCCACCACCCTGGCATGAGGAATGGTTTGCATGCACGTGTGGCAAAATTTGCCGCCCTGGCATGTAAAAAGGGAAAAATGTACAGGTGGCAAAATTCATCACATGTGCATTCAAGAGGAAGAATAAAAAGGCATGAGTGGTGAAATTTGTTGCCCGTGCAAGTCACGAAGGAAAGTGTAAGGGTGGAAAAATTAGCTGCCCTTGCACTTGAGACCTGTATTGACAGCAAATTTTGTCGTTGATGCAGGTGAGTGGTGTAAACCTGTATCAGCAGCAAAATTTTCCACCGATGTAGGTGGGGAGTGCATGGTTATGGTGGTGAATTTTCCACCCATTATAGGTAATGAAATTTTTAGAAAGTTCATGGGAGAGAAGGGAGGGTGGCAAATTTCACCGCCCTAACAGGGGGAAAAAGATGGAAGGTCGACGGGGTAGGAAGAGAGATCGGCATGAAGAGGAGAAAAAGGAGGCTGATCAGCCTTAGGGGGAAGAAAGAAAAACCAAAAACAAAACTAAAAACAAAAATTGAAGAGAGGAAAGGAAAAGAAATAAATTCCAAAAATAAGACCTACCTAGAAAACCATGCGTGCCATGAGCTTAAATCTACCAAAATACACTTTTACCCATTTGTTGGATCATCTAGAGGCAGAAGGTAGGAGGAGTGGAAGGAATGAATCAAAATGGGGTGAAAATTAGATTAAATGGGGTGAAAATCAACCCCAACCACTCAATGTGTGTGGTAATAAATGTTGCATGCAAAAATTGAGGTAGTGCATGGGCAGCAAAATTTGTCGCCTTTGCACTAAAAAATTGAAGGGACATGTAAGGGCGGCAAAATTTGCCACTTCTACATGTAAGGGAGAAAAATGTAGGGGTGGAAAAATTTTCCACTCCTACATTCCAAATGTAGGGGCTGCAAAATTTGCCACTCCTACATGTAGAATGAAAAAAATGCATTGGCAGCATATTTTGTCGCTCGTGCACGAAAATCAAAAAAAAATACTGACTCTAAAAAAGTTAAATTTGGGTCCCCTAGTTGCATCAAGACTGTAACAACTTTCACATTTTGGAAAAAATGTAACAAAAAGATGTTATGAACTTCGAACGGTGCCAGTTGAGTAAATACGAGAATGAGAAAAATTTGTCTCGATAAACGGACTTAAAGAGACAACGGGTGAAACAGACAAGTTTCATATGGGGTTGTTCCAAAAATGAGTTGAGCTAATTTTGGGAACAACACAGTCCATAGAATAATTTTAGCTAGAAGGAATATTAGAGGCCTAAGGGATGGATGTTGCATTAACTAAGGAGGAGGAGAGGCTATTTGAGAAAGTATATATAATTACAAATAGAGTGGCTTATAGTATAGATTAGATGGAGGTTAAAATACTGATCCACCCAACACTCATGTCTTAGAACCAGAACCATTTGATAAATTTAAAGCATAGTTGGACACAAAGTGAATCAACATACTTTAGATCAATATGATAGTAAGGATGAGCCCCCTCATCCTTGGTCTTTGGATTTGTAAATGTCTCCACCTACCAAGAAGTTCTCAAGGAAAAATCCTATGAGATGGAAGGGAACAGTCAAAGTTAATTTAGGGGGGCAGTAAAAGCAAAAATGGATGCCCTCACTTTAGATGCTAACTCGGATGAATCATTTTATGGTTAAGGGTTTCAATATTAGTATAATTGATGTTATTTATGTTAATCTTTTTCTTAGTTTTCCATAGTTTTTTCTAACTATTTTTACTTGTTATGAATTGAACATGGATCTTCTACTCTGAAGGTGGTTGATGTTAGTGGCTTTACTAACTAGGATGTCCCTGGGTTCGACCATGTCACCACCCAATTGGAAGTCCTAGTGGAGGGATGATGTGTATCAATGGATTTTGAATTTTATTAGACATTTATCTTAGACCATTGGCTTATTTAGAGGCTAGTATTTTGGTTGTTGGGTTGATTTGACCTTTTTATGAGCCTTGCCTCTATGAATTTAAATTTTAATCTTTTCTACCTTTTTAGGTTTGATCATTATCACATATGTATTATTGGAATTGTTTCATTAGATTTTAAATATGGAGGATGGGAATGAACATGATTATTTGAAATGTTTACCATGTTCACTAGCTCTAATTTTTTGTTTTTTTATGGCCCCTCCTAGGCTTCAATCTCTTGGGGACCCCTTAAAATTCAACTTTCTCTTTAGATGGTTTGATATTTTGATTAGAATTTTATCTTGTAACTCTAATCCTCTTGGGGGTCTTTTATCTTTTGTTTGGATATATTTGGAGACATGAGACCCCTTATTCCTAGGATGAATCTAGTTTTTCAATTTCTCTTTGGACCATCCTCTTTCTTTTCCCCTAAGGTGGCTTTATTGGTTCTTTTAGTGGTGGTTGGGGAGACCCAAACCTACCAATGTGTCTGGGACCGATATCCACACTAGTTATTAAATGTGGGATTAATCTAATTAGAACAACATGCATGAAAAATCCCAATAAAATGTAACAAAAAAATACCATGGGGAAAGTAAGAAAGGGCTTCTTTGATTTGACATTACAAAGAATTCTCTTAAAAGGTAAGGAAAAATATTTGTAATTAAATATTGGAAATAACTCAATTTTTTTAGACCCACATGAATGATAGGCTAAATGAGCCCAAATTTAAATCAAATAGAAATATAGAAAGGATAATTTCTCTTAACAATATCAAATTATACCAACTTAAATTCATAAACATAGGTGTCATCAACAAATTGACCAAGCATAAAATAAATAAAAGGGAAATCTAATGACTTTTAAATGTAGATATCCCCAAATCAACTATAACTATACAAAGTGAATCAAATCACTTAGGAAAATAGATAATATCATAACTAGAGTGAAAATAGGTTCCATGATTTTAGTGGTAAAATTAGGGTGTGTTGTGCAAGAAAAAATAAATGGAGACTTTGCTAGAACATACTCTTGAGTATGCTAAGAATCTAGGATCTTAGTATTGGCATCCAAATAATAAGCATTAGCTATAAATAGTTACCCAATAAAAATTAGAACATAAAAACATGAAACTATGATACAACATGTGACATACTAAGTTATTTTATTTCCCAAAGACCATAAGTGTTCTAAAGTTATTAATTCTTGTATAATTTTCAAATTCACACATAACATCCAAATTTTCTCAATAAATTATAACTTATGAGGGAGAAAGATATTTCAATTTTCCTTAGGGGGAATTACATGTGCATTGATATACTTACAGATATGCATCATGACCTAGATAAATATACCTATGGTTTTACTCAAGGCCTTCCTCCATTATCAACCAATCTAAAAATCCTTCAGTGGAGTTGCTTGAATCACCCTTTCGATGAAAACTCATGATTTTGAATTTGAATTCAGTGTCCTTTAAATTTTTGTTTCTTTTTGAAAAATATTTTAAATTTTAATCCATTGAGGGTTGGGAACCAAGACATGGGTAAAAGGAGCTTTAGAAAGCTCATGAGAACTTAAGACTATTATAGAATAATTTTGGTGCTTCATTAGGTTTTATTTCCTTATAGTAAGTGCATTTGATGGATTTAAGGAAAAAAAATGTTTCTAAATTCACATGTACCATTTGGAATCTTAGGCCTTGAGAATTCTAAAAATTCATAAAAATTGCAATAGTTTATGCAATTATTTAGGTAAAAATTTTCATCTCTTAAGCTCTGAGAGTGTCATCTATGTTACCTATATTACAATCCTTAATTTATAATTCATTTATTAACATTGGAACCCTTAAGTCAAAATAGATAGTTTGGGCCAAAAAGGAACAACAAAAATGCTAAACCAACAAGGAGAAATCAAAACAAATAAAAAATAGAAAACAAAATTTGAAAAAATAGGAGAGGGAAATAAATTATTTATAAGAACATCTAAGTTAATTCAATCTTGAAAATAGTGCTTGAGGGATTATCCATTGACAAGTAATAGAACATACTCACCAGTTAGAAACCTTAGGTAGACGGTGTTCTCATTAAAGATTTTAGAGATATGATAGGGGCATACCCATAAGGAATTAAATTTTTCACATTGTCCCTTACTTTTGTGAGCTTTGTCCCAAAAAAGGACCAAATTAGAGATCTAGAAGGCTTTATTTCTAGTGCATTTATCAAACCATCATTTGATTACCTCTTGATGCTTACTAAAGTACATCAAAGTAGCATTATGTTTTTATTCAAGTTACAGAAGATTCAAGAGGAGGCCTTCTATTTTACCATTAGTTTGTAGGTAGTCATTCATAAGTTATAAGTTGTATATTTTTAGTTACATAGAGAAGATGATATTTTGGCCATATACTAAATGGTACAATGAAGTACCTAAAGCATATTTTATCCTAGTCCTATCAAATCATAATGCAAATGTTTACATGTTGCGCTAATCCTTAGGGGTTTTTTCTAAAAATATCTTATTGACATCAAGTAAATTATTATTTTTTGACTCATCAACCCATTTACCTTATGGATAATAATTGGAATAGTACTTAAAGATTACCTAGTTTTTGTAGTCCCATTAAATGAATTTTATTAGAGATAAAGTAGAGCCATTATCACATACCATAATAAATGGCATGCTAATCTTGGTGGTAATGTGTTCTTTGAGGAAGTTAATCACTATGTTAGCTGTGAAATTTTTCAAATCATGGGCTTTAGTCTAGCGTATATATTAATCAATCACTATGAGGATGAATTTATATATAGTATAATAATTTTCATTAATGGCCCCCATTAAGTCACATACCCATTTCATGAATTGTGTAACCTTAATAAGACACTACAAGGGCATGGCAAGAGTCTATTCTCTATGTATTGTAATATACCAAGCATGTCATTTCCTGACATGGGCATGGGAGTATTTGAAAACATGAGGCTAATAATAGCATACCCTTAGTATTTTATGGTTTTGGTACTTCTTGGACCATGTCCAATTCCATACATCTCATGTAAATTTCCAAGTACTTCACCTGCTTCCTCTTAATTTAGGTAACTTAGACATAGGTCTTCATGGTTATTTCTATATAACATGCCATATTTAATCATGAATTTATTTCTCTTTAGGTGTAGTGATCTCCTTTGGGTAGAACTTAGGTGATGTGGACACTCATTTTTCAACAAATAAAATACAATACATTGGTATTAATCATCATTTAAAATATTCTACATTGAATACCACTAGAAAATGATTTGGGGTCCACTTCAACCATGGCTTTACTGATTCACTGAACTATAAACGTTTTCATAGGTTGTATTTCTAGGTCAAATTCCTATAAAATGGTCATCCATTTTATACATCTCTCCCCTAATTTGTTTATAATTAGCATAGTCTTCACAATTGGACCAAGAACTATGACAAACACCTTGTTTTGTAGAATGTAGTATCTAAACTTTCTAACTACCTTGATCAAATAAAATGGTTTTTTTTCAATCATTGAATACCTAAGTCCAGTGTTTATTAGAGGGGAACACATAAACAACACAATCTTCTACTGTTTATTTTATATCTTCTATGTTAATACATTTTTACTTGAATGTTCTAAAGCAAAAGAGTAGATATATAAGGGTTATATATAATCTAGACTAATAAGTACTAACATGTTTATAATTATAGCCTTCATTTTATCAAAAGTTGGCTATGAATAAGCTACCAAATTTATTTTTATTTCCTTCTCTAACATGTTATTAAGTGGCATGACTATCTTTGTAAAGCCTGAAATAAACTTCCTCATGAAGTTAATTTTGTCAAAGAAAGATTTCAAAACCTTCCTGATGGTAGGCAAAGGGATATTTAGAATCACATATACTTTATTTGGGCTAATATATATTCCTTCTTAACAAATAATATTTCCCAATATCTCACCCTTAATCACCCCAAAGATTCATTTCTTAGAATTCAAGAAAATCCCATGGTCTCTGCACCTCTTAAACACCATCCTCAAATATTTTATGTGGTCTCTTATATTCTTTGAAAAGATAGTTAGATCATCCATGTATATGACTATGCATTTTATGATTATATATTTGAATGTAATTCCCATTTATCTTTATAAGGTGACACCTACATTGATTAGGCTGAATAACATCTTTTTATATGTGAATGTTCCTTAATGTGTTGTGAATGTTGTCTTGATTTAATAATCATAGTTTAACACTACCTAATTATAACCTGAATACCCATTAAGGAATTACATCATTTATGAACCATTAACTATATGTATAACTTCATCTAGTGATTGTAGTAGGTAACATTACTTTACTGAGACTTTGTTTAGGTTATTAAAGTTGAAACAAAGGTGTATCTCTCCATTTTTATTTTTGACCAAAAAAATTGGCCACCCATGTCAAGTGTATTATAGGAAATATAATCACCATTGAGAGTATATGATATACTTATTTAAGGATTAATGTCTCTAATGATGGATTTGTGGGCCTTTGTATTTAATAGAATGGTTTGACCCTAGGAAGATAGTATGCATGAGAATTAAATTTTTAAACACTTTAAAGTATTCTTAGATCCATGCAATGACATCTTTGAAGTCTTTAATATCTTGTGTAATCTATGTTCTTCCTTTTGAGTGTATGTCATGCCTACGATAACATTTTTCAAATTATTGGCATTATCTAAATTTCAATGCTCATTAAGCATACCCTTTGTCAAGGTTGATATTTCTCATTATTTTTTATAATACATATCAATTATTTAATCTAATGAGATAATTCCCTTCATTATATTGTTGGTTTTCAATTTTATAATCCCCTCTTAATCTAGTTAACACTCTTCCTAGTTGTGTTCATCTATAATTTGGTTTGCAAACACTTCGATGTTGGTAATTGTTGTCACCAAATCTTGTACCCTAGAGGAGGTTATTAAATCCTACTCTAAAATTTTAGAAACATTGGAATACCTCTAGGCCTTTGGGTCACCTATAGTAGAGGTATACCTCTAATTTTAAGGGCTAGCTCCCTAAATCTACCTTGAAGTTCGTATCACCTACACTAATTGATTGCATGTGGGAAAAGGGGGGAAAAATATGCATGAAAGGAAACTAATATAAGGGGGTGATATACCATAATTATTTCCACAATATTATCATACTTCTTTAACTAAGAAACAAGACCTAAAAACTAGCTTAAAATTCCTAAGATGTTCAAACATAAGTATTTCAATATAGAGGTGATATGCATGAGACAACTCAAGGTAAGTGGACCATATGGTAGTTTTCACACTCTAATGGAACTTGCATACTTGAAGGGAGACAAACACACTAGCTACACTCCATATGACCTATTATAATGAGAACTCATTGCATTAGACATGAAAGGATAAAGACAAGTAAGGATATAAGTTTACCACTAAACCTCACCATACATCACTTTAAACATTTAAACAAGATGTTTGTGAACTCAAAACTAGGTTTCTTGTACTATTCAAAGTGAAATTAAGACATAAAACTAGTAGGGCTTCACCATACATGGAGTGGAACTATTAAATAAGAGCCAAAATGGCTAGTACTTATAGAATGTAAGAAGAGAGAGAAGAATTAAGCTCAAGATTAACTCAAACAAGTGTCAAAATAAGAGGAGTTACATTTATATGAAAATTGAATAGAAGATAGACCATGTAAGGTCTATCTATAAAAATGTCTCTCCAATCATGAAACTCCTCAAATCTATCATAGGACTCTTCAATTACTTGTTTGGAAACTACCTTCATCATTGGCTCCTTCTTGAGCACTCAAATTCAAACTAGGAAAAAATTACATCATTACACTATGAAGGGGGAGTTATAAATAGGCTATAACATGCATTTTATATGTCCCTAATTGTCATTCTTATTCTGAATAAGTGTCCTCACTATTTGTAGCCATAATCACCCTTATTTAGACCTATCTTCACATTTGGAACTAATATGCTCATCAGTTGTTCAATAAAATCCATAAAGGTGAGGTTATGAAACTTTTCATAGGTCCTCAAGTCTCTAGATCCATCAGGCAAACTTAAAAGGCCTCCCAATTAGAGTTATCATCTTCTCGCTTGGTGATCACTCTTCATTCACTATGCCATTCTGGACTGGCTAAAGTGAAGGTTCTTTTAGAGTTACCTATGTGATTTTTCAAAGCAATAAATGTATATGAGGATTTATATTAGGTCTCATTATATCTCTCAAAGTGATCCTTGACCTTTGACTCTCCCTTGAACCTACAAAACACACAAATCTATCAATAAAATTAGTTGTGTACCATGTCCATATAAATAGGGTACAATTTAATCTAATGGAACTAAGCCTTGGGGAGTCCTCTTCAATTCCAAGATCATTTCCAAGTCAAACTAGCCCTCTTAAATGCCTTTAATTCTTTATCTTTCCCATCAAGTCCTTAGATATGGTTTTGGAGGGTTTTAAGTAGTTTTGACCCTTAGCATTTGTTCATAAAATTTTAGATTTAAACCTATAAATAAATCCCACAAAATGAAATTTTATAACCCTTTCCAACATATCCTAACTCCTCAATCTCCCATGTTAATAATCCATATAGTTTAAAGCTTCTAAAGATGGCCTCTCAAGCCCTTCCTTGCATTTTGTGTACCCTGTGATAGGTTTGATCCATAAAATGAATTTTTCATAACCTCTTATACAAAATAAATGGTCTAGATAGTCTCATACCTCCTTATGAAGGTTATAAAATGTATTGGGAGGTTCACTCAGTGATATAAATAGTATTGAGACCTCCTAAGGCTTTAGGCCTAATAGGTCTAGTTTGCATTCAAGACTTAAACACCTCTCTTCCTACCTTCTTAAAATTTTAAGTCACACATTATATTTCATGTTTAATATAAATCCTTATACATTTATTTTAATTATTCAATACTCCTTGACACCTCCCCTTATCACCCATTCCCTAGGCTTGTAGACTTGACTGTCTAGAGTACCTTCTATCTGAGATAGAATAGAGGGTATCTCCCCCATATACTAAGAAAAAATAATGATATGGTAGTTTTAATTAGGTAATTATAGTTCCTTGTACCAATTTTAATGGTTATGTCACACTTATATCACCTTCAAACAATCTAAAACTCCAAGATGGGCTCTATGTAACACTAACTGTGTAGGATTGGTGTCTCTACTGTAGGTTTTGGGTTGAAGATTTCCTTGCCCTATCTTTAGCATCTCATGAGAATGAATAATAACAATGAAGGAATTTAATACATATTCATCATTCCAAACCTCTATAAAATTCTTCAAGGTATACCTTCGTGACTAGGCTAGTTTGTAGACAATGTATTGTATTTCCATTTAGAAAAAAAGGGGAAGCTTGTAGGTGAACCTTTTGTGTTTGGAGGTTTTTCATGTTATAAGACATCCTATGAGTATTTCAAGTTACTTAATATTAGTTTTTACTCAAAAAATGGGATTTGGGTTTGTTCAATTTCCAACTGCTTGCTCCAAACAATTGTTATACTATAATCAAGTTATCATTAACATTCTATGACCAAAAGGGGACCTATAGGTGGTGATGTGCCCCTTAATTTGACTATTCATGATTTTATCCCACTTGGATTATTCTAGGATACCTTCCAAGCAAATTAGACCACCCTTTTTATTATTTATTCAACTCTCATGTACTTGTTGTATTATAGGGTCATTTTAAGCTCAAAGCACTGTAGAGAATACTGACCTTCTTCATTGAAGGAATGCATGGAATGGGAGTCTTCTAGAGCCATACTCCTATAACCAAACAACCAAAAAAATTGATCAAATCCTCACCCATATATGTTAATTCATGATGGAATCATTTGGATCTATCTAAACATTATGTCACACTACCATATGATGGCACCAACTATGAACAAGACCCTATTTTAGACGGATTAAGGTAAAGTGTCCCTAAAGTCATTTCATTTACTTGTGAGCATGATTCTCAAGTTTATTTTCCACTCCATAGATTCATAATTATTTTAATGTCACCCTTGACAATTCAATACCTAAAGTAAAGTCCAAACAAGTTTCAACCTTTGTTGCATTCAATCTTTTTGGATCTCTATGGAAACATATAGGTGCATATGTTGGTGTGACACAAGGTAGTAAAAGTGAGATATGGGTAGTGTGCATAGTATGTTGGTTCAACCACAAATATTATTCCTCCTTAAAGTCTTAAAATTTATCTTTTCCACCTAGTGATACTTCAAACTAGTCAAAAACACCTTCATTCCACATGCTTGATCCTTTGTGGGGCACCTATAGGTGCACATGCTATGGTATAGAGGGCAGAATGTATATGTATTCAAGAATTTTCTAATTAAACAAATATTAAGAAATAAAAATGGTTAAAAAAATTAACTTTAAATAAAATAAGGTTATCACAACTTTGCATTCACTTTATCATGTCATCATGACTGTGTGAAGGTCCTTTGACCTGCCTGTAAGTGAACACTTACAAGAAAGTTTGAATGTGTACAATGTTTGACTACAACATTCATGTGAGACCTTTTGAAACTGAAATTGTAAGGAGAGGTGATTTAAAATAAATTGGAAACATGAAATATAACATATCACCTTCATCTAAAACCACTACAAGGACAAGAAACCTCTGTAAATGGTGAAAACCTATCTGCAACATAGAAATAGTTCTCTCACTAGCAAGATGAAGAATTTATGCTCTTATTTTTCATACGACACATTCAAACTAGATTAATAACCACATGATAATAATTTACTCACTCTCAAACACCAATTTAAGTACTTGGTTTGTATAGATTAGGTCAAACAAGGAGAAAACATGCAAGGTGTGGTAAAAAGCAAGCAAAAAGAGGTAGCCAACTTCTAAATAATGGTTCATAAAGCATGAGAATATAATATTCAAAATCCTACCATTAATATATATTATACCATGTGTAATAATATCCCACAAGATCATTTGACTTGAATCATCTTATGCTATCTATACTAGACCAAAATTGATTAGTCATTTATGCATGCTTAGTGGAGTGATGGAGAAAAGAAATGGTTTTGAGCCATTTTTGGGACTTCCAAAGATGATCAAGATTTAATATGAGTCTAAGGGATTTAAATAGTCACCTTAGGATCCTACCACATGTGCCACACTCATTTAGAGGCTATAAAACCAACTAAAACTACCCAAACTACCACTTTTCTTTTTATTTCAATGTAGTATTTGCAAGTTTCATTTAGGGACTAACATTTCTAACAAGGGTATGACATCATACACATTGATATATGTAGATTTTGATCTAATTTTTTATATTTTGGAGAATTCATCTTTTGGTCTCATATGTACTTAGTGAGGTTCAATGGTTGTGCTTTGACCTTCTCTTTTCTTGGGATCCCTTTTGTATTTTTACCTAAGTCTCAACTTCCTTCCCTAGATGCCACATGGCATCTTGATTCTCATTTGGTAGGAATAATTTCATGGTTCACCTAAGAGTAGTGAAATTTATCCACATGGTGACCTAGCACTCATCCATGGTAGGCTTAATTTTATTAGAGCTCCAACCAGCACCATTCTCTAAGGAAGTTGTTACGTTGTGGAGCTAAAAGCTTCACCCAGATGCAAACATGGAGGTTGATGAGTGTCACAGTCACCGATGTCGATAGGACAACCGATGTCAGTCAGGGGTCAATAAAAGGAAACTGACATCAGTCAAGAGTCAGCCGATGTCAGTCATCTCCAGACAGATAGGGACCGACGTCGGTCTCCTGTGCGGTTCCAGAACTACTTGTTGACAAACAGTTAGTTAACGAACTAGTTGTTTACATGTTAAAGGATAAGTTGAGTCTAGAATTGCTTGTCTAATTATTGTATGCATGGGATCTATATAATAGACTCATGGGCTGTATTGTAAGGTGTAGAACTAGAAGAATTCTTCCATTGGTGGAATCACAAGGGTCCTTCCAATTGTAAGAACAGGTTGATCTGCAGGTGGCAGCAAGATCAAGGAGAAGTTCTACATGGTAAGTAAGATCATTTGAGTTACAGGTTATTGCAAATTCATGGGTGATCTACTTGAATTACTTTGAGTACTTGTGTACTGGCAGGGTTATTACTGACTAGTTGGAGGTGAACAACAATTTTGTGTGTGAGTTGTTTGTTGTGACCATTTTTGGTAGGAGAGTGAACTCTTGAGGTAAAGAGATCTGTACATCTAAGAGGTGTGGAAGATTGTGGCATCTTCATTGTATTTCCTTCTGGCATGAGTATTAATACAAGATTGTGTATTGTCTCTCATATTCTATGTCATGTGTGAATTCTAGTTACTTGTTAATTCTAGTTTAATTCCATGATTAGTTGCTTATACAAGGTAATCATATTGTGCTCTTATTAAGGAGCAAGATCCTGACAAGTTGGAATTAGAGCCAGGTTTGTGGTTCTAGATTTCTTGACAGAAGTGATAGATAGGGCCCACCATATAATTTCAATAGGAAGGAAGTAGAGCTCACCATGTGGCATCATGATGCTCCTTAGGATCAAAGTTTTCTCTTATCATAACTCTAAATAGTGCCATTAGCTAATGAGGATATAAAGGAGACCCACCAAAAATTAGCTTCTATGTGGTGCCCCCGCGCTTATTTTAGCAAAGGAGCTTTCAATTTTCCTAGGAATAGTGCCATCTCACCATGTGGTGGCCTTGCACAATTCCAATTAAGTAAAATAAAAAAGAGGCTTTAGAGAGGAGTGATTGCTCCTCATTTTTCCATGCATCACCTTAGTTTTCCCTAGGGGTAAAGTTTTCCTATTAGGACTTTGAGTAGTGCCATTGGATGAGAGGAGTGGGCCCCCTTTTGCAGTGAGTAAAGTTCTTATGTATATATCTCTACAAGTATAATCTAACTATTACACACACTCTAAGAAGAGATTGGCTGAGAGCCTAGAGGCTATCGTGAGGCCCAAAGTGAATTTTGAAAATATTCTAGGACTCTAACCTCTACCTTAAACATATCAAAAGTGGAGAAAAATAATGTAAAATAAGTTAAAAGACCCTAAGGTCCCACTTCTAGGGTCATATAATGTGGTGGAATAGCTAAAGAAAGTTCTAGCCAAAATTTCTCTTTAGGATGCCCATTTTATCCATGAGTAGAAGTCTCTATTGAAGCTTGGAGGAATGGGAGAAACACATAAGAAAAAACTATTATAGAGTCCACACAGATGAAGGGAAAGTAAGCTATCATGAGTGCACAACACTAGGTACCATCTGAATTCATTAACTCCAAATAAGAGGTAAGTAAGTCAAAACTCACCCCATTCTATTTGATTTTTATCATCGAGAAGAAGCTATTACACAACTCCATGATTGATTTTGGTGTTAAAACAAAATTGATGCCTAAGTAGATCATGGATGCACTATAATTATGGATGCCTAAATTCAAACGATAGGTATCATCAGGGCTCTTCTCTTAACATTATACTCTTGTCCCAATATTATAGTTACTCAAGAGGTTATGGTGATAGATATCCCTCCAATATTTGGGTTATCTCTATCAAGAGATTTCACCACCAAGATAGGTGTATATATATCATTATATTATCCCATTTAATCCTAAGGATAAAATATGGCTTGAATTTGAAAATATTATTTGAGCCACTACATTAGGAGCACATAGCAAATAAGGCTATGATAAATTTTGAATCAACACACCTTTCTCTAAGATAGAGATGTAACCAAATAGAGATTCTTGAAGAAGAAAAAGTGGTGGACACTAGAAGCTTAGAGGAAGAGTCCTTGTCAATGAATTCATTTAAATTTATCCATTCACAAACTTCAATGCCACCAGCCTCAGATCCTATGTAATCTATGATGAAGACTAGGCCATCCCTGAGGTCATGAGTAAGAAAGAATAAATTAGTTAAGGGCCTAAAGATGAGTCTGACTTTTGGACTCTACATTTTGATGGTGTAAAATGCAAGACTAGCTCTAGATTAGGCATCTAATTGGTGTCTCCATCCAAAAAAAGGATCCTTTCAGCCTTCTAATTTTAATTTGCCTACACAAATAATGAAGCCAAATATGAAGCATTTGTCCATGGTCTCAACCTTATCGAGTGGATGGGAATAAAGCATCTAAAAATATTTGGTGATTCTAAATTAGTGGTAAGATAGGTAAGAGCATTCATGGCTATTAATAATGTGTGCATGAGGTCCTACCACCACCGGATATGGGATTTGATTGAAACCTTTGAAGTTTTCAACATTCAAATCATCCCTAGGGCTATGAATGCAAAGGTAGATAGAATGGAAATAATTAGCTCCCAATTTGACCCAATGATAGACTTGTTCACCAATGAGCAAGTAGTATGGTTGATTTTTAGACCCACCATTCTTGACAATGACCCAAATTGATAGTTATTCAAATGCAATGCATAGATCACTATGTTCCTAAGTCAATCATGAAAAGTCATAGAGAAATTGTAATCAAAAATTAAAGAGACCTATGGAGATCAGATTATGCAATTGAAGACTAACAAACTAGTGAAAAGGCTCATTACCCTAGAAAATATATTTGAGTTTGATG
This sequence comes from Torreya grandis, assembly GCA_037957365.1. Taxonomy (NCBI): domain Eukaryota; kingdom Viridiplantae; phylum Streptophyta; class Pinopsida; order Cupressales; family Taxaceae; genus Torreya; species Torreya grandis. Next base: position 1,079,423 of record JARHVA010003481.1, on the reverse strand, counting down.
ATGTAAGGAATGATAAATAGAAGTTTATTGTAGATATAGGTGACTACTCTAAAACTGATGTTGGAGACAAAATAAAATTGAAGGATGAGAAGGAAGTTCTCGAAAGGATAAAGAGCCATTGATTTATTTTTATAATAAATATGATGGGGTTATTACATGGACCTATGATGATTTGAAAGGATATGGCCATGAGGTCATTCAACACACCATAGATCTGGTAGAAGGAGCCAAACCTATCCATCAAAATCAAACACTAATTAACCCAAAAATTGACTATCTCATGGCTCAAGAACTAAGGAAATTTATCGATTCAAGAATCATATACCTGATCAAGCATTTAACCTAGGTATCCAATCAAGTTATAGTATAAAATAAGAATGAAGATATTTGTCTATGCATAGACTTTTAGGAATTTAATAAATCATCCTTAAAGGATCAATTCCCCCTCCCCTTTATTGATTAAATATTCCAAATAGTAGTGGGTGCATAAATGTTTTCTCTGCTAGATGTATTATCTAGATATAATTAGGTTATGGGTAAGTAAATAAGATCATCACAAGACCAATTTCACCATAAAGTGGGGAACCTTCATGTATGAGAATATGCCTTTTAGATTATCTAATGCCAAGGCTACTTTTTAATGAGCTATGGATGTATATTTTAAGGGCATGATCAATAACATCATCCTCACTTACTTGGATGAACTCACTATGTTCTCTAAAAGTAAGGAAGACCACTGTGATCATTTGGAGAAGATCTTCCAAATGTGCCAAGAATTTGGGGTGTCTCTTAACCCCAAGAAATGATTTTTTGGATCTCATCAAGAAAAGATACTTAGATGTGTGGTATCAAAATAAGGGATCACCATTGATCCAAAAATATTAAAGGACATCAAATACCTAGCTTTGTCTATAAACAAGAAAGGGGTTCAATATTTTTTAGGAAAGATCAACTTTGTCAATAGGTTCATATCTGAATTTGTAGGATTGGTGAGACAAATTATGTTGATGTTAAAAAAGGACCAAGCCTTTAAATGGACCTCTAAAAGAAGAGAAAATTTTGATAAAATCAAAGACATGATGTCCACTATTTTGGTTATGGTCAACCTTGACTTATCTAAAGATTTCATCATGTATGTCTATGGGAGTGAACACAGCCTGGTGGTTGTGTTAACTCAAAAGTAAGAAAAAGGGAAAGGTGAACACACAATCACATTTTACTCAAGAACCCTACATAGATATGAAATCAAGTACAAATTTATAGAAAAAAAATCCTTCACCATTTTCAAAGGCCTCAAGAAGTTTAGACACCTTGTAGTAGGAAGTAAAATAGTGGTGTATGTGGTCCACTATAACATCTATGAATACATAATGAAAGGGGATATTAGGGAAAATTAGGCTAATTATATCACCAATATGTTTGAATATGATATCAAATTTAGGTTGAAAAAACTAATCAAAGGAAGAGGAATATGTGAATACATAGCTCATTATGTAGATGCCCTGATGGAAGGATAAGACACTTCAAAAATGGTCTTGTTGAATTAATTTCAAACTAGTGAGTCTTGGGTTGTTGATAAGACCTTATAAATGAAAATTTTTTGATATCCTAATGGTATTATTGTGCATTTAAGGCATTTTAATAGACTACAAGGGGATAGTTACACACTAGTCTAAGGGGTCATGTTCAAAAGAAACTTTGATGGATAACTACTCTCATGCATCAAAATGCACCAAGATGTGAAAATCCTCTAGGATATGCATTTTTCCCCTCTAGGTGGCCATTTAAGTATAAAAACCAATATGACCAAGATCATGTGCATGGGGTATTAATTGCCAACTATGTTCAAGGATTGCCATCAAGTAGTCAATAAATGCCAAAAATGTTAGTTCTTCGTAGGGAAGAAAAAGAATTCATCCATGCCACTAAACCTAATTATGATCAATGAAATTTTCATGTAGTGGGGATTAGAATTCATATAAATTATCAATCCCATCTCTAGTGCTAGTCATAAATGGTTATTGATGGCCACTAATTACTTCACTAGGTGGATCAAAGTAGTCTTACTGAGGGAGGCAACTAAAAATGTGATCCTGGACTTCTTGGAGGAACTTGTAGTAAGGATCGACCTACCTAGGATAATCATCTCTAATAATGTAAAGGCCTTCCTTAGATCTAATATTTTTGAATTCATGTTCCAAAATAGTATTTTCTAGAAGACCTCATCTAATTACTACCCATGAGGGAATGGGTTAGCCAAGTCAATGAATAAAACCTTATAAGGTTGATCAAAGGGATGGGTGTAGATAGGCAAAGGGAGTGGCATATGCACATTAAAATGGATATATGGATAGATCACATCACTCCTAAACAAATCCTAAAGATATCTATATATGAACTTATATATGAGAAAGAAATGGTCATGCTTGTGTCATCATAAATCCTTGCCCTACAGGTTTTGAAAGCAATCAATATTGCAGAAAATAGAGCAATGAAGGTTAGACTAGTAGAATTAATCAACCTCCAAGAAGTAATGGAGCAAGAGAGTGATGTGAATATCACTCAACAATAAGTATTCAAGTGGTGGTTTGATGAAAAGTCATCAGACCTAGGATTCAAGCCTAGTGATTTGGTTCTCAAGTACAATTAAAGGGCCACAAAACTAGGCCAACATGAAAAGTTTGATCCTCTATGGAAGGGTCTATTTCTCATCATTGGTGGTAGTCAAGGTAATGATTTTGAGTTGGAGGATGAAGAAGGCAATGCATTAGGTATTTTAGATAATGGAATTGACTTGAAACATTTCAACTAGTTTTCCAACTTTCCCCTTGTGCATAGTTAGTTAGTTTTCCTTTTACATGTGTGTTTCCCTTCATTGTTATTGTTTCCCTTTTTTTCATTATTTCCCTTTCTATTATTGTTTCCTTTTAAATAAGTGCCATTGGCATAAGTATCTCACCTTGTTTCCATGTATCCTTACCCTAGCTCTCCTAGTTTTTGAAACATTCTTTGAAAGATCATTATCTACCTACCTCTACTGCCATTAATGTTAGATGCTCCATATTTCATGATTCCCCATAAGGATCACCACAAATATCTTATGATTTTCCCCTTAAGCATGTGTGTCACCCTTGACATTTATGGAGCATTTGAATTCAAAATTATCCATGATGATAATGCTTAGGAGCACTGGCATATAAATACCCCTCTCTTCATCTTGCCAAACACTTAAATGCATTTAGAATTTTGAATCTGAAAGCATTGAGAAATTGAGCAAAACATAAGGAGCAGCGAGAGTTAAGCCAAGAATTGCAATATTCTGTGAGTGGAATTTGATATCTAGGACCTTCATTGTAATAGAGACTAATTTTGAGAGGAATTCATGGGATGAATACTTCTACATCCTCATTAGACAGGGGGAGACATCTTATAAAGAAAAAAACCCATAGGTCAGGTAGCTATAGAGACCTTCCCCAATAGTACATGATAATAAAATCATATGTTTCTACCCCTACTTAGCCAAATAAAAAGGTGTCAAATGTCAAAATCATAGCCAAAGGGCATTGTAGAGACCACACACTGGTCATGGATTATTTAGATGAAATCTATAACCCCAAACTAGTTAAAAACCCCAAGAACTTGAGAGAGGGAACCCACTTATGAATGATTGAGAAGGTATGGAGGAACAACTATGAGTCATTTAGATATATAATCTAGAACTCAACATTGGCATAGTACATGGTGCTTCTTGTTTACCCATGCCTAGATATCATTGCCATCTATGCAGTGAGGTATGATGCTAACATTGGCATCATTATGGGAAACACCCATTTGAAAGTAGAGATTAGTGTATATTGTATAAGGGAAATTCTCTAGCTCCCAAGTGACCCTAAGGCCAAAATTTGTAGCATAGAGAGCCTACATAAGGTTTAGGACACCTAGGTTTTCAAGATAGACTTCCTCAATTTTTTCCTCAAGAGAATTTATATAGAAGTGCCACCTCTACCCATCCCCCTTGTAATCTTCCCTATGTAGGACCTAAAATATGCCCTATCTATGTTGGATTTCATCTTTGGGATGGACTCAGATTCCAATGTCACTAATTTTCAATTGGAGGCACTCTTTCTCCTAAAGATGGTGAGCAAGGAGAAGGTTTATAAGATGAATTTTAAAGATACCATCACCATGCAGAATGAACTGGTGAACTTTTCAATGGTGAATACCTTTTAGCATTCCTCCTTCCTTCTTCACCTAATCCTATTTCAACACTCTAAATTCTTCTATACATACCTCACCCTAAACTCCTTTGAGACAAGCACTCTCCCTAACATGGTGACCCCCATCATAGTGTGGACACACATCTTGTCAATCATGTAGGATTTTCTCAAAAAAAAAAATATCTTGAGTCCTCATTGTCTTCAGTTGAGAGGCCATTACATTTAGGATGATGAGCTCTCACTAGTCATGGCTCACTGGTGGTAGGATTCTTACTTATTGGTTCTTTGGATCCCATTTCACCTTCATCTAGGTCCATGGATTTAAGGAGGATCCATTATAGCTCACTCACTTTCTCACAGATATAACCATAGCCTTGGAGTTAGCTTTCCAACTTGATATGGTAGATGCATTATATGACATAAGGAAGAAGAAGAAGAAGGCCCTCTATGACACCCATTTTTTGAGAGGTAGTATCATGGTGGTGAAAAGGTCAAAAGAGTGCCTACTTACACTCAAGCTTGCAGAGCTCATCCTCAACTAGATTGATGACAAGTGGAACTATAACCCAATCAACCTCATAACAAACCTGAAGACTATCACCCCATTCAATCACAAGACCTGACCATATCTTAAGGAGAAAAATTCATTGGTAGAGTATGATATAAATTATTATGTGGATCTATCTAAGATATCATCAAACACCCATAATCTATGGGATTCCTTTTACCAAGTAGTCTAGAAGTTTGACCCCTAAATAATCTAACAAAGGGGTTGATAAAATAGCTCATCCAAAGGGACTAAAGCTAGGAGAAAATAGATGCATATTGTAAATATAGGTTGCAAATCAATAAACCAAAACAAAATTTTGAGGACATAGACATGGATGAAACATTTGAGAACCTCTAAGAACACCATGAGGAAAAGTATTTGGCATAAGGAGAGTTCTCTATTAAAGAATAATAAGAAAAAGAAGAAGATACTCATGGAGAGGAAGAAGAGGATACCCCTTTGATGAAGGAAGAAGAGGTGTTTGTGGTTCAAATGCCTTTAACCTGGCCACCTCCTCTATATCCATATCTGAATACCCCACATCACCAATAAGTCACTTCAAAGCATCTCATGGTAGGGTCATCTCATCTTGAATATCCCAAGGCATAAACATCCAAACCTCTAAAGGAGCCCCCATAAAATAAGGTACACTTTTCTTAGCCCCTTCTTTATACCTCTACCTCATTCTTCACCCCCTCATCATCCTCCATAGATTTTATAACACTTGTAGCACTTTTAACTACCTAGCAAGTTACTTCCCTTGTGTCATTCCTCACTCCTCCACATTCATCATCCATATCATCATCTATTATGGCAAAATTGCCTTCTACAACACTTTTTAGTCCCCCGCCTTTCTTTCCTTCCACCCTAACCCTTCACCTGCTCACCTTTGAGGGAATAGTATCCACTACTTCATAACATCAAGTAATTATTCCTTTTGATCTACCCCAAGGATTCTCCTTCATAGGGTAAAATATCCAATCACAAGAGTAGTTTCATCAATAGATTGAGATTGCTAGGAAAGCTTAACTAGACCAGGTAGAGAAGAAAAGAGGGAAATAGGCCAAGGCCCTAGTGGTGCCTCAAAGATGGTCATTTTTTGAACTAATGTAGAAATATCTCATGATTACACATATGGTGCCTCAAGTAGTCAGGTTCTAATATTAGATGTAGTTGGGGGACTACACCATACAATCTATTGGCCTTGACCTCAGCTAGGCTAGACCCACTAATAGGGTCATATTAATGGAAGAAATATATAAGTTTGTCACCATGAACTATATCAAGGTAGGCCAGTAGTTGGAAAAGATAAAGCTGAAACTCACAAAGGTGAAAGCTAATGTTGACCACCTCAATATTGAGGCCAAGCCAAAAGACACAAAGCTCAACCAAATAAGGTACAACCTTCAAAGCCACGTCACCAATGAGATATTCCAAGCATAATCCAACCAAACCACCCAACTTTGACCTAAATTACAAATTTAAAGGCCAAAATAGATGGCCTCAAAAAGGAAAAGGTGACAATAGAAGCTAAGTTGCAAGAGAAGAAGTTAGAGCTTATGTAGAGCTATCAATGTTTCTTAGAATCTAATAGAGTGCATCAACAATTATAGTACCATATGTAGTAGGATTCCTCAGCCAAGGACCAATAGATTTTTTAACTGAAGAATGACCTCACTACCTACTAACCACAGGGATCCTCCAAGTGGTCCAATATATATATATATATATATATATATATATATATATATATATATATATATATATTACTAAGAGAGGGTAAAGAACATAGCTACAAACCTTAAGCTAGTGCTCACTTTCATTACAAATTCATAGTAGCTTAGCTTCTAAGTAACTACATTTGTAGACCAGGCCTAGCCTTCATATCCCCAAAGGTTTAAGACTCATAACTCCTTATCCAAAAGATTTATAGTGAAATAGATGAGACACTACATACAGCAAGGGTGGCTAATTGAAGGCAAGTAAAAGTGAAGGTTAATGAGTTCCTAACCTACCACAAGGTAGCAACAAAGTGTAACGCATTTCTATATTCCTTAGAAAAGGTAGTCTAAGATATGAAGGGACATCTCAAACAATTAATATAGTTGGGACTCCCCTCTTTATTCCTTGTATACCACATCATCTTTTTAGAGGCCAAAATAAAAGAGATACTAGAGCAGAAGTAGAATGACTAGACCATGTTTGTGGCTCTCAGTCAATCACTAAGTGTTTCTAAGGTGGAGACTATATTACAACTTCTTGCCCAGCTAGAATTCCAAATAATGGCAGTAGTATAGGGATTGAGTAGCATCTCCTTTAAGGAGATCATTAACCTAGATAGATCCTTTGAGGATCTAAAGAAGAAGACCTAGAAGAAGGAAGAAGAGTGGGTGCCTTTGAAGGTTACTCTTCAAAATTTATAAGTATTGTGAGCTTCCTTCTTTTTTGCAATTTTGATTCATCCATTCTATGGAACCAAAAAATTTGGATTGTCCACCCATAGGTGGGTGCCCTTGTGGGTCATTAGGAACTATGGATTGTGATCCACATTTTGATATTTTGGAGTAGTCATGTTTTGATCTCTGACATGCTTAGTGAGGTTTGATGGTTGTGCTTTGACCTTCACTTTGCCTGGGATCCCATTTTATATTTTTGCCTAAGTCTTGGTTTCCTTCCATAGTTCCCATGTGGTATCCTAGTGCTCATTTGGCATGAATAAGTTCTCAATTCACCTAAGAGTAGTGCCAATTCTCTATGTGACAACCTAATGCTCATCTAAGGTAGGCTTATTTTTGTTAGAGCTCAAAGGAGCATCACTGGTTGGTGGAATGATATGTGGCGCCCACCATATAATATCAATAGGAAGGAAGTGGAACTCACCATGTGGCATCATGACACTCCTTAAGAGAAAAGGTTTCTCTTGTTAGAACTCTAGATAGTTCCATTGGCTAACAAGGTTAGAAAAGGGACCCACCAAGAAGTAGCTTCCACATGGCACCCTCACACTCATTTTAGAAAAGAAGCTTTCAATTTTCCCAAGAACAATGCCAACTCTCCATGTGGTGACCTCACACATTTTCAGTTAAGTAAAGTAGAAAGAGGATTCATAGAGGAGAACTTCCTCCTCATTTTTCCATGCATCACCTCAGTGTTCCCCAAGGGCAAAGTTTTCCTATCAGGACTTTGGGCAGTGCCATTAGATGAGAGGAGTGGGACCCCCTTTTCTATCAAGCATCTCAGAGGTAATTTTAGAGGTAAACACATGGCATCACAGCACTTCTTCTAATTTTTTTCCTCATCATAAATCATTGTAGTTGTACCATATCCAAGATTTTGAAGACCAACTACACTCATGAGCCAAATTTCATATTTTAGTTATAATGGCCTCATCATGGGTGTGAGTGCCAAGATTTACAGGTGTTATTTCTTCACAAGGCCATTGTGCCTATATAATTTAAACTTGTGTAAAGGTTTGGTAGATGAATAAAAAAATTTGTTATTATCAGAGAGCATCCATTTGTAATAGTCTAGTTTTAGAATAGGATTAACAAGTAGTATTGTTTTTCATTCTAAGACCTTAGTAGGTGCCCCTCATAGGAAAGGATTGTAATGTATCCTATGCCATTGGCCTTTTTATGGTATTTTTATAACCAACATGAAGAGGATGTGATGTTCTATGTCAAATTGAGTGAATATTTATTGTTGTTTGTTATTTCCATTTCCCTACTTCTATAGTATTGATTCTTATTTATGTTATAGGCTATAATTCATGCATGCACTCCTTTAATAGTCTATGATGTTCAAATATTCAATATATTTTATGTAAGTATAGGTAAATTCTTTAAATATCTCAATGTATCACTTTAGTTAGTTTATTTCAATTTTATTTTACATTTCCTTCTTATCCTTTTCAACCCTAATTAGTAGGAAGAGACAACTTATAAAATATTAGAGGTTTTTTTACAGACCACAATTCAATCCCACATCTGTAAAGCTTCCCATATGAATCTATTAGCCAAAAGTGAGAGTTTTAGGCATCAACAAGAGAGACTTTAGAACACTTGTCTACCAAGGGAAACTATAAAAAACCCCATTAATTTCTCAAATATGACCCCTAACATGACATAGGCCTAAATATGAATATGAATAAAGTAAATAACACATTAAATGAGATAAAATAATACCATGACACACCTTATAACACCCTAATAGACCCCTATATAATTTTTGAGCTATAGGGGGCTAACCTATTTTGACTTGTGGTTAAAATAGTCATCATTCTTGGTGATTTCCTAGTGGTGGTATGCTTGCTATGCCAAAGACCGATAGCCTATTCCTATACATTAGGGTATGGAGTCACATATGCATAGATATGACACTAAATTTTCCTTTTAAAATAAACTAAAATACAAAAAATAACAATACCAAGACATGAAACAACACACCACACACTTGTGCCTCATGAAAACATATAGAACACGCACACAAATCAAATAAACTGGCCCAAACACAAACTAACATAAAATAAACTCTTCTTCCTGGATCAAAGGGGAATTTTGAAACCTCTCCTACTATATGAAATGAAGTAATGGATGAGGCATGTTGATTTTTGACCCTTGGCATTGATGCCTCCATATTCTTCATGGTGTTTTCTAATCTCTTTGGCATGATGTTCAATGAAATCATTGTAACCACCATTAGATCACTTATGAAAGTGATCTCATCTTGCATTTCAATAGTCTCAACCTTCTCATAAGACTCCTCAACTATAACCTCCAGTGGTTATTCAACAAGGCATACCTTCTTGACTTCCATAGTGCTCTCAATAAGATTAGGTTTCTTTTCAACTGTAAGCTATTCAAGCTCATCAAGGAGCTCTACATAGTCCACCCACCCTTGGTCATTATCATCCATGGAAAAAATTTGATTTATCTCTTCATGTAATTTTCTCTCAACATGGAAAAGTTCTTCAAGCTCTTGAAAAAGTTTCATTTGTTGTTACCAATTATCCTTGTTCACCTTTTCTTTGAGAACCACCACCTCTTAAATTTTCTCTTTTTGATGTATAAGGTCATCAATATGGTCTTCCTTATGCTCCAATGCATATAAAAATGGTTCAATATAGGTGGATTTTATGGCTTCTCCTCAAGGACAACATCTTCTATTTTGAATTCATGAGACTCTTATAGGACTGCAACATCTTTGACAGTAGCTTCACTAAGCTCCTTCATGATTACAATTCCTTGAGGAGTGAATGTATCTTGATATTCATTATTAATAAGACCTTATTATTTATGTTTTATAATATACCCAACTTCATGTTTTTTAGGATAATCAACAACCTCATGATCAGATATGTACTTCTTAGGAGTAGAAATTAACTCATTTAGCTACTCAAGCTCTTGTTTATGGCATGAAACTTCTACCATAGGTCTTCTTCCTCATGATTTTTAGGTTTAAAGTTTATTTCATCATGGATAGTAGGTATGATGGCTTTATAAAACACTTCTCCCTTCATTCTTTGACCAAATCCCTTATGTGTAGCTACAATAGGACCTTCAGCAATCTTCTCTCCACTCAAGAAGATGGAATTGCACTTATGTTCACCAAGGGGGGTCACTATCGTGATTTATTCTTCATAGTCACTTGAAGCATCCTCTTAACCAATTATGGCTTGAGTTTTCTCTTATTCACTAATTCCAATGAAATGGATTATTTTTGAAGAATGGGTGTGGTGGGAGGTTTATGGATAGGCTCATGAGTTGGAGATGGAGTATGAGGTGTGGTAGAGAGCTTATGAGTGGATTTATGAAAAAGAACTTCTTGAGTAATCTCATGGGGAATTGACATCTTGAGTTGGTTAAAAGGTAAAAAACCTACTTCAACAAAGGTTTTACCTTGCCCATATCCTCATTGAGGCTCTTCAATAACTACAAGCTCACATTTAAGCTCTTTATCTTCCCACATATTCAATCTATCTACTAAGCATTGGAGACACTTTTTTGCCAAGTATAACTAATCTTTGACATCCCATTGAGTTTATTCTTCAAAAATCTCCCAAATGTATATACATCCCTATACCAATCATTTTAACCATTCTAGGAGATGATTAGGGAGCACATCAAACTCACCATCCCATGTTCTCATCATTTCTTCTGTATCTAGCAGATTTGGTATGAATACTAATAAGGATTTGATATAAGATGGGGTTAAATTAGGAAGAGGGTAATGATGGGGATTGAAGATAGATTTATATTATTGTATTTGAGTATGTAATAATTCATCTCTTGCCTTGTAATATCTTGATGTACAATCCATAAAATCATCTAATTCTTTGTGACAAGATTGAGAATCCTCTTGAGGTTGATAGGCATCATGGTATGGTTGGTAAGATTCATATTGGGGTTTATAAGAAGGCATTTATTGATAGGCTTCTTGATAACCTTCATCATAGCATTTTCAAACAACATGATGTCCATATGGAGAAGGAGATGGATAACAATAGGGATACCATGGTTCATAAGATTGATAGAAATTTTGATAGGATTGTTCATGGATGTAACATGGTTGATAGGAAAGTTCATAGTAGTGATATTCATCATAAATATTCATATCACTATCATAGGTTAAATGAGATAAAAAAACTGATCAAAACCTTCAATAAAAGATGCATGGGCTCTTTACAACAAAAAATTGCATTCAGAGTCACCATTAGTGTTATCTTGCTTTCTTCCAAAAGTTTATTAGAGGAAAGATACACTAATAATCTTCCCACTATCTAGGACCTTAGTCCCACTGGATGTGCCAAAACTATTGTCACCAAATATTTCACCCTAGAGGAGGTTTTTCAAGCCTACTCTAAGATTTAAGCAACATTGGAATACCTCTAGGCTTATGGGTTGCCTATAATAGAGATAGACCTCTAGGTTTAAGGTGTAGCTCCATGATTTTACCTTGAATTGATTATCACCTACACTAATTGATTACTTGTGGGAAAATGGGTAGAAATATGCATGAAAGGAAACTAATATAAGGGGTTGATACACAATAATTATTTCCACAAGATCATCATACTTATTTCACTAAGAAATAAGACCTAAAAATAGATTCAAATTCCTAAGATGTTCTAATATTAGCATTTCAATATAGAGGTGTTATGCATGACACAACTCAAGGTAAGTAGACCATAGGGTATATTTTACACTCTAATGGCACTTTCACACTTTAATGGAGATAAAAACACTAGCTACACTCCATATGACCTATTATAATGAGAAATATTTGCATTAGACATGAAAGGATAAGGAGAAGTTAGGATAGACATTTATCACTAAACCTCACCATACATCAATTTGAACATTTAAACAATATGTTTGTGAACTCAAAACTATGTTGATTGTATTATTAAAAATCAAAATAAGACATTAAACTAGTAGGTATTCACCATACATGGTGTGGAACTATTAAACAAGAGCCAAAATGGATAGTACTTATAGAATGTGAGAGAGAAGAGAAGAATGAAGCTCAAAATTCACTCAAACAAGTGTCAAGCTAAGATAAGGAGTTATGTTTGTAGGATAATGAAACATAAGATAGACCATGAAATGTATATCTATACAAATGTCTCTCTAAGCATGAAACTCCCTAAATATTACATAGGACTCTTTAATTGCTTGTTTGGAAATTACCTTCATCATTATCTCCTTCTTGAGTGCTCTAATGTAAACTAGGAATAGATTACATCATTACATTATGAATGGGGAGTTATAAATAGGCTAAAACATGCATTGGATATGTCCCTAATCATCATTATTTTTCTATACAAGTGTCCTCACTATCTACAATCATAATCACCCTTCCTTAGACCTATCTTCACCTTTGGCACTAAGATGCTCATTAGTTTCTCAATCTAATTGATAAAAGTGAGGGTATGACACTTTTCATAGGTCCTCAAATATCTATATCCATTAGGAATACCTTAAAAGGCCTCCCAATTGGAATTATCACATTCTCACTTAGTGATTACTCTTTATTCACTCGCCATTCTAGACTGGCTGAAGTGAAGGTTCTTGTAGAGTTAATTATGTGATTTTATTAATAAATAAATTTATATGAGTTATATTATATCTCATTATATCTCTAAAAGTGATCCTCATCCTTTGACTCTCCCTTAAACCTTAAAAACATAAAAATATATCAAGAAAAGTGGTTTTGTACCCTACCCATATAAATAGGGTACAAGTTAATCTAATGGGACTGAGCCCTATGGAGTCCTCTACAAGTCCAAGATCATTTCCAAGTCAAAATATCCCTCATAGATTCCTTTTCTTCTTTGTCTTTTCCATCAAGTCCTTATCAAGGGTTTTGGAGGGTTTTAAGTAATTTTGACCCTTAACATTTGTTCATAAAAGTTTGACATTGAACCTATAAAAAAATTTGATAAAATTTAATTTTATGATCCTTACCAACATATCCTAACTCCAAATCTCCCATGATAATCATCCATATAGTTTCAAGCTTTTAAAGATGGCCTCTCAAGCCCTTCCTTACATTTTGTGTACCTTATGATAGGTTTGAGCCATAAAATGACTTTACCATGACTTCCTCTCTATAATAAAGGGTCTAAATAGTCTCATACCTCATAATTAAGGTTATTAAATGTATTTTTAGGTTTAATCAATGTTAGAAATAGTATTGAAACCTCTTATGGCTTTAGGCCTAATAGGTCTAGTATGCATTCAGGAGTTAAAATCATCTCATCACCCATGATTTTTCATGTTTAATTAAACTCCTTATACCTTATTTAAAATTATCCAATACTCCTTGACACCTCCCCTTATCACCCATTCCCCAAGCATGGAGACTTGACTACCTAAGAGTACCCTCTATCTAAAATAGAATAGAGGGTATCTCCCCTATATTATAAGTTAAAAAAATTATATTGGGGTCTCAATTAGGTAATTAGGGTGCCTTTTAATAATTTTAAGTATTAGGTCACACTAATATCACCTTCAAACATTCTAAAACTCCAAGACAAGCTCTGTATAACACTAACTATGCAAGATTGGAGTTTTACTGTAGGTTTTGGGTTGAAGCTTTCCTTGCCCTATATTGATCATCTCATGAATATGGAATCATCACAATTAATTAATTTAAAACATATTCACCATTCCCAACCTATTTTAAACTCATCAAGGAATACCTTCTTAATTGGGCTTGTTTGCAGACAATGCACTGTGTTTCTACTAAGAAAAAAGGGAAGCTTATAAGTGAAAATTTTGTGTTTGGCATTGTTTTTCATGTTCTAAGACATCCTCTAATTATTTTAACTCAAATAACATTTTTTTAGACTCATACTAATGTGTTTTGGTTTTTTTTAAAATACAACTGCTTGCTCCAACTAATTATTATACTATAGTTAAGCTATAGTTATCATTATATGACCAAAAAGGGACCTATAGGTGGTGATGTGCCCCTCAATTTTATTTATAATTATTTGATTCCCCTCTGAGTATTCTATACAACCTTAAAATCAAATTATAACACCTTTTTCATGAGTTATGTAAATCTCATGTACTATTTACATCATAGGGTCATTTTAAGCTCAAATCATTGTAGAGAATATTGACTTTTTATAGTGAAGGAATGCATGGAATGGGAGTCTTCTAGCACCATACTCCTTCGACCAAATAACCAAAAACATTGGTCAAGATCTCACCCCTGTGTGTGAACTTTATTATATAATCATTTGAATCTATCTAAACCTCATTTCATAGTACCATATGATGGCACCAACTATGAACAAGACCTTGTTTCAAAAGGATTAAGGTAATGTGTCCCTGAAGTCATTTCATCCACTTATGAGCATGATTTTCAAGTATATTTTCCACTCCATGGATTCACAATTATTTTCATATCACCCTTAACACTTCAAAACCTTAAGGAAGGTCCAAATAAGTTTTAACCTCTACATTTAATCTGCTTAGATCTTTGTGGAGACCTATAGGTACATATGCAGGTGTGACATAGGGTAGTGAAAATGAGATATGTGAAGTGTGCATAGTATGTTGGTTCAACCACCAATCTTATTCCTCCTTAAATTCTTTAAATTTATCCTCTCGACCTAGTGAGACTTCAAACTAGTCCAAGGCACTTTCATTCCACATGCTCAATCCTATGTGGGGCACCTGTAGGTGCACATGTAGTGGTATATAGGGCAGAATATGTATGTATTAGATAATTGGATACTTCAACCAATCTCAAAAAATATAAATGATTCAAATTATTTTTATAGAACTCAAGGAATGTTCTCACTAATTTATCTTCCCTTTATCATGTCATCATGACTGTGTGAAGGTCCTTTGACTTACCTGTAAGTGAACACTTGCAGGAAAGTTTGACTATGTACTATGTCTGACTGCAACATTCATGTGAGACCTTTTGAAACTAAACTTGGAAGGAGAGGTGATTTCCAAGACATTGGAAACATGAAATACAACATATCACCTTCATCTAAAACCACTACAAAGATAAGAAATCTATACAAATGGTGAAAACTTGTCTGCAACATATTAATGGTGATCTCACTAGAAAGATGAAGTATTTGTGCTCTTATTTTTCATACCATATGTGTCAACTAGATTAATATCCATATGATAATAATTTATTCACTCTCCAACACCACTTTAAGTATTTGGTTTGTATGTATTATCTCAAACAAGGAGAAAACCTACAAGGTGTGGGAAAAAGCATGTGGAAAGAGGTAGCCAAATTCTAAAGAATGGTTCATAAAGCATGAAAAACTAGTCTCCAAAATCTTGTCATAAATATTAAGTATACTAAGTGTAATAACATCCCATAAGATCATTTGACTTGACTCATCTTTTGTTATCCATACTAGACTATAACCAATTGGTCATTTCTACATGCCAAGTGGATCGATGGATAAGATAAATGGTTTTGATCCATTTTTGGGTTTCTAAATATTATCAAGCATTGAGATGAGTTCAAGTTAGTTGAAGAGTCATTGTTGGATCATGCCACATGTGCCACACTCTTTTAAAGGCTGTATAACCAATTAAAATTTCCCAAACTACCACTTTTCTTCTTGTTTCAACATAGTATCTGCAATTTTTAATTAGGGACTGATATTATTGATAAGGGTATGACATCATAAATGTTGAGAGAGGCTTTAGAACACTTTTCTACCAATATAAACCATATAAACCCCATTAATGGCTCAAATACGACCCTTAACATGACATAGGCCTAAAGATGAATATGGCTAAGGTAAATGACATCAAATAAAACCATGACACACCCTATAAGATCCTAATAGACCCATATACAAGTTTTTGAACTATAAGGGGTTGACCTATTTTGACTTGTGGTCAAAATAGTCAACAGTAATGATATAGAGAATGAGTTGATAATTATTAAACACTTAGAAGATAGTAATGTTATTATAAAATGAGGGAGTGGAGGATAACTCCATTGAGAATATCCTCAATTTAGATTCACCAATAGGTTCCAAGGTACTTTCAGTTGTTTCCAATGCATCCACAATGTATTTTTTTCTACAAGGTAATGTATGTATATCAAAAGCATTGAAGTCATCTATCAATTTTTATACTCAATTGTGGTACATAGATAGAGATTTATAAATGTAATAATATATTATCCTTTTTTTTTTGATAACCAATTTTTAATCAATGATCACCTTGATATTTTAATTTCTTTCTTAGAGTAAATTAAGGTCATGAATTAATGCCTCGTATTTAGCCACATTATTTGTAAAAGTGAACTATACATGGAAAGTAGCCAAATATGAATTCCCTCTTAGGTTATTGATTTAAATCCCATCACCACACCCACTCATTGATTTATATCCATTAAATTTTAGGGTCCATAGATGGTTTTTAGTTGTGAGGATTAGACTCTTCAACATAGGTATTTCTACAATGTTTACTTCTTAGTTTAGTTCCTCATCTTTTATTGAGAAACCACTCTATTTCTAAGCCAAAATATACCCTTTGGATTGATTTTTATTGGGTAATTAAGGAATATTAGTATCCATAATGGGTACTTCATCATTAAAAAAAATTAAAGCTCCACACAATTCCTTAGATCAACCTACCATACTTCTTCATTTACTAGGACAGAACTCTGGAATGTAATTATTTTAGGAGTAGTAAGAAAATCATCATCCAATTTTTAAAGCTCATCCAATTCTGATTTTTTATGTTGCACAATTATCACATTAATAGATAATCTTTCATGAGCTTCTACTCCATTTTATAATGTATACACCCCAATTTCTAACCCTTTAAATAAAATTTCATTTATCCTATTTATTATGTAAACATGTGAGTCATATTAGGTTATCTCTCAATTTTTATTTGGGTTGTGATACCTCTCTGTGAGAGACACATATGTGATAATTTAGTTTCCATATAATATTTAAGCATGCTAGATCAATCTCTACTCTAGAGCATACCTTTTTCATCTTTTATTTCCACCACTTGGATGTTAATAAACTATTAAATTCTTGGATCCGAAGGCAACTGCATATGTATTTTATTCAATTCACCCACCCCTTTCACCTTCTCCTTGTCTAGTTGGACAAATTTTATATTTTATTTCACAAGAGTGAGGCCCAATTGTTCATAAATTTCATATCACATAACATTGCCTAAAAACCCTAAATCCACAAGATAATTATGTAAGTTTTTACCAAAAATATGAATTGTAACTAGAAAAGGTCAATTTTTAATTTTTCTTCATAAATTTTAACATGTGTATTATCAATCTTATCATGTTCCTTCCATCTAGGAGGAGATATTTATTTTAATAATTATTATTCTTTATTATAAATCTAAAGCAACTCATATATAGTTATATTTTCCTTTATTCTTTTCAAATACACTAAATGTTATATGTAAGTTTATTTCACTCTATGAGTTTATCAGCCTATGGAGGGGTGGTTTTGTTCCCAAATTTATATTATGTTATAGGTCACTTAGGTTGAGAGGGATTATTTATTGAATCCACATTTGGTAGAAGCTCAATGTTATTTAGAGGAGTAGAGGTGGTCAAATGGTTTTGAAATTTTCTCCTCAACTGATAATTATTTACCCATTGTAAATGCTTAAATTAATGGAACTCATCTAAGTTATCCTTAATATCATTATCATCTTCAAATTAGAATTCTTAATTCTCTAAGACTAGGGATGTATTTATTTCCTTCATCTCGGTTTGAGTTATCATCATGTGCATAAACTATTTCTAGATTATCCATCTCCTTTTGAAGGATATTAGAGGCATCTATGAATTCATAACAATGTCTTTCTACATGATTGGATGTGTTGTGTACCATACACAATGTTGGAAAAACCAATTCAAGAATGGTCACTGATTCTAAATCCCTATTATTGGTATGATAATTTCTATTATGTAGGGGACTCAACTTTTCAATTATTAGGCCTAATATTCCACTACCAATATTCCTTTGAAAGGTAATATTACTACTTTTAAGTGGGTTGTTAGAAGTTTGGTTTATGTTTATATTCATTTTCCTCCATAAATTAACCACGTTATTTGAAAAAATATGGGCCATTTGCTACAAATTGGCCACTTAAGGGCTTGCACTAGTATTCACCTAGTTTCCCATTTGTATTTGTGGGTTGACCACAGGTATAGTAACATTTATAAACATTGGGGTATCCATGTGTGCTTGGTTATGGGTGTTACTTTTAGTCATTTTATTATTTAAAAATTAATGTATAGCTTTTTTAATGCCACTTGAACTAGTATAACCATTATTGCTTGGCATAGTATCAACATTGTTATATGCCATGGTAGCTAATATTTAAGTATTATCCTATGGAAAAAAGATATTTCGAGGCATATATAATTTACCACTATTCATTAGGTTCAAGGGGGTGGATTATACATTGGATTTGGACTTGAATAAATAGCTCCTAAGATTTGGTTCATTAGAGGCATGTTCTGCATGAGAGTTTGGTTGAGCATGGGTATTTGACTATAAGCACATTGTTTACCTAATGTCAGTTGTGGTCCTAAACCATACCCTTTTTGGTAGATCTAATGCTCAATATTAAAAACTTCATTGTAAGCCAAGGATAATGATTTGAGTGCATCAGGAGTTCTTCTAATGAACATGGATGTCAAAGGGTTAAGGGATCTTAAGTAGGTCTAAATAGATAGACCCTCTACTAAGAGGTATGCATATTTTATCCTTTGATATAACTTGTGAAACCAAGAATTAAAAATTCTCATGGGGTCATTTGGTTCTCTCCTAGAAAAAAAAAGTGGTGGTACATAAAAATTGAATCAACTAAGATCCTGAAGTGATCCAAAAACATTGTCTCAAGATCACCCCAAGAGATGATAGATCCAATTGGTAATCTTTAATCCCAGGTGTAGATAATTTCCCCAAGGAATATGGGAATAAATGGAATGTTAGGTCCTCATATTGAACCTAGGTTTAGATAAGGTCATCTTTGAAGGCTTGGATGTGTTATTTAATAGTTTGAATTCCACTAGTTATGTATTTTGCATAGAACTTGTTTGGTTTCTTAGGGCAACTGCCTTAATAAATTGAGGCCATTTGATTAGCCATTTGTTTATTTTAAGGGATATAAAATGGTCTAGCAAAGGGAGTAACTACAACTGTAGGTGAGTTACCAACTAGTTGGATACATTTGGTATTTGCTTTCCCTTTGATAATCCTCAAATTTTTATTCACTAAGTTGTAAGATCTGAAATTCAACCCCAATAGACTTTAACCTAGTGATTATCCTCTTGCCTTCTAGATTTAATTCAGGTATAGCTCAATGTAGGCAAACATTTATAAAGTGTTTCAATCTAAGTGTTGTCTATGAATCTTAGTTTGTTCTCATGCCCTCCTGGTTCTAAACCTTTTGATTATTGATTTTACATAGACAACATAACACAGGCAAAGGGAATTTTGAGAAACATCCACCTATCTTGAAAGGATATTTGAAAAACCTCCCCAAGTTTTATTCCACCAGTTCTTGACTTACTAGACAAGACCAATTGGCCAATGCAAACTATTCACAATGGGTCAATTTTACAAACTAACATTCATGGGATTCTACCCATTTTAACCACTATAGATGGGGTGTAAGGTTTTACAACTTTGATCACAAAGGATATTTCTAATAAAAAACACTTTCATAAACATACCTTAAATGAAATCCAACATATATATAGGAAATGAAAAGAGATGATTTCTATTTTTTTCTCATTACTTATATTCAACAATGTTACAATGGTGATGAACAAGACTTGCAATCAAAATAAACATATAGATTCAGATTGAATTCATTGATACCCAAGATTTAAACTATCAAACTCATAAAAAATTCAAAATAAAAAATGGAAATGAGAGAAAAGGGTCTTGATTGCATGAAGGTAAAGCTAAAGTGTCTAAATGAGAAAATCCCATGAAACCAATCCTTAGCTAAGCTAGACCAAGCACAACCAAAACTAGAAAGATAATGCAAGAGTTTGAGGAGAAGTTGACTAGGATAAGGAAAGATCATAACCACCATAATACATGCATAATAAATGACCACCAAACTCCACATTACACAAAATATCAATATGTACCAGTTGATTAAAAATAGTTGGTATTTTCAATAGTCATTCAATTATAAGATTTACTGTAATAATGAACATAATTGAATAAATGGAGAGATTAATCTAGCGAAGAAAAAAAATCTAAAATGTCTAGGATCACTATGTTTCATTACAACTCAAAATGATCTATCCTTTAATACATCAATTACCTAATAATTTATATCCATTCTTAGTCTAAAATTCAAATTAGTCCCATTAATTGGGTAGTTACTAAATTAAATCATGACTTGACATGGTGGTTGAGGATCTTTGATAAATATGTTATCCAAACCATACCCATTCAATTATATTTGATCCTCGTGCTCTTTTAAAACTAAATTCCCATCCTATATGCTCTACATGATCTGAACCCCATGTCATCATGACCTGTCGCTTCCATTTGTCCATGATCCAATGTCAATACTAGTAGTCATTTACACATTTATGTATGTTTATTTGCATTAAATTATACCATATTTCTTTAATTTTATTCTTTGCAAATGGCATAATTTATTTCTCAAGCTTCATGGCCTTGATGGGTTGTGTTGATGTTGGTTTCATAAACACCACAAAAGAATAAATTAGGTAGCCTCTAACATTTTTGGATCTCTATGGAATGAGGTTACACTCTAGGGCATGAGTTGTAAGTATGCAGTTAAAACAACTAGGTGATGGAATAGCAGGTTGAGATTGTAGATTGTTTAACCAAGTTTATGGATGGATGTGTGAAATCTAATAGAAATCAAACACTAAGTTAGTTTCATGGGTGAATAATTACTCTATGATTGGTAGATGTCAAGGAAACTCAAAAAAGGGGAAGAAGGGTAAGGTATAAAATAAGGCTCTATGTTACTTAAAGGCCACTTATAAGACTATTTATTTGGTAGATGATTATTTCCAATACCAGTGTTTTCCATTTGTATCTATTGCACACTTGCGAACAAGCACGGTTAGTAGTCTGGGAAAATAAGTATAATAATATTACTTATATTAACTATATATTTCTCTAATTATGGTTTTTGTTATACACCCTTATCTTAAAGGTTAAAACTCAAATGAAAAATTTGTTTAGAGTAGTTATAGCACACTTTTAGATGACTCTACCAAAGCAAATACTCCTAAACACCTCAAATTATCAACTCAATCTATACGAATTGTTTAAACCAATGAAATTTACCAATAATAAATAGTTATTACACATTTAAGATCAATATTCATCAATTAAAATAATTAAATTCATCTGTATCATTAGCACACTTCAAAATTATTGAGTTGATAACAACTAAAAATTAAAATTTCAATAACAGAGAAAGGGAAGAAGAAATAAGAAACATATTTTCATGACAATCAATGTCTTGATTTCTTTATATATATTGATCAAAAACTCCAACCCTTTAAAAATAGGGTTTTACATTTATTTAAAGGAATTAAGGAAGGGTTTTCCTCATCCTCAAAGTATGTAAAATCTTTTGATTACATTGAAATAACTATATCATCAATTCTATTTTGATACAAAACTGTATGTTATAACTTATAGACTACATCAGTCATGCATGTATGCATATTAGTCAAGATAATTCATTTAATCACAACATGGATATAACAAGACTTAACTAAATGTGAATAATCATTACATGAAAAATTATATAAAATTACCCTTTGACTAAGGCTAACTTGGCTCTTGCTTCACACTTCTCACGGTTGTTGTTGGAACTAATGTTGTAACTAGAGTTGAGTTGGTGATTGGAGTTAAACTCATGGTTATATAAAATGTGGTAAATGAATTTATATCTAGTTATAAAATGGTATCTTGGACTATATTTATTATTGGAGATGAGCTGAGAGATAGATTTGATGCACTTGTTGACTTAGGAGGGACTGATGTTGATGGTGGTTTTATAACTAGAACATTAGGTAGAGTCTGAACTACCAAACTAGTATATGTTTTTAAATCTCCCTTTTTCTTGGCCTTCAACTCTTGTTAGTGTTTGTATCCTTTGGAATGTTACACCTATATTAAGATCATATCAAGAAAAGGAGTTTTGTTTACCCTTACCAGCTTTGCATGCTCATTTTGGTAGATTGGAATCCTACCCAAAAGAATTTCACTTCAATTGCCTTCTTTCTCTCCAAATTTAGCTTTAATTCAATATCCTCTAAAGTCATTCCATGTAAACATTTCTTGAAATTATCTGAATCTTTTTGTATCATTTGGTCAAAAATAGACCTAGATACTAGCTTTTTAGTGTTATCTCATGCTTGTGTTAATTCTAGCTCACCCAAAATTTGTACTACATGATTCTATTGTTCTATGATCATAGTAACTAAAGCATTGATGTCACTTTTCCATTCCTGTAATTATTAAGTCCTTATGACTACTAGATATAATTCATTGGCTACCTCTAAGGAGGTCATCAAATTCAAATGGTTGAATGCCTTATGAGGAGTATATAAAACTAATAAATTTAATCTATTCTCATCTTCCTTCAGAACTTTAAATAATTTTATTGTTTTAGTTGCATGTGGATCCAATTGTGATCTCAAATAATGAATGGTATCCAAAATCTCATATAATATTAATGTCACACTTTGTACATTATTCTATCCTAGAGAGAACATGAATTATCAATTGTTATTCTCTAAGAGTCTCCAACTCTTCTAATTATTTTCTCACCTGATATGTTACCTTATGAATGGTTAGTATTGATTTGTTGTGGGTCTCTATGTAACTTAAGGCCCTCAATATATGGGTTTGACCCTTTTATCTATCTTATATTTTCAAAAGAGAGTAAATATTTTCTCTTTCTTCAAAAATCAGGCCTTTCCCACTGCTATCTTCTATCTTCCTCTTCCTCACCCTTTACACTAAGCTTGTTGCTTTATCAAAGAATGAGCTCACAGTGGGCATCTTGGTAATCTTCAAGTTTCACCTCTTAAATTTTAATGCTCATAATTCCTTATCCCAATCCATAAGAGTCATCTTTGATGGATTCAATGGTCATACCTCTATTCATGTGTCCTTTTTAGGCTCAGGCTCAGGGGTTAGCTTAGGCATCAAAAGCCAAATTATCTTAGAATTATTTGCATTCCCTAGATGTGCCTTGGGATGCATAATGTAGATTAGTTTCTTCTTTGGGTACCTTTTTATTGAAACCATTGCCATGGTTTACACTTCTCTTGATGAGGCTAGTGGTGAACACAATTGAGATAAGGAGGTGTCACTTGGGTGATGGGTTAGTTGGTGGTTATGGAAGAAAAGGTGGAGACTAAATTAGTAGTGGTTTTATCAGTGGTTGGTATAATGAAAATAGGCTTAGAAGGTAATGATGACATGGGAGTAAAAGTAGATAAAACTATCAATGGCATAAAAGAAATAACTAGTAATGACATAATAGGAGAAAGGCCTAGGGGAGTAGTAAATAAAACACCCTTACATGATTTATCATCACTAAAGGGTGACTTTGATTTCAATCCTTATAAGATTAGTACCTTGGCTTGTTTTATCTCATCTTCATCCACCTCATAGCTTGTATCACCTTCAATATAAGGTTATATTTGTCTACTCATTACCTCTATGGATGGAGTCTATGGACTCTCTACCCTATTTTTTATTTCATAAAAAATTATTATCCTATAAGCCTGAGGAGAATTCACTTGTTAGGTAGGAGAGGGAATATTCATACTATATGTTATGTTTGTTGATGTTATCATAGTAAGTGCAATCTCTTCCTCATCATAGGACTTCAAGCATATGATTTATTCTTCTTCACCAATAGTGTTTTCCTTCTCTTGTCATAGTTATTTTGTTAATTCTTGTTTAACCTTCCTTAGTT
Organism: Torreya grandis; assembly: GCA_037957365.1. Taxonomy (NCBI): domain Eukaryota; kingdom Viridiplantae; phylum Streptophyta; class Pinopsida; order Cupressales; family Taxaceae; genus Torreya; species Torreya grandis. The sequence goes on along the minus strand of JARHVA010003481.1, from coordinate 1,055,160 downwards.
CAATAGTAAACATTTAACCTTGAGGAGTCTATTCTCCTATTTTTGAGGAGTAGTTGACATCTGCCATACCACTTGCTCTTACTCTTGTTTTGGATCTGTCATCATATTGGGTGGATGTTGGGGGTCCTATCTTTGGTCTTATGGTTGCTTGAAAGGTCTACCACTCCAAAAATTAGATGATGCCTATCCCTTTGGTGGTGGGATCCTAAATTTTGCTTGACCAAGTGTAAGGGATGGATTCACTTAGATTATGCTCAATAAGTATTCACTCAAGAAAGTAGTCTTAGCCCTTTCCTTGACTTATTCATCATATTTTATGTTGATGAATAAAAATTCATGATCAAAAGGCTCATGCTTGTAAGGGATGCCTAGATTATGAAATTTTTGTTTCACTCTACCACAGGGATCCCAATGCTTATGCGGCAGAGTAGCCAAGGCATAATCCTTCCTTACATTACCAACCTCTTTGAAATGTCTTCTATATGTATATTTCATCCTCCCAATTATGATATGGGAGCCATATAGAGTGCTCTTCTTTCTCTTTGTCACATCCTCATCCATGCCATTCCATAATTAAAAAGTAATTTCTTATTCAACAACTTTATTTGGGACAAATTTGGGGAGATGAAGAGGGTCAACCTTGTGTCCAACAACCATGATAGCTATATAGTCTAGGTATAACCAATAATCACCCAAATATATGTGTATTGGTGATGATCTTGGATACCCTAGCTAGAGAATGGCCATGAATTTCCATCCAAACTTGAGGATACGTGTCCTCTATAATTCTATAAATGTTCCTCACATACACATAAAAGTAGACAAAAGAATAAAAGTCACATTTATTAATGTAGTTAGTGTTGGGATTACAGAAAGGCCCATTGTATATATATATAGTCCCCATGACTACATCCAAAATATATGACATCACATAGAAGTTCCCACCTTGGGCCCCTTATTTTTTTTAAATTATTTGTTCTTGCAGGTAGACACTAATAACCTCCCCCAATGTTTAAGTGCATTCTAAAGTGATAAGAAGGTCAAGTAGTGAAACCCACTCCAAATTAAGGAAAATAATTATTGGGTGGCCAAACAATTGATTTAAAAATGCCATGCTAATATGAATTTCCATCTAAAATTGGGTTATGCGGATGGGGTTTTTGGTAGTTTCTTTGAGTGTGAAGGTCTCCCCTAAAATAAGCCTTTCCCCTACTATTTGTTCTATGTTATTATTTTTCCTCCAAGAAACTAAGCTATGTAAATAAAATGTAGCATCTAGAATGGGAAATTATAAACACATCATGAGTGTGATTCCTAATATATATGAAATGATGATGTTCTTGTTGGCATAGTGTAAATAACCACCATCTATAATTCTCCCTTTGAATAATAGGTCTCATAATAATTTGATGCATGGAATGAATTCTAACTTAGAAGCTACATAGTCAAGTGCCTAGTATTTAAAGGATAGTAAGTTAGTTACAACTTATTTTTCTTCTATTGAGATATCCTCCTCACATGTGAACAAGTTGAAATTATCTATGACCTCCCATAGAGTCGAGTAATTGGCATGTAGACCATCAAACACTATTGTATCAAAAAATATATCTTGGTATTTAGTTAAATCTATAATAAATAACTTAAATGGTGCTGAAGTAACCTTGTATGCCCTCAATGAAGACTCCATTTCTATGTATTAATGCTGATGTGATTTGATCTTTTAAAAATGGTGGCTTAGAATGATGTTACATAAATTATAGGTTATTTTAGATGTAGCTAGGGATTTTGAAATCATAGAAGGCCATTTAGACTCAATCTCAATGATAATCAAATGAAGTGATCTTGGTTTTTTGATGTTTTAACTTTTATCATTGATTATAGTTCTTGTTACATTAAATACCAACTTTTAGGATCTTGTCACCTTCATTCAATTCAAATTTGACTACCTAGTCCTAGTGGGCATGCCACATAAGATGCTTACTCATTCAAGGTACCATAGTATTACTTCTTTTTTTGACACTTATCATTGTATGGTTTATTTAGGGGGTTGACCTTTGCATTTGGGCTAAATGATATGACATAGTGAGCCAAGGGTTCTAAACAAAAGACCCCATAGACCAAAATGTTCTTCAGAGACATTTATTTGAGAATATTTGTCATAAATTCACCAAAGAGAAAGTTTAAAAATGAGAGGATTTGAATGAAAGTTTTTAAAAAGAAATTTCCTAACAACCAAGTGTTATTTGGGGAGATTGTCATTCAGGAAGATGTTGTTGAGGAGAAAGTTCCCAACTGAAACCTTCCGAATGAAATCTATCGAAGAGAAAGTTATCAAAGACTAAAACCTTCTAAAGACTAAAATTTCCCATGTAAATTTTCTTGATAATAAGTGATGAATAAAATTATCTAAAGGAAAGTTGTTGACTAAAAAGTTATCTACTAGAACAAAATCCAAAATAAAGTTCCTAACTGAATAGTTTCCAACTAAAAAGTTCCTATTAATAATTTGGCCTCCCATGACAAATTTCAATCCATATAGTCTAAAACTTCTTCATAATACCCCCTTAAGATTATACATGGTGATCTACATGCCTTTTGATGTCCTTTTTTGGTCTCATTTTTAGCCTTTAGCATTGTTTAAGGTGTCATGGTATGTACTAGACATTACTTAAGACATCATCATATGATAGCTTATTTTGAGTCTTTGGATGATAAAATAATTTGTCATAGTAGTCTTTGGGTGAGTGGAGGGGTGTAAAATTCCTTTTGAATCTTAGATAATTGTCTAAGCCCTATTTGATAAATTTAAGGTTCTTTAGCAAGAATTGAGGTATTTAAGGAAGTTAAGGTTTCTAGTTATCATAGTATTTGTGCCTATTTTAGACATTTCTTATGGGAGAGGCCTTTTCAACAAGATTATGAAGGTTTCAAAGTTCTTATTAATCCTTAACATAGAAATTAATGTTTTATCCAAGGTCTTTTTTAATGGTCTAGTTATTCAAACTTGTTCCAAGTTTTAATTAGCCCTCCAAGTCATCAAATGACCCTTTAAATGACATATGAGTCAATATCCATAGTGTAAACCTTTGTAAATTATATATTTATGTGTCCCATTATATTATGATTGTATCCAAAAGGTCTAATTGTCATTATAATTTCATGACAAGGTGTTTTTATACATAAAAGGGTCCTTTCACAAGTCAAACACATCTTTCATTCACTAAAAGGGCCCCACATGCTCGGAAATGTGACTTCTAAAATTCCCCCAATTATATCTTATGTTTTGAAATGTTTATTAACCTCCTTATTTCCCTCTTCCTACCCACCAATGGAATTTCAAGATATAAAACTTGAGAAAATATAGGAAAGTTGTAGGTTGTAGGTGCTTTCAAGCTTGTGCAAATCCATACATTATGGTGATGATCATAGGAGGTCATAAATATTCATATAAAACTTATATTAGTCATAAAGAAAGAGAATACAAAAGTTTCAAAGTCAAAAATGTCAAAATTTTGCCTCTTCTTTCCATCATTCTCCTTGTCAACTTTGGATAACTAGTCATATTCTTTCTCAGTATAGATAGGAGAGAAAGTGGTGACTTGAACTCTTGGATATAGGAAGGTAGTCTAATGACCTTCCAATCCTAGGAATTTTTTTCTAGATTGACTTCCTCTCTTATATGATTAATCACTAGGAAGGTGAAGGTCTCTTAGTGTCTCATCCAGCAAGATGGAGGTTCAGGTTTGCTTTGTTTTCTCCATTTTTTAGCATGATGAAAGAGGAATGGAAATTTGGGTGCCTTATTAGGGGTTTTCACAACCCTTATACACCATTTTAAAGACTCATTTCACACATGTGATCCCTAGATAGCAATAAAACCTCAATGATGTCACATTTATAGGTTATTGGTAGTGTTTCTTTATGTTGTAGAGCTTTTAATGCATAAAAATGTAAGTGAATGGTGGTTTTAGGTTGGATGGTAGATTCCTTAGAGTCCACTCAAGTACTTTTTGCCTTCTAAACATAGTTAATCCACAAAATGATCAAATGAATCCTTCAAGTACTGCTCCAATGTAACTACTATGTATATAATGTGATCTCCTTACAATTGTAAATAGGGTATCATTGTAATGGTTATATATAACCATCAAGTAATGTTAAAACACACATGAGATTCATACTATATACATGATTTGTACTATTTCCCTCATTCTCCTCACTACCTCATACACATAAGAACCATTCCCATCCTTAAGCAATTGAGAGAGAAGCTCCCATTTAGGCACCTATAGGCCTATTATGGAAATTAAGCAATTGAAGTATTGGCTATTGAGATGGGGTGAGAAAGGTATTGAAGGATCATGAGGAGTCATAAGGACATCTGAAAAGGTATGGTAGATGGATATATCAAGTTCAAACATAAGCCAACACCATCAACTCACCCAGCAAGACAAGCTTAGTCAATACTCCTATTGAGTACATAGGGTTGTCTTGATAATTTAAAGAAACTCTAATAGATAAATGAGTTGAGTGGATACAGAGGTGTTGAAAACATGTGGAGGAGTCCCTCTCTCAAGAGGAAAAGGCCTTATTATGGTTCTCAATTTTAAAGAAACCATGAACTAGTATTCCAATACTTTCATAGACCTATTTAGTAAAGTTTAAGGTTCATTATCAAGGTTTAAGGTATTCATGAAATCCTATATTTTAGTTTCTCATTTCATGTGTGTAATTAACTAACTCCAAGTACCTTATCTTGTTTATTATATTAATAAGAGTGTATACTATCCCCATAAGTGATATTGAATAAGAGTAAAAAGTCCATATCACACCTCTAAAAGGGAATCTACAATGTAAAAGTTTCATCAAGCCATTTCACCTATTAGTAGGCCTTGGTTTCCAAACTCAGATTTCCATAGGACCATATGACTACCACCTATATAATTTATCCCTTATACCTAGGATTTAGGAATGAAATAAGGTCTAAATGTTGCATAATATCATGTGTAACTATGGGTACTAAGATAGAAGTGTCTATTCAAGTGTGGATATTATTTAAGAGGTTATTACCAAGTTAAGAAATATTGCTTAGGCTTAGTCTCCAAATATTTTCCCATAACTATTATGCAATCGAGTCTATAAGATATAAGGAAGGGTCTAATTTTATAAATATGATCACCTTAATAGGATTATTGGGATTTAATAGAATAAAAATGAGGTTCTCAAACATAGTATTGGAGACCCCCTCTTGTTCATGAACCTGGGTAAGAAACCCATTGATAGTCAAACACCTAGACCATCACTTACAAGACTATAAATAGTCTACCTTCAACATTGGATATGAGGTTATATAGACACATGATGGAGAGATCTCAATAAAAGAGTAAAATCATAGAGATCATGTTGTTTAAAGATAAGGAAACTGGAAAGGATAACCAAAATAAATTGAATTAGTCATATACAATGAGCTAAGGCTACCTAACCAGCTAGGGTGCCTAACTGTTGTCAATAGAAATGTCAAGAAAACATCTAAGGGTAAACCCAAGATAATTATGGAATTCAACCTCCTCAAGTTTCCTAAGGATATGATCAACTAAAGTAGATTCCTGGACTAAGTTGGACACTCATGACATGTAGACTTTAGGCATGATTTTAGGGGATTCTAGAGAGTAGGATTGAGGGGAAACTCAACTCAAAGAATGTGGTAAAATAATAAATACACCCTAAATGATCACCCAAATTCTAAAAAAATTGAATAAGATAAGACACAATTCTAACCTATGCCTCTAACATTAACTGACTCAAATACTCATGCTGAGCAAGTGATGGTCAGGGCAGGCCTACAAGAGAGAGGGATAAAAATGGTAGTATGGGTAGCTAAGGACAAGTACATAAGGTAGGAATCAGATGGAAAAGAGTGATATGGTGACATTGAATCCAAAAATACACCTACAATTGACTCAAGGTCCTTTAACTCAATCTAAGTCTATAAGGCCTAAAGGCCTCCTAAAACCCCAAGGCCCCATCTCTATCTTGGTGATAGACTCAAACCCCCATGGTAGTCCTAAGGGCATGAAGAGGTGTATAGGGAAGATTTAGGTCATAAATAAAGTCTCTATATAGGGGTAGGTAGGGAAGTGGCTATTTTGGTTCGATCACCCCTCTTAAGTTCCACTACCCTAGTCTGTCATCTCAAACTACCAACTCCAATGCTCATATCTCACATACCATAATGACTTAAGACCAATGATCTTAAGGGTAGTTGTGTACCCATATTTAATTACTATCCATGAAGAAAATAGTTACATTTAATATATCAACTCTGTGAGCAGTCCCTAACACGGTGACCTATATAGAATGTTTAGCAAGAACTCAAACACTATGAACTTTCACTCACAACTCATCTTACAAAGTGCATGGGACCAAGAGCTATTTATTATTTTTTAAGGGGTCTATAGGATAAAAATACATGGAAATAAGTTTTGAATTTGAGGCATGTACTCTATAAACCCTCATTAATATGTTAGGCCACTAAAACCCTTTTTAAACCCTAATAGAGACCCAATGGAGAAAAATTGAAGAATTAGAATCTAAATTCATTGAAATGGCTTCAAATAAACTTGAAAATCATAATAAACTATGAGGAGGTCCTATTCATGGCATTATTCTATATAGATAGTTGTATGAATCTATCAAAAACACTATTTTATTAAGATTTTATGATGAATTCAGGGTGCATGGTTATATGAGGAGTTTAAAATCATGGAGGAGGGTAGTGTGAAGCATATTTCACCCTTTTAATTCATAAACTACTATAAAAATTCCATGTAAATGCTTATAAAGGTCTAAGCTAAAGGGCCAGTCTAGAAATGCTATTGAAATATGATTTAGTCACCCAAATGAACAAAAACTATAGGTGTATACTACTTCGAAGGCTTAAATCATGGTATATTATTTTTAATAGATCTAAATCATGCTCATTTACATATTCTAAAGTTTATATTCAGGTCTCATGGTCATCTAAGTATTTAAAATCATGAAATTAGGCCTAATTTCCTAGTAGACCTACTTGGTCAATTAAGGGAGAAGACTATTGGAATAGAAGTTTGTTAAGGGAATAAATGTAGGTTATGGATACCCTTATTGTATACATGTACTATTTTAAAACATTTATCAATTATTGATCATCACTATCTTGTAAGAACTCATTAAGTCTCAATCTCTCTGAGTACATGCCTTAAGGGGTGCACCAAGAAATGGGTGGACAAACCATTGGTGCTTCATAAGATTGTTGTCCCTTTTTCCACTTGTTATCTACACACTTGTCTCCTAAAAACTAGTACCCTTAGATTTTTATTCTCTCTTGCACACTCTTCCAGTATTTTACCACCTTCAATACCCCTTTTCCTAAAATAAAACCCCTTTCAATAGTTTACATGACTAGGTCAATTTGGTTGACCTTTTACTCTTATTGGTGAAACTCATTTAGGGTCTAGGTCAGCTCTTGGTTGACCTAGCCCATGACCTAGTGATTTTTTGTCAATAATGATACTAGGTTGACTAGATCGACCCTCTCAATCAAAAATTTTAGAAGGGCTTAGGGTTAAATCTTCTTATATATACACAATCATTTCACCATTATTTAGAGAAGAGAAGAAGAATTAAGAGATATTGTGCATCTACCTATCCACCATTCTACTTGATGATCAATCTTAGGGTTTCATACTTTCTTTGGAAATATAAATTTTATCTTATGAAGTATTTTGGATGCATTGATAGGTTGTGTACCCTAGAGTTTATTTATCCTTTTCATCCTTACATACCATAATAACCTCTTCCAAAGCACCTAGGCCAAGGGAGAGATTGAGGCTTAGAGGGTTTGTCTTCAAAGGTAAGTATTCCTAACTTTATTCTTACTTTATAAGAGTAAATAGATATGCATTTTTACATATACATTGACATGAGTATATGTCTTCTATGCATATTTATTTGTGTTTGTTATTACCCCTACTTTGTGCCACAAGCTCTGGTGAGCACTATATTAGATTTCTTTACTTGTTATTAGTATAGTGAATATGAAAACATAGGACCTAGTTAGGTTTATTGCATGGTTTTACTTGACTAGAGGATTTTGAACCCTCCCTAGTGATATTATTATGATAATTGATCCCTTAATCAGGTCAAGTGGATCCATATTGGTCATGATCTTGATTATCTAATGTATCCCCAATTAAAAGTGTAATTAGGATCTATCTTCTTTGAGCTAGGATTGATTTATAGATCTAATGCATTTCTAATTGCATACATTCTTTGTAGGTTCTCATTCATGATTTTCATTTCTTTCATTTTATTGTTTTTATATATTTACTAACTAGGTCAACAAGGCTAGTATAGTTTCTAATTTTTGTGTGTAGGTTTAACACATAATCACATTACAATGACTATGTTCTTTCTATTTAGGTTGACATAGTACTTTTATTCACTTATAGATAGTATACTATATAGAATAGGTCAACTTAGTCTCTTATTCATCTCCAAAATAACAATCTAGTTTGAATAGGTTGACTTAGTATCACAGTTAGCTTATAGATAACAAACTAGGTTGACCAGGCTATTATAGTCATCTTAACATGCTTTAGCAAATAAGGAATTGCAAAACTAGGTCAACCCAATCGACATAATTGGTAGAAATTAAAAGTAAAATTTAGGGAACTTCAACAAAAATCTCAGTCTTTAGCATCTTCTAACCCACCAGGGTTCCTCTCTCTCTCTCTCTCTCTCTCTCTCTCTCTCTCTCTCTCTCTCTCTCTCTCTCTCTCTCTCTCTCTCTCTCTCTCTCTCTCTCTCTCTCTCTCTCTCTCTCTCTCTCTAAGAACTAAAATCATATAGTAAATGAGGTTGACTTGGTCAACCTAGTTCTATATTTTGCCTTCTATCTAAAAGACTAGGTCAACTTGGTCAAATCAATTTTTAAGGAATCTTACTTATACAATATAGTAGCGGCCCTATCAACTGTATTCTTTAATGTTTGCTTATAGTGTCATTTGAACATAACTTTCTATTATGTTTAATTTGTGAATTAACAACTATATGCTAGTAATCACCTCACACTTTCACTTTCATTTATTTGAATACTTAAAAATATCACATTGTCTAATTAGATGGTTTTTAAATATACCATTTAGTTGAAATATTTTTCTCTTTCTTGTACACACTACCAAATCACATAATTTCAAAATGCATTTAGACATTTGTCTACCCAAGACCTACCTACTTAGATTTCATGACCAAGGGGGAAGCTGACTTGGTTTTCTAGAAAAGTATAAACATGTGGTTAATGGTATATATTAACAAAGCACTTGACACCCTTATCACTATGATATTGTGAAGTGAATGGGTGGGCCCCAATACTAAGCTAGTACCATTGCCAACACATATCCCTTTCAACCTAAACATCCTAAAACCATCCATAGATTAATTTTTAGCTGCCTACTTTCAGCCAACTTTCCTATCACACTTAAAATAACACTTTATAATAATTTATGATGACCACTTAGCATTAATTTTTAGTTGATTTCTTTTTATTTTCTCATTATATGTTGTATTCCAAAAACTTGTATTGGCCAGCATTGGTGTAAGGTTTTATGTTGTGTACCTCAATCAAATCAATCTCATTGACCTAATTGCTTGTGTGTTTACTTCCATTTATTGATTTAAAGTACATTACAAAAAAAAACCTTATTTTTACTACATTTTCATTCTATTCGACATAGTCTCTTATAGACTATCTATTTCCCCTGCCTATAGTACTGCATCAACCTGGTTGACCCAATCGTACTTTTTACCTTTTATTTTATAGTACTAAGTTGAATTGGTCAACTCTATATCATTATCAAGCTATCCTCTATCTAAAGTTATAGTATTAGGTTGACCTTATCAACTCGATATCCTTGTTAGCTTAGTTTTCATACCCTATTTTTAGTACTAGGTTAACCTGGTTGATTATGTACTCTTATCTATCCTTTCCTATCTCCTTGCTTTTGCATTACCTCTGCCTTACCTAGTCTCTCTCCTTCATCATGAAATTTCTATTTGAAGACAACACTAAGTTAAATTCAATGGATATGATTATTCTTACCAACCCTAATAGGTTCTCCTATAAGTATTTTTTGGATCCTATCCTATATGAAAGTAATGTGCATATAACCACTCACACTACAAACTATGGAAACCCTCCTCATTCCTCTTCACTTCACAATCCTCTCTTCTCATTTGAATATCAACCTAAATTATAGTATACACTATAAATTCTATTCTTCATCAATGAGTTTCCTCAACATCGAGGAAATGATCCTTATACTATTTACCATCTCATGATAAGTGGTCAAGTTTAAGAGCCTCATTCACCTTCTCTCATGTTTTTACATGGATTTGGGGATACTATATTCTTTGATTCCTATCCCCTTCCATCTATTTTTACCCCTTCCCATACAATGACTACTTATTTGAATTATTTTACCTCCATGCCTAGTATCTCTACTAACATGGTGGGTTCTACATCTAGTGTACCTCTTCCAAGACCCACTCTTCTCAATTATTCTACTAGTGCATCATTTGATACCCATGGTAATCATGAATCTATTTTTTCTTCTTCTCATCCCTCTATTAGTCCATATTTTGTCACACAAGCAAATTTTTTAACTAGTGACTCACTTACTAACAATTCTTCTCAAGCTCCTACAAACACCCATAGTGGTACCCAAGCCATACTACCAACTCTAATACTTTAAAATATGCCAATAATACAACTCAAACCCATAAAATCCTACTAAAAACTCTTAATCAAATGAATGATTTTAAAGTTACTAATGCAAATCAAATGATGCAAATGCCAAATCATCTTATCCATCTTCAAACCCACCCTTAATAGATGCCATGGGGAATGCATAATCAAAATGGTCCTCCACCTCCCCTTCAAGATTCCCATCACAATATTATCCCTTAACCTCCTCTTGTTAATAAAATAGTCAAGCATCTTCAAAATGAGCCTCTTACATCTCAAATTGCTAATATCAATATAGGAGGTATCACCCCTACCATTTCTTATAATGGGTCAACTAATCCTACCCTTTATTTAAAAACATTTGGAAATATATATAAAGACTAGTTCAAATTAAATACTTTTTCCACTACCAAGATATTAGCAAAAACTCTCACAAGTTATTCTTTATATTGGTATAACTAGCTTAATCTCACTCTATTACTAGTTTGGAAACTTTAGTTAATACTCTAGTCATAGAGTTCTAAACTAGTGATCTCCCTGAGAATACCTTGGCCCATTTTATCAATTGTAAGCAACTTGAGACTGAAATCACACAAGCCTTTATCAAATGATGGAATACATTGTCTAACAAATGTGAACATAATATGGTAGATGATAACCTATTTCATCTATTTACCAATGCTATTTTTCCCAAGTTGTAATATCAGGTTCAGACTCTCTCTTCAGATACTTTGGAAGAGGACATTGACCAAGAAAAGTGTTAATATTTCCTTATGCATCAATTTGATCCATCCCAACCTTAAATAGGTACTCATATGTTAATCAATAATAAGAATCATCATGTTACCAATGATGGTGTCACAGACTCTTATGATACCATTCACACTATTCAAGTTATTGTTCCTAACTAAAATCTAGAACAAGCTTCCCCTCCCAACCACATCACAAACCCTCATTTATATTCAAAAAATAACATTAATTTTCACAAACATTTATCTTTATTTGAATTTAAAAAATATCTACCAAGTCTTCTACCATGAGAACTTGATACCACTCGACCAAGGCAATCTTGGTATAATCCCAATAAATTTGTTGGTTTCATGCTAGTTGGGGTCATTCTCATAAGATATGTAGGCAAATTCATAATATGGATATGTAGTTTCTTCATGGTCCCAATTTTAACCATGATTCTATCATTCATAAATTCTATCAAGCCTATGACATTGCCTTCAAAACCCATGAAACAAAAACTAAATCTCAAGCTTTGAACTAGGATAATACTCATTTAGCCATCTATAAAGATCCTCTTCCAAATCACCAAGATACCCAACACAATCCTACCCCTTCTACCAATAATTTTGATAGTCTTCTTTACCCAACTCCTAAAGAGAATGTGGTCAATATGACTAATATGTGAAGGGTGGTTGATTTCATTGATCCTCAACCCATCTACACACCTCAATTATCTTACACATTTTTTGTTATCTAAGATTCTTCTCCAAATCACTTAACTAATTTGGGGAAAGAATACCTTATATCTTTTGATGAACCAATTCTAACACCTCCCTTGGATAACACTTCTCATATTATTTCTACCATCCCTCTATCTTCTTTACCTATCACCAATGATACTTAAACTTCTATCAACACTTATTCTAATTTATCTCAAACCACACTTGTATCAACTTCTTCATCTTCTCAACATGATCTAAAAACTTTTCCTCTAATTAAACCTTCCACCTCTTATCAACATAAATTCACATGAATTTTCGATCCTCCTTATGAGGACCTCTTTCAACACTATGCACCTCTTTCCAATAATCTTCTTATGGTTTATGATAAGTGGGATCCTATCATGGAATTCACTAATATCTCAATCCAAATCCCATTTATCAAAATTATGCAAACCTCTCCATGTCATCGTACCTATCTTATGAAGCTTTTGTTATAAATGAACATCCCTCATCCTCCCTTAACAAGATATGAAGCCACCTTATCTGGATTAGAGGATATGATTTTACAATAGTGTGAAGAGATGTCCATACATGTTGATGAAATAATTGACACTTCTCTTTCCCTTAAATTCCTCATTGATTCTATGATCTCTAATGAGATTTTGCTTCATCTGGATGATCCTCCTTTGTTCATCAAAGTTCAAATTATTGATATCCAATTCAAACATGCCTTGATTTATAAGGCTTCTGGCACTTGTGTTTCCTCTCTCACCTTTATCAAGACCCTTGGATAGTTTAAATGCAATCTTAAGTCCACATGAAGTTCATGTCAAGGATATGATTGAAGGTAAATGCCTCATTTTGGTTGTGTGTGGATCCCCAATGCTATCCCACCTATCATTATTAATATTAAGGTGATGATATTCAACTTTCCTCTATCTTACAACATTTTAATTGGTATGCCATGGACTCATTAAATGAGAGAAATTGCCTCTTTTGCTTGCTAATGCATCAAATTTCTTCATAATGGAACTATCTATAAGATTCAAGGTGACACCAACCCTTATAATTTCAAATAATTCTAAGATTAGGGTGTATTCAAGATTTTTACCCTTGACCCTTTGACAAGAGTTCCATTTCATAATCTCAATGATTTAACTTTCCTATCACTTCCACCTGAGGTTACAATGGTCATCTAAAACTCATCGAGAATATACCCCTTAACCTCTTAGATCTCTATGATGATGATCCTGATGAGATCAATCTAGGGATTAAAACTTCATATCTCTCACCATATCTCATCTTCCAACTTCCTACTTCTTTACAACCTCATTCTCATCAACCATCTTGTTATGCCATCCACATTGTCTTAACTAAGACTCAATATTCCATTCATCACACCACATCAAATAACAAGGTCATACCTACCTACACCATTGATATTCATACACCTAATTATGATGATGGTTATACCTTAGATGATCCATTCTTAATAGGTCTTTTTCAAGCCTATAATGCTGAAATTATTCATTATCATTCCTCTTTGCTTCAGTATTTTAGTGTATCATCTGTATTCCATCATATATCATTCTTAATTTTAGCATTTTTCCTCTTAATTACAAGGTATAAATGGTGTGCACACCTTCAATTTCTAAGGAACCTCATAGGACTATGCTTATGGATCATGATATGATTAGTCCCTATTACTTTGATAGATATAATGACCCTTATATCCTACTTATCCCTGAGATGCTTGCAACTATCCTTTATCCTTTTGTAGACCCCACCCCTCCCTCATTAGAGCCTAGTTCAGATCATATTTCCACTCCTTTTATAGCTGAGTCTTCCTATTTCCAATCCTATTTCTCTTTTAGTTAATCTTTGTCATGTATTTCCACCAACCCTACCATCTCTTGGTGATGGTTTGTTCCCTTTACCACAACTTGCTCCTTTTCCCACCAAATGGGCCAATTATCCTTATTGTGACATTCATAAAAATTCTAGCCATTGGACTAGATATTTTTCCCTATACCAATATTACTCACCTTTAATTTTCACTCCTCCTATAAGTAAACCCACCAATTCTACTCACAAATGTATATGTTACTTCCATGGCACAAATAACCATTCATCCATGCATTGTCATAAGATGCAATAATCTATCAACACATTAAATCCCACCACTCCTCAATCCTTATAAAAAGATATAACTCCCCCAAAAATATTACGTAAGTATCTTCCTAAGTATGGAGAGGTATATTGTCTCTAGAACATATGTGACATACATCACACTAATCATTGTCACATCCTTTAATAGCATCTTAATGATCACCTCTTAACCATTCCTACACCTTCTACCCTTCCTCTTATAGGTCATTCTTGCAAGAAGGCTCCCCTTATTCCCCCATGGTTCCACCTCTTATGGTTCTATATTATCTTGTATTCCCTTTTCCACCTACTATGCCTCCACCTATGAGGCCCTCACCCATATACCTTCCCCACCTGTGGATCCTTTTCCACCTGTGAATCCCTCACCCATGGCACCTTCCCTATCAATGACCCCTTCATCTCCTATATAAATGACTCCCATGCATTAAATTGAGCATCACCTACATGATAGCCCTCATCATCACTATTATTCAAGCATTCTTACATTTTTCATCAGGGATATTTGATGTGAAGTCTTTTCTCAACTTTTATTGAAGATCGATGAGACATTAGCTACAGTTAGCATTCAAATACATAGAGACTTATAAGATGATATGGATAATGTGTGTGGGAAAATATATAATTACTTATGAACACATGCATAATGTTCTTACATTTTCATTTGGATTGGGCATGTGCTTCAACTTTATCTTTATCTATTTTTAAATCATTTGGCATTGTGTCAAATTCTTATCTATCTTATATGGTGATTTTGGCTTCACACTTTATTTTGCTTATGATGTCATTATGTTCTATTATGAATTAATTTTAATAATTTCATTATTTTTCTTCTTGATTTCATTTCTTATGACTCCTTTTTTATTTTTCGTGAGTGTTTGTTATCTTATCTCTATAAACACAGATAATTATTATTATGACTTGGTTATAAAAACCTTGCTTCCTTTAGTCATTCCTTATTTTCCATGTGATTTTTATCAAAAAATTCATCTCTTTTTACCAATCCACTTTGGATTTCCCTTTATTCCTCTTTTCCCTTTCATAAACTAAGCATACACATGGTTGAGACTTGAGATAATATGCTAATTTATCATTAAAGCCTAAGTGTTCTAGTCAATCTTGTATTTATATAATTAGCTTCCATTATCCAAAGCCTAAAACTCATTCATGTTTATCATCTATTTCTCATGATTGGTAATTCCAATTCCATATGGAGGAAGAATCATAAAATCCATAAAAATATGCAAAATCCAAATCATTTAACAAAAAGGCAATGATCTAAAAGGCAACATTCAAAATTCTCAAAAGTCAAATCACACTAAAATTATGATTCTAATAACATCCCTTTTTTATAATTGAAGCTCAAACTCCATATTTGTCCTCATGGTATAGACAAGATCCATTGGGGTGCAGTAGGCCAGTAGATTAGAAAAGGAGAAAAAAATCTTTTAATGATATCTACTTTCTTATGCAAGTACCCAATATTCATAGTATATTGATGGATCTATAAGGGGTCCTAAGAAATAGGGAACACATTTTGGAAAGGTAGTTCCATTTTAATTTTATATTTCAAAACAACCTACATGATTTGATCTTAGTAGCACACTTATTTTCCTACACAGCTTTGTGTCTATAGCAAATATGTATCCTTTATTTATTGATGGACACTAGTCACTTAGTGTATTTTCATGTCCTTAGTTTACCTCATGTCTCCTAAGGTCTTCTCATAAGATTACTATGTTATGATTATTACATTCCCTTTTTCAATCCCTACAATCTTAATATTTCCCCTTGATAAAGATTGTTTTTTTCATTGATCACTCCCTTAAGTGTTCTATTTATGAGTTGCATTGTGAGACCATGGATAGGACATAGCCTTCCTCATAAATTAAAAAAATTTAACATTACCATTCTAAACATCCATTTTTATAATATTTTCACATTATTTCCACCTCATTGGTGTTTTTTTTGTGAGTTACAATGTAAGACCATGGATAAGACTTGGCCTTCCTCACAAAATTTTCCAATATCTAAGTCATAATAAAATTACATATGTCAAATATGAGATAAGATGTGATTTATTATGAGGTATACATCATTGACATGCTTCTCATATTGATTTAGTATGTTTTATACTTATTTCATTAATATTTCACTTTTATCTTCTTATTTTGTGATTGCATGTAAGAATCCAACCATTTTTCTTAAAGTTTTTAATACTTCCCAACTTGAATTAGTGTGATTAATTTAACACCATTTTCTCCAATTATGTTTATCTTTCACACTTTTCAACATTATTTAGTATGATTGATTGACTTAATTGATTTGATTTTATACCATTACTCTTTCATGTGCTTTCCAAATTATTTTCATACTTCCTAATGTGATTTAATGTGATTTTACTTATTTTAATTTGGTGCCACTTTATTTTCATGGTTTAAAAAACAAGTATTTCCCTCTTATTTACCACTCTTTGGTTTCTTATACTTAGCCATATTTTGATATTACACATTTTCTAACATGAAATATTGTCTAGTACATTTTTTTTTATTAATTATACTTCACCAAGTCTTTTTGTTTATTTATTTTTAACCATGCATGTGTCTTACATAATGCTACAAAAGAAAACACAACACATATATTTCATATAGCATATACAACACAAGCAAAATACATGTGCTATAAAGAAATATATTCATGCATCCACAACCAGAACCATAATACAAACACATAAGATCAACATATAACTAGAAAAATATAAAAATTATATATATCATGTGTTTTTGATACAAAGTTCAAAAATACATCACTCCAACTCTAAGGTTGGACTCTATCATATCTATCTCATAGCTTAGCCACACTGCACATATATGTCTCAGATAGTCCCCTCTAAATAGTATGCTATAATGAGGATGTATAAGATATCAATCCTACTACCTATCCCTATAGGTTTGCCACCTAGGCTTGTACCTATCCTAGCTAAATCATGGTAGCCAAATGTGTAACTCTCTACTAAGACAAGGTCTGCCATGCCTATGCCTCTCCTTCTCCCACCCCTACCAGTGGTTGTATCCTATCTATACATGCCTATAACTACCTCATATCCTCCCTTGCTAATCTGAACTAGATCACCTAAGTTGGGGTAGATGGTACCCAGGATTATTTAATGTGGTAGGGTCATATGGCACCATCACCCCATCTAGAATATCATGGAATGCTCCTGTCACTAGGGATACCCATTTGGAATCCTCCTCATCTGTAGGATCTATAAAATTTAAACTAGATATATGTTAGATCATATATATATCTCAAAATCAATTAATCTATCAATCTATATATATAATTAATATTTTATTTTTTAATGCTTAAATAAAATTACAACCATTTAATACCTATCCCAGTCTCACCAATCACCATCTCCCCATTTAATTATCCATCAAGTATGGTCTTTATATAGACTCAACCTCTAAGTACATCATATGTGGGATGCCTCCCAATCAATGTCAACCCTAAGGTCACTACCCATGCACATCTCAAGCCTCCCCTTAGTATTGTCTCTATAGACTAGCTTTGCCCTAGGCCAACTGATGGGTCATCTTAAATGATTACTCTTTATGCTCCTCTCATTGATGGCATTTCCATAAATGGTTTGATTTAGGTAGTCTTTGATCCTCCTATTATGGTGTTGATTGTGGCACCTATGGCACTCCTGCATCCACATCTATGCCTCTCTAGTTATTGGCTATCATGCTTGATCTATCCATGGTCTCTCATGCCATGATTTGATCTCCAATCTTATGATTGGTGCTCCTCCTCCTCCTCTCCCCCTTGGCTCTCTTACATGTTAAGCCAAAAATGTAGGCACCACTATAGGAGCCACTAGGTAAGGGAGTCTAAAATATCCTAAAAAATGTGCCACTAGATATAGCTCCACCCATTAGGTGTAGTGGCATGTGGTCTACACTCATGCTAACCTTGGTACCACCATCTCCTAACTCATCCAAACTATCACAATGTGTTTATAAGACTACCACATGATCTCTCTTCATATGATTGTATGTAGTGATGGCACATGGGGCATAGCCTATACCACCTGATCCTTTCTCCATCTCAGCATGCAAGGCAACTGGTCATCAACCACATGGGGTAACCTAGATGGTTGGTACATTAGGAACCTCTTATATATACATGCACTCAGTAATACCACTAACCCCATGGTCTTCTACCCTTTGGATAACAACCCAAACATATCATGTATAATCTAAACCCAAATGATAAAACCCAAGTCATGCAGTGCCCCATACTCTAATAACGACTGACACAAGGCTATTATATATAGTGATACTTTGTCATCTGACTTTTGACATAGCACTCATATTATTATAAGTCTTATCATAGAATTTCAAATATCTATAATCTAGGTAATATAGACATCAAATATACCCACCCTAAATCTTAGGTAAATCTTATCTGAGCATGTCACCCATCAGTCTAATGCATGCCTCTCCTTTTGATCATTCAATATCCCTTTGATCACTTATGTCTCCCTATAGAAAGTATAAATAAATTATGGACATCTTCTAATGTGATACCAACCTCTATGGTATCCCCATCCACCACCCATCTAAAAGTATTGGTCAAGCATTCCTAGGCTCCCAAGAATATGACCACTAGATCAACACTCAATGGAATCCATTGCATTTGCATGAGGCCTCCCAAGCCTAACACAACTATTCTAGATCAATCTACCTTCGTCAAGCACTCCAATAAATCTAGTAGCCATGATGCATCTACTAATCACCAAAATATTTGGTGCTCCTACAACAATCAAATAACAAAAGATGTATTAGACCTCCATGTCACTCATAATAAAAAAACATTCTTTTATATATTAACAAAACTCACCAATTCTTACCTTAAACTATGCATTTTATACCAATTTCACCTATTTTTAACTTAATTGTCCATATCAGTACTTAGTCGAGCACTTTGGGCCTTAAAAGTACTATACCAACCATTTTCCCTCATTTTAGTACATCAGCCACTTAGTAACTTACTAAGTTAACCCAATAGTACTAGGTCAAACATTTAAACTCAAACAACTAAATTATCCCTTTTATTTTTTCCCCTTAGTACTAAGTCAACCTTTTGACTTGACCAACTAAGTTGGCCATGAGGTACTAAGTCATCCCTCTTCTCCAACCAACTAAATCGACCAATACCTACTAGGTAAACCTTTTTAACACCTAACTCTTTTACCTACTAGGTCAACTAGGTAAACCTAGTTCTTTAAAAATGTTGACTCTTTGACCATTTGTAATAAAGCCTTCAGCATTTATTACTCTGATCCTTTTCAACATAGTTCCCCGTTTGACCTTTAGTTTCTTTAATAACTTCTTAAGGTTCATTTCGATATTCAAATTTGGTCTAAACTATAAATTTATATAAAACACTCAATTTCAAATAAAATACTCAAAATAAATTTAAAATTCTTAGTTGCTTACCTATGTTGCACTCACTATGGTTGTTAGGCATCCCTCTTACCTTAGTTTTTGTCACCTCACCATCTTGGCTCTTTCAATTTTTTGTAGGTCTCTCAGATTTATATTTTTCTCTTAGAATATTCAAATAATAGCAAATTAATTATTTTTCACCCTATTTAAAGTTACTATTCATAATTATTTACCCTTCAAATATTTACCATCAGATTCTTTGTTTTGATCATATCTTTATTTTTACTGACTTGTTTTTTGAATCATAAAAATTTATGGAATATTTATGTCATAGATAATCTTTTACACTATTATATGCCTATATTGCAAAAATTTCAATTTTTTGCTCTTTTTTGCACTAATCTCTACAAGTTTACCTAATGTAACTTACATTAGATGCCTTCACATCTCCTTTATCTATATGCACTAAGGTAAGTAAAGGTATGTGTTTTTCAATTCTATCCTTTTGTTTATCTTATTTTTTCCTTACTACATTTTAATTAGCATCAATATTATGTATCATCATGTTCTATTCCCAAATCACCATCTTGTGTTACACTTACATGACACATAATGAGCTTTAAGTGGAGCATATGTATATACATAATATTTTTTAAAAATATATCAATTACTAATGTTCTCTATCTTGCAAGAACCCATTGAGTCTTAATCTCTCTTAGTACACGTCTTAAGGGGTGAACTAGGAAAGGGTGGGAAGACCATTGGTGTTTTATAGGATTGTTGTCCATTTTCCACTTATTATCTACACACTTGTCTCCTAAAAATCAATCCCCTAAACTTGTTCTTATCTCTTACACACTCTTATAATATTTTACCATCTTTAGTACACTTTTTTACTAAAATAAAACCCCTTTTGATAGTTTAAATGACTAGATTAACTGGGTCAAACTTGTACTCTTATTGGTGAAATTCATTTATGGTTTAGGTTAGCTCTTGGATGACCTAGCTCGTGACCTAGTATGTTTTTATCAATAACAATACTAGGTCAACTAGGTTGACCCTATCGACTAAAACTTTTAGAAGAGCTTAGGGTTAAATCCACATATATATACACAATCATTTTTTCATTATTTAGAGAAGAAAATAATAATTAAGATCTATTATGTATTTGCTTATCCACTATTCTACTTGAGGAGCAAGCTTAAAGTTTCATACTTTCTTTGGAGATACGAATCTTATCTTGTGGAGAATTATTTTAGATGTATTGATAGGCTGTGTAGCCTAAAGATAATTTATCCTTGTCATCCTTACACACCACAACAACCTCTTGTGAAGCACCATGGCCAAGGGAAAGATTGAGGCTCGACGAGTTCATCTTCAAAGGTAAGTATTCCTAACTTTGTTCCTCCTTTTTAAGAGTAGATAGATATGCATTTGTATTTATCTTCCGTACATTAATATTTCATATACATTGATGTGATTATATGTCTTATATGTATGTTTAGTTTGTTGTTTATAATCCCCACTTTGTGCCACAAGCTTTGTTGAGCACTAGATTAGATTTATTTGCTTTACTGATTATTAGTATAGTAAATATGAAAACATAAGACCTAGTTAGGGTTATTGTGTGGTTTTAATTGACTAAAAGCCATGTAAGCATCCATAATGATAGTATTGTGATAAAAGGTCCCCTAATCAGGTCTAGTAGATCTATATTGGTCATGACCTAAATTATCTAATGTATCCCCAATCAAAAGTGTAAGTAGGATCTATTTTATTTGATCTAGGATTGATATGTAGATTTGATGCATTTCTAATTACATACACTTCTAAATACCTCATGGAGGCAATCAAGCTCATTTTGCATCTATGAGGGAGGATGAGGAATTTTCCATGTCTTATTGGCATGCAAGAAAGGGGTAGACTACTAAATTATTCATGGGGGCCTAATTGTACCATATTTTTACCTTGTAACTATCAAAATAAGAGGGAGTTGACTAAGTTTACATTATCATCTTGTGTATGGAGTCAACCTTAGCCATAAATAGACATCCAATGCATAAAAGTCTCATTAAAGACCACTCACCACCAAGGAAATGCATGGGAAGAGTTATGAGACTACTTGTAACTACTCATTGAATGAATTATGGTCATTTATGACCTCTCAATGCCTTCTTTGTGCCATGTTCTCTTCTCTCTTACTCATATTCTATAAATTGAGGCTTTAAAGCCATTTTACTTATCCTTTTATTGGGTATGAAGAGATTCTTCCAAAAATTTTACTTTGTAACCTCTTGAACTAATACAAGGATTGTTTTAGCTTCTCTATTTTGTTTGAGTGTGTTTCATGCTAATTTGATTTACATAAGCGGTAGGTTTCTCTCCCTTTGCAGGTCCCTACATCACCTAGATACTAGTACATTATTTTATGTAGGTCACATAGTGTGTGAAGGTGTTAGTGGTTGAGCTTGGAGTGGCATTTGATTGGTAAGTGTCTTTAAATCAAGCCTTATATTCATAAGCCTCAATTTTTAATCATCTACTATAGCCTCTATGTGAAACATTGATGCTTGGAAGCATTTGGAGATAGTGGTTTAGTTAATTATCTTATTCATTAGTGTTGTTGAAAGGTCAAATATAATGTGTTGGTTCTTAGTTGTACACCTCATACACTTGAACTTACACACTTTGAAGAAAAATGGCAATCAAAGATGAAAAATCTGCTAGTATGTCATTGTAGTCAGGGAAGGGTTTGGCATCAAGATTGGATTGAATGCATTAAATGACTGAGAGGAACCTAAAAAAGGTATGGATATCTCCTTGCTACTTTTAGCTCTACTTGAACCAAGGTGAGAGGACTTATGGGGTAGCTTTCTCACATGGAGGGATTTTTTAATTCAATCTCCATGGGGTTTCTTGGCACAAGGAACAAATATGACCAGAGCATAACCAAGTTTGCACACTTCACCTATGAAGGGTTATCACATGAAATGCACAAATGCTCTAATTCATATACAAGATACTAAAGACAAAGTAAATTATGATTTCAATCTTCATTCTAAAGAATCTTTAATAACAAAGATACTGAATAAAACACTGCAATGCTAGGATTTAAAGTACAAACTACAAACACATTTCAAATAAGTGAGATCTTATGAATTTATAAGGTAAATAATACTTATAGTATGTAAGGGGTGTATTATTTTAAGGTTAGGATAGTTTAGGACAAGTTAGATAACTATTAAATAGAGGGTGGCATGCTAGTGACTTCCAAATAGTAGGGTATCTAATAGTATGTCATGACAATATTTCCTAGCAAGGATGTAGAAAGACTTCAAATGCAAGATAATGGTAAATACAGTATGATCCATGAGAGACTAGAATATACACTAAAACTAATATTTCAAATGACTTTCCTTATTAAATCCATAAACCTAGGGTGCCTTAACAAGTTACTCAATAATAGATTCTAAACTAATGCAGAAATGGATTTATAGTCCAAATTGAAACCCAAAATGACAACCAGTAATGGACATAGAACAAGATATCCAATTAAAAATATTTTCAAAATGGGTCACTATAGTTAACCACAAGCATTTTCATCAACTTTAAAATAAATATTATAAACATCAACACTTCAAAATGTTATCATGGGATCAAGCATGGTGAGATTGCTCTTTTAACAAGGGAGACATAAACATAATCTTAAAGATTGATAATGGTTGTACAGCTGCAACCACCTTAGCAAGGGAAAAAATATCTACACATAGTAATTGATCCTATAAAATTTTATATAGAACCTAGATTCAAAGAAAATATATGCTTAAAATAATGACCTACAAAAACCAATAGCTAACAACAACCATAGAACAAAGGACAAAACCCCTATTTATATATTTTTGAATCTAGAACTATGGGTTACAACTTTTAAATTTTCAAAACAAATTTTTAGGTCTGCTAAGATGCTTCCAGGTGGAAAATGCCCTTTGCCATGCCTGAGATCTTCATCCATTTGCAATAAAAATAATTATTATAACTGTCTCTACAAGGAATGATGAATATTTGCAACAAAAATTTTATTTCATGGTGAGAGATGCCTTTCACACACGCTAAAAGGAGAATATTAATTATAGAGGGCCGAATAAAATTTGCCTTTATGTGGAACTACTTGAACATACCTTGGACTACTTACTTTCATATTTGGATCCCTCTCGATAGCTCCTCTTCATATTTACACACCATGGAAAAACCTGCTCCTGTAATGATTCCCTATGAATATTTTAGATCTATGGTTGCTTGAGAGATCTTCTTTGGAGTGGCCCAACTTGTATTTATAGACCTACAATATTTCTCCAATAGAGTATCTTGGGCAAGCACAGTAATGAAAAAATGTAAAAGACATAAGTCATTTTCAACTTTTTTACCTTTTGGCTCTAACTTATTTTTCACATTTTGCATTTGATAAATTTTCCCTTTTTCACATTTAGATTTTAGGGCTTTCCTCATATTATTTAATGTAAAAATTCATTAGTTCTAACTTTTGATTTACTTGGGTAAATCTTGGTCCCTTTCACAAATTTTCCATGTCAACTAGTTGTCAATGGTGAAAGATCCACCAACTAGCTTACATAGGGTCATGTTCTCTATATGACATGTATGCCAAAGTGGCATCATCATCTCACTTAGTTCACCAATATCCTTTCTTTACACTAGCCTCAACATCACTTATCTTCATATGCAGTTGAACTTTGTTGAAATGTCCACGATCATCCTCCACCATTAGATCTGCTCATCTAAGCAAACACAAACCATAGATCTATGTCTAGCTCATTATATTCATAACACAAGTCACTATTACATTTAACCTATACCCTTTGAAAAATCCATTTTGGTTCACTTCATTACATTTATGTGCATGAATCAATGTAAGCTATTGATCTTGGTCTGGAAGATCAAGCATTATTGACTGCCAGCTACCTTTGACTCTAAGGTCATGCCACTTGGTAACCCTATAGGTTCTTTGCATCCTACTTTATCAGCCTTGTTGGGATAATTTACATTTACCAAGTGATGGTCTTGTGTTCATTCTAGATTTTGTTGAAAAGTATCAACTTAATACATATCATGGATTGGATTATGTACATTTAACTACATATAGTCCATCTTTTGGAATGTGTTCAATCTTTAACCTATGACCATGTACTAAATTTTCAACTATGCCCTCTAACTATTAGATCTTTTCATCTGATCAAATGTGCATCATCAGATTACAATCAATGGGGTGGAGCATCATTAGATACTACCTACACTTGACCCCAAGGATATGCCACTTGGTAGCTCCATGAGCTTCTTATGAACCTTATGAGTATTCTATATTGCATTAAGCACCATCGTGCCACATTGTAGCACCTCATGTTTCTATTTTAAAACAAATGGCTACTTCACAGGGCTAAAGTTGAAGGTCATGCAATTGTCCTAGAATATTTGAATCTCAATGGCTTATGATTGACATCCACACACCTATCAAAAACATTTTACAGATCATCATACCTATAGTTTGGGAAAATTTCTTTGAGACTTTGCTTGTTAGCATCCCTAATCTAGGCCTCTTATTCAATACTTTACTCATTGAGCCTTTTATCTTTAGCTTCTCTATTTTTAGCACAATTATCCTATAATAATTCTTTACAATAATTTGTCTTCAACATTCTTACTCTACAACAATCCTTTTGGGACAATTATCTTAGATAAAATGTCAAACAATTTTCCCAAATGATTTTTGACTTCACACTTCTCTTGAGAGATTTAAACTTTATCAAACTTTTTTAAATGGGCAAGATGCCCAAAATAATTGGCCTTCATATTTTTTCCTTCATCGGGACAATTGTTTTAGACATTTTATTCAAAAAAATTTCCCTAAATAAATTGGTCTTTTGCACTTTCACTGAAGGAATTGGACATTCACACTTTTCCCATAAGAATTAATTCTTTAGCCTTTTATCTTCATTAGGATAATTGTTTTGGACATTTTTTCCAAAAAAAATTCCCCACAAAAATTGAACTTGGAATTTTATTCAAATAAATTGAGCATACACTTTTACCAAAGGAATACCTTTTGTCGTGGGAAAATTCCTAAAGGGTAAGTACCCTTCAGAATTTTTGCCACGAAAAAAATGTTTGAAATAAATAAGCCTTTTGGACTTAACAATTTTGCTGAAACAAATGACTTTTGTTAGGATTTTTGTGTGGTTAAAATCTCTAAATGATAAGTTATTTTTGGACTTTTTATCATGGATAACAAGACCAAGACAAATAAGGACTTGACTTTTTTCTAACAATCCAATTCTTTCAAATTTTTTATAGTAGAAAAAATGTCTGATGGAAATGGGCTTTACACTTTCGTCGAAAGAAAGTTCTATTGCACTTTTTTTGAATAAAATGGACTTGACAATTTTTTTAAAGGAATTAGACTTTGCATTTCTTTCAGGGTTTTTGTGTGGAAAAAATGCTTGAAGGGTAAGTTCCCTTTGGGCCGTTTGAAAGTGCCCTTTATAATTTTTTCAAGGGAAAAATGCCCAAAATAAATGACCCTTTGGGGATTTTAAAAAGGCAAAATGACACTTCAAATATTTTGTAAGGGCAAAATGATCGAAAAAAATAGGGCAATATGTTTTACTCAAAACAAATAGACTTTGCCAGGTTTTTTGTCACAAACAATTTGCCTGACAGAAATAACTCTTCAGACCTTTTGCATGAACAAAAATCCTAAATATGTATTTACATCAAGAAAAATGTATCAAAAAAAAACTCAAAGACCTTAAGGCTTAACATACATTAATTAAAGACCATATTAACACTTAGTTGATTAATTAAGAAACTTGAACATTGAAGGAACACTTTGAAAATAGGAATTTGGGCTAAAGACTTGGGTATTTACATTTTACAAGGGTCCAATTGCTTCAGTGTAATTATGGGAACTAACATTGGCTCTCACCTTGGGATGCATACCCCCTATGAGTTTGAAAATAACCCCATAATGTAAGACCAGATACCAATCCATTGGGTCACAGAGTTAAGACGTAGCAACTTTATGAAACATTTTATGAAGGCTCTACAAAACATGATAGACTTACAAAAATAGATCAGGAGGATTTGGAAATGAAGAAATAATAGAACGCAAAAGGAAATTGTACAAAAAAGGCCCAAATCAAAGGGGCAACAAAGTAATAGAAGGATAAAATAATAAAACACTATACAATATTATACACATGTTAAGGACTTAATCAAGGAAGTGTTTTAGATGTCTACCATTGATTGGTAGCTCTAGTATTTCACCATCCAAATCTTTCAAGAAGAAAGTATGATCCCTAATCTAACAATCAATATAGTAGGGACCCATCCATAAATCATCAAGTTTGCCATGTTTTCCTTTCTTCTCATGCCTATTGTCGAAAAGTAGAACTAGATCACCTACTTGGAAGGTTTTTGGAGTGACCTTCTTATCAAATATTTTCTTTAGATTTTATTTGAACTTGAGGTGTATTCATAATATTGTCTTCAAAATTCATCAAGTTCAATAATTTGGTTCATTTTGCTCTCATAGTGGTTTATTTTCTCATCATCCTTTAGTTTTTGTATGAGCTAATAAGTTGGAAACTATAAATTCATAAGCAAAACTGCTTGAGCTCCATAAAAAATCTCAAAAGGGCTTCTACTTGTAGCTTTCTTAGGTGTAATCCTATTATCCCTTACGGCAAACTTTAGCTATTCACCCCACCTTTTATTTACTTCTAATATTTGCCTAATGATCTTGAGCAAGTTCTTGTTACTTGATTTTGCTTTCCCATTCCCTTAAATATTATAGTTGGAAGCATAGGTCAATTCAATCTCATAGTCTTTACATAATGCCACAAAAGGTTTGTATTTAAATCTCATGGCATTATCAGCAATTATCTTGATAGGCACACTAAATCTATAAATAATTTTTTTTTTAAAAATCATAACTACCTGGTTTGTTGCTTTCTTTATAGGGACTGCTTCAACCCATTTTATCAAGTATTTAGTTACAACTAGTATCCATCTATGTCCAGTGCTTAACGAGTCAACAATTTCTCCAATGAATTCCATTCCCCATTATCTAAATGGCCCTTTAATCATCATAGGCTAAAAATCAAGAGAACTTGAAGCTTTCATCCTCCCAACAAAGCACTGACATTTTTCACATTCTTGACTATCTGAGCAACATCTTTGAATGATGATAACCACCAATAACTAGCTCTTAGAATTTTATGAGATGTAACTTTAGGTTCCAAATGGACACTACTTACTCCACTATAAGAGTCTTTAAATAGGTCAATATTTTTTTATTCTAGTATATATTTTAGGAGAACCCCATTTGAATTCTTCCATGTTAATCTATTCTTAGTCAAGAGGTATTTTAAGGAGACAAGTTTGAGAGTTTTTTTATTCTTATCCAAATCAGGGGGACAACTCAGATCTTGCAAGTAGTAAACAATATATTTATACCATGAATATATGTTAAATTGACTTAAATAATCATCAACATTAAAAATAGTAGCATTTACCTCAACTTCTTGCAAATTTGTCTCAACCATAAGCTTGGCTAGATCTATCCCCCTTACTAGCTTGGTGGTCTAGATATCCATGTCACACTCTTATAACTTGTTAACCCACCTACACCTCTTGCTTGATACTTCAATCTGATTTAAAGTGTCCTTCACCATGGTGTGCAGGATGTTGGCAATCATCTTTGAACTCATAATATATAGCCTAAATGTTTTAACATCCTTCAAAAGAGCAAAATCTTGTTTTTTCATGATAGTATAATTTAGTTCATGACCTTGTATAGCTTTACTAAAGAAATCTATGGGATATTCATGACCATCTTCATTATTTTACAACAAGACAATAGCAACAGTATTGTATGATGTAAAAAATAATATTTGGAATGGCTTTGTGTAATCAAGATTGGCCAAAATAGGGGTAAACTTTAATCTACATTAATATCACTAAACACTTGTATAGCCTTCTCCTCTTATTTGATGGTCTGGTCCTTCTTCAGCATAGAAGTAATAAGCAGAGTAATCTCTACAAAATTGGACACAAACCCCCTTTCAAATTTAATTTGTGTAAAGAAAGATTAAATTCATTTTTTGGATTGCAAGAGAAGCACTTTATCAATGGTTTTGACCCTTTCAATATCAATCATGACACCATCCTTGGACACTATATATCCTAGCAACTTAGCCTTTTATACTCCAAAGTGGCATTTATTTGGGTTAAGTGAAATGTTGAACTCCCTGCATCTGATCAACACCTTTTATAGAAGCTCCAAATATTCCTTTCTAGTCTTGGAGTACATAATAATGTCATCCTGATACATATCAATGAACTAATTAATTATCCCTACAAAAGTGATATCCATAGCTCACTAATATATTGCACTAGAATTCATCAACTTGAAATGCATCCTCATATATACATATGTTCCCTAAGGCATAGTGAATGAGGTCTTAGACCTCTCAAATTCCTTCACCACAACCTAGTTGTAACCTAAGAATCCATCCAATGTGGATAACATTTTTGATCCAATAACACTTTGTAGAAGGTTCTCCATATTGGGAAAGGGATAATTATCTTTTAAAGAAGCCTTATTAAAAACCTTGAAATCCATACATAAGTAGATGTTACTATTCTTCTTTCATACAGGGATTCAATTTGTAACCCATGATGAATACCTAATGGGTTGAATGATACCACCATCCCATAGCTTCTTCAACTCATCCCATATCTTGGTGGTGAAGATGGGGTTAATAGGTCTCTATTTATATCTAAAAGGCTTACTATTAAGATTTAATGGGATGACATGTTGGAAAAAATCTTACCTATATGCCTTTAGCTCATAATAGGACCATGCAAAAAAATCTTGGTACTTCCTTAGCAGTTGCATGTAAGCTTGTTTCTTAGTTTCACTTAGGTGAGTACTAAGCCAAACCTTTTTGGATTCTCATGAGAGCCCAAGTTAAACTCAATCACATCTTTTGAAATGAGTGAATCTATCAACTTGATTCTATTACCTCCATCAAAATATGCCTTCAAACTCACAAATCTAGATCATTTTTGTATTCAACTGAATGATGTCCTTTCTTTTCCATCACAAACCTAAACCATAAATTTTAGGTCTATGAGATGATCATGGAACTCAAATTCATAATTGAGAAACTCTTAATCTATTCATCATCATCAAATACCTACCAATGATGAATATTATCTAGCATTAAAGGCCTAACAAGTACCTCTATTTGATACTGAAAATGAGGGCTCATATTTTCAATATCAAATTGCATACCTAACCCTAAAATTTTTTCAACTTCTTTGTTAAAACCACTATCATGATAATAAATTTTGAATGCATCAAAAAAATAAAGAAAATTCCAAACAACATTTTGATATTATTTCAACCTCTTATTTTTTTGTGGTGAAAGCACTGGAGACTTGCTTTACCACTAGCTTGGAATCACCCTTGACAATCAAATATTTAATTCCATATTCACAGGTAATCTTTAAACCAATAAAAAGTGCCTCATACTCAGCAATAGTTTTTGTGCACTCAAAGGACAACTAAAAAGAAAACATGAAACATTTACCATTAGGGGTGTAGATGATAACCCCAACTCCATTTCCAAGATTGGATCAAACCCCATCAAAGCACATCTTCTACATTTCACCTTATTTATCAGGTTCAACAATAAGAATAGTAGGATCAACATTTCCATCAAAGTTGCCAAGCTCAACATCCATGTATAACACTTCATTAAGAGCATGTTTTGAATTTTTAATTACATGTAGCATCTTCATCTCTCTATAAATCTTGACTATCTTACCCTCTAGTGGAATTATGGCATAATAAAGGTCCATCTACACACTTATACCCATATTATCATCCCATTTTTGTGATAGTAGTATCCCCCACTTAGGTGGGCAGTCCACAACTACCACATCCATATTCAAGTACATACCAGGATGAACTACCAACTGTATAACTAATCTCTTGAATTTTCCAACAACTAGAACCTATCATGAGTCCATGGCATAACAATTATTAAAGGTTATCATGATCTTAACTACAATTTCATTTAGGACACCCAGGGGAATCACATTGTAAGAAGCTTCAAAGTCAAACATGAAGTTGTGAATAATTAGACTATTAATCAGCAAGGTTGTATAAAATGGATCCATATTCACCTAAATTTATACCAATGTAGTCCCCAAATAGACCTATAGATCAGGTTCAACAACCTCCTTTAACTCCTCATCTTCTTTTAGGCGTGCTTGGGGTAATTCAATTTCATTCACAACTAACCTTTCACCAAATTCTAGGTACTCGAATGCTCTTTTCCTATGTTCAGGTATTCTTGATAATTCAATAAGTGGCTCAGTGATTTTTAGTTAGCTCAACACTTGGGCCATATCACATATGTTATACTAAGGAAGAAAAGTATTTTGTGGAAGGGTAATAACAACTTCAGTTGGAATACATTCACCCAAGGTTGAAAGTGGAGTAGGCTAGGATGGATTTGAATCTTTAACAGTAGCCTTCAAAGGTCTATTTTGTTTAAACTCATTAAAATCCTTAGGGATACTACACAATATGGGAAATTTATTCTTGGATAGAGTACCTCTTGTCTTAGAAACTTGGAAAATAGGTACATGTTTGGAAGCTTTAGGGACTATTGTCACTTTCCTAGCATCCTTATTGACATCCCTTGCCTTTGGGTTTACAAGGGTAGTGTATTGAAGAGTAGCAACCTGATGTTTGCTTCTCAACTAATACTCCTCCTGAGTAATTACTACATTGATTAGAAATCACTTGTCCTCAACTGATGGATCTCCCCCATCATATTTCTTAATCATCATAGAACATAAGAAATTAAATTCATGAATGGAAAATTCATATGCTTGTGTCATATTAACATCATAAGCAAATTTAGGAGTTATAAAATTTACCTTCTCAAATGCACTCCAAAACTAATCCATAGTAATAGCACTCGATAGTTTTATGGAGGCAGTCATCTCATTTTAGGAATTTGACAATTGAATATTAATATCTCATCATTAGATGATGTAGACTCAAGTTCATCTACATATTCATTAATCATTTCAATTGTATCACATGGGGGATGTGGAAAGAAGTACATGTCACACCAATAAATATCAATTTTTTAATTTATAGCAATCACCTTGGCATTTAAAGGATCAGGCATTTCTTTTTCATCCCCTCTATTCTAGTTTTTGTCTATCCTTTCTTCATGTGCAGGCCTCTTCCCTTTATCATTATCTTTATTGTGGAAAGCAAGCCCCTTTGGTGCTTGATTCAGATTTGGAGCCCGTTCATAGTTGGTAGACATATGAGGGACCCCTTTTTATCTCTATCCAACTTGTATGACATTTATTTGATAGTAGAGACCAAAGTTTTAATAGTTTCTTCCAAGTTGTTTGTCTTCATGGGCTGTGTCTTTTCCAAATTGACCAGCTTCACATCAGTGCATTTGGTCATGGGCTTTCCCACATCCTTTATGTTATTCTCAATTTGGATGGTCATATTAAATGTCAATCATAGATGGGAGCCTTATATCTCAAGTAGTATGTAGCATTTTTATCAAAGGCATCATAGTACTTTAGCAAGCATGCTATTTCAGTAGGCCTAATGTTTTTAGATAGCCACATCATAGTCTTATTGAACTAGGTGTTGAAATCCTGCACACACTCACTAGGATTCTTTTTTATATTTTTTAATTTAGCCAAGAGAAACCTTAGATCAATCCTAGCACCATACTAAATTCTAAAAACATTATGCATCTCTTCCCATGAATCAATGCATCCAATGAAAAGGGAATTAAATCATTAGTGAGCATCTTCCTCTAGCATGTGCATAAACAAATTAATGCACACATTCTCATACTTAACCTCATTATTTTCAATGATATTTTGAAAAGCTCTCAGGTGTTGATTACCACTCACTACATTGTTTCCTTGGAATTATGGAAGGCATTTCCTTACTTCATTTTGGACTTCACTAGGATAGCCTTCCATTTCATCAAAATTAATAGGCCTAAATTTGGGAACATGGAATATAGGATGTCCATTCTCATCTAGATCCCTATGCCTCATGATTAGTTTAATGGGAGGTTAAAGAAAAAATGGAAAAAGGATATGAGGGGATGAATAAGGTGGACTTTGTGGATCAAACTTGGGAGGGGATTTAGTTGGTTGAGAAGGAGTTGAAAAATAAATGGGACTATGTGTTTCGGAATCAATAGAAGAGTTGTGATAGTCCTCAATAATAAGATGATCAATAAAGATTTAAATATTATCAAAATCTTTACAACCCTTAGTAGTTGAATTCAACCCTTCAACAGGCCTCTAGACTTGTCCCCTTCTTAGATGAATACTTAAAGGATAGACAAATTTCTTTGAAGGGTCACTTTTGAAAGATGATTTTAGTCCTTCCAGCTTTGTAAACAAGAAAATACTCAAAGATAAAGGTTAATGAAATATTCAAAATAGGCATTGAACTTATTGAAACAAAATGATAAAATAGAGTCACCACTAGATTCAAAATTCTAAAATATAATAGTTGACAAACTATTATGATACAAGATGAAATTAAACATGTTGAAGCTTAATGAGTTAGAAAACAAAGACAATGAAAGTTTATAAATAATATTCAAAAGGGATAAAACACCTTTCAACATGTAATGTTAATATTTCTTTGCAATAAATATATTAGAAGTCAAATTATCAAGCCTTAAAACTTTCTAGCATGTCCTCAATGGAGTGATGTGACATTGACACCCAAGATAGTCAGATCACTGTAGTAATGAAAGATAACTTCATAAGATGAAATACTTATGGCAATCTACAAGAGTCCTCAACAATACATAAGTAACAAAGATTTTAGTTAGATCCTTGGTAATGGCACTAAAAGAGTGTTGGTTCTTAGTTGTACACCTCATAGACTTGGCCTTGCACACTTTGAAGAAAAATGGCAACCAAAGATGAAAAACCTGCAAGTATGTCATTATAGCCAGGGAAGGGTTTGGCATCAAGACAAGAATAAATGCATAAAATGAATGAGAGTTACCTACAAAATATGGTTAACTCCCTGTTACTTTTGAATCTACCTAAACCAAAGTGAGAGGACCTATGGTATAGCTTGCTCACATGCAGGGATTTTGTGATTCAATCTCTATGAGGATTCTTGGCACAAGGAACAAATATGACCAAAGCATAAGTAAGTTTTCACACTTTACCTATGAAGGGTTGTCACATGAAATACACAAATACCCTAAGTCATACACAAACTACTAAAAAAAGATGAAATTGTGATTGCAATCTTCATTATGAAGAATCTTTAACAATAAAAGGGGTGAAAAAAGACTATAATGTTAGGATTTAAATCACAAACTGTAAACATATTTTAAATAAGTAAGATATTATGACAAATTACAACCAATAATGGGCATAAAACAAGATATCCAATTAATAATATTTATAAAATAGGTCATTGCACTTCATCAATAGGAAATAACAAAGAACCATGCATTTTTATTAACTTTAAAAGAAATATTACAAACATCAACACTTCAAAATGTTTCCATGGGGACAAGCATGGTAAGTTCACGCTTTTGATAAGGGCGACATAAAAATGCTCTCAAAGCTTCATAATGAATGTACAATTGCAACCACCTTAGTAAGGGAGACAAGATCTACACACAACAATTGATTCAAAAAAAAATTCTATAGAACCTAGACTTAGAGAAAATGGATGCCTAAAATAATGACCTAAAATAGCCAACAATAACCTTAGACAAAGGATAAAACCTCTATTAATACATTTTTATATTTGGAATTATGGGTTGTAACTTTCAAATTTTCAAAACAAACCTTTAGGTCTGCCAAGATGCTTCCAATTAGAATATGCCCTTTGCCATGCCTAAGATCTTCACCCATTTGCAAGAAAAATCATTGTTCTAACTACCTCTACAAGGAATGATGAATATTTGTAACAAAATTCTAATTTTATGGTGGGAGATGCCTTTCATGTGAGCTAAAAGAAGAATATTCATGGTAGAGGTCTGAACAAACATTGTCCTTATGTAAAATTGCCTAAAGATGCCTTAGACCACTTGCTTGCATAGTTGGAGCCTTCTAGAAAGCTCCTCCTCCTCTTTGCATTACATGGAACAACCTAATCCTATAATGATTCCCTATGAATATTTTGGATCTATGGCTACTCGAGAGATCTTCTTTGGAGTGGCCTACCTTGGATTCATAGACCTGTAATATTTATCCCATGGAGGAGCTTGGGGAAGCACAATAGTGAAAAAATGTAAAAGATTTAGGTCATTTTCAAATTTTTTATCTTTTGGCTCCAACTTATTTTTCACATTTCACATTTTGAAAATTTTCTGATTTTCACATCTACCTTTTAGGACTCCTCTCTTTATTTTTAATGTAAAAATGCATTAGTTTCAACATTTGATTTAATTATGTAAATCCTAGTCCCTTTCATAAATTTACGATGTCAACTGGCTATCAATGGTGAAAGTTTTGTCAAATAGCTTGCATAGTGTCCTATTATTTATATGACATGTATGATAAAATGGCATCATCATGTCACTTAGTTCACCAATATCCTTGATTTACACTAGCCTCAACATCATTTGTCTTCATACATAGTTGAACTTTGTTGAAATGTCCATGATCATCCTGCACTATCAAATCTGCTCATTCAAGCAAATGCAAACCATAGATATATGCCTAGCTCATTTAAATTATGACACATGTCACTACCATGTTCAACTTGGACCTTTTAAAAAATCCATCTTGGTTCACTCCATTGGATCTATGTGCATGGATCGATGTGGACCATTGATCTTGATCTGGAAGATCAATTGTTATTGGTCACTAGCTACATTTAGCCTCAAGGTAATGCCACTAGGTATCCCTACAAGTTCTAAGCATCCTACTTTGTTAGCCCTATTGGTATAGCTGATCTTTCCAAGTGGTAGTCTCATGTTCATTCTGGGCTATACTAAAAATTCTTGACTTAATACACATCATGGATCAGATTACGTACATTTAAATGTGTACCATCAATGTCTAGGAATGTGCTCTATCTTTAGCCTATGACCATATACTAACTTTTCAACTATGCCCTTGCATCATTAGAAATTTTCATCCAATCAAATGTGCATCATCATATTATAATCCATAAGGTGGAGCATCATTGGATACTGCCTGTACTTGACTCCAAGGATGTGCCACTTGATAGCTCTATGGGCTTCCTGTAAACCTTATGAGTAGTCTATATTGTTTTGAGTGCCATTGCACTACATAGTGGTACCTCATGCTTCTATTTTAAAATAAATTTCTACTTCATAGGGCTAAATTTTATGTTCACACAACCATCCTAAAATATTTGAATCCTAATGGCTATTTGTCATGGCTTATGATTGACATCTACACACCTATCAAAAAAATCTATGAGATCATCATACCTATAGTTTGGGAAAATTTATTTGAGAATTTGCTTGTTGGCATCCCTACTTTGGGCCTTTTGTTCTAGATTTTACTCATCGAGCCTTTTGTCTTCAGCATAATTGTCCCACAATAATTCTTTACAACAATCTATCTTTGGCATTCCTACTCTGCAAAAATCCTTTCAAACATTATGTCAAGACAATTATCTTAGATAAAATGTCTAAGACAATTTCCTTA
Source organism: Torreya grandis (assembly GCA_037957365.1). NCBI lineage: Eukaryota > Viridiplantae > Streptophyta > Pinopsida > Cupressales > Taxaceae > Torreya > Torreya grandis. The sequence continues at coordinate 1,018,501 of JARHVA010003481.1, read as the reverse complement.
AAGGGTTTTTGAATTCACAATTCTTCCAAGAGATTTGAACTTTATCAAAAAAAATTGCATGGGCAAGATGACCAAAAGATTTTGGCCTTCATATTTTTGACTTTGTCAAGATAATTATTTCAGACATTTTATCCAAAATAATTTCCCTAAATAAATTGGTCTTTTGCACTTTCATCAAAGGAATTGGACCTTCATACTTTTCCTACAAGAATTGAGTCTTTGGCCTTTTGTATTTTTAGGGACAATTATTTTGGACATTTTGTCCAAAATAATTTCCCGTAGAAATTGAAATTGGCATTTTCTCCTAATAAATTGAGCATACACTTTTGCCAAAGGAATGGCTTTTGTTGATCTATTTACCATAGACAAAATTATCAAAGGTTAAGTTCCCTTCAAACTTTTTGTCATGAAAAAAATGTCTGAAAGAAATAATCCTTTTGGACTAAACAATTTCACCAAAACAAAGGAATTGTGGCATTTTTTTTTGGAAAAGTGAAAAAGTCATTTCTTTTGATGAAAGTGTAAAGCCCATTTCTATCAAATATTTTATCCACTACAAAAAATTAAAAATAATTGCATTATGTTAGGAAAAAGTCAAGTCCTTATTTGTTTTGGCCCACAAACAAAAAGACCAAAACAAATAAGGACTTGACTTTTTCCTAACATAATGCAATTATTTTGAATTTTTTGTAGTGGATAAAATATTTGATAGAAATGGGATTTACAATTTCATCAAAAGAAAGGACTTTTTCACTTTTCCAAAAGAAAATGGACTTGATAATTTTGCTGAAGGAATTGGACTTTGCATTTCTTTCAAAAAATTTGCATGAGAAAAATGTCTGAAGGGCAAGTGCCCTTCAGGCCTTCTGAAAGTGCCTTTCAAAAAAAATTCAAGGGAAAAATGCCTAAAATAAATTACCCTTTAGGGATTTTGAAAATTCAAAATGACCCTTCAGAGATTTTGCAAGGGAAAAATGACCAAAATAAATAGGTCAATATTTTTTAATCAAAACAAATAGACTTTGCCAGGTTTTTTGTCATAGATAATTTGCTCGACAGAAATAAGTCTTCAGACCTTTTGTATGAACAAAAATCTTGAAGATATATTTCCATCAGGAAAAATGTCTTGATAAAAAACCCAAAGACCAAAAGGTTTAAAACACACTAATTAAATACCATATTAATTCTTAGTTGATTAATCAATAAACTTGACCTTTGAAGGAACACTTTGAAAATAGGAATTTAGTCTAAAGACTTGGGCATTTACATTTGACAAGGGCCTAATTATTTTAGTATAATTTTGGGCACTAACAAAGTGGACCCATCATATTAGTGCATCACCTCCAGTAGCACAGGTTTTATTTCATGTTTCCCTTCTATCCCTTTTCATCAGTAAGTTAGTAGTTTTATGAAGTGAGCCATAATTGATGCACTAGGGGAACTAGCCCCACAAACTAGAGGTTTAGTCCATCCATAGGTCATCCACAACCTTGGACTATTCTCATGTTACCCCAAACTTGGAAAGGTCTAAAAAATATTCTCCTAAAGGTGAAGTTTGGTGGTTAATAGTTATGGCACACCTAATGGGACCAAGATTCAAGTAATTTAAACACTCACTTGTAGCATTTGGTGATCTCTAGAAGTTTCAAGCACTCTAGTGGTAGATTTACAATCAAAATCTCTTGATAAGGGTCATCAAAAGGTCTCCACTTAAGGGTAATAACATCTTATTATTGATAGTTCACTTTGTTCTTCAGTTGTCTCCTAATGTGTAATCACTACTTATGAAGTAAACCTCTATCCTACACCTCTCTATCAGTAACATTATGACTTATACATGCCTCATCATGAGCCTTACCAATCTTACATTTACCCCTATCAGCAACATGATGGCCCAAATCAGCCCTATGATCCTCTTTACTATCAAAAATATCATATTTACCCTCCTTGTGAGCCCTATCAACCCCCTTGGATACCTACCTATCCTCCTAATTAGTATTGGTAAGATCATGATACTCCTAGTTAGGATTTCCATGTTCCAAATTAGTCCATCTCAAGCCTAAATCAAACTATCTTAGGTTATGAGAGAGATATGGTTGGGATTGATACACAAAGGGGTATTGCCAAGACATCTCTAGTCACCTAATTAAGAATGTGAGAGATTCATTGCAACAAGTTAAGAGAGAGTGGGAATATATTATGAGAAAGAATCAATCAAGACTCACTAGTGATATGTTATACATAGATGGTCTAATTTTAAGCATAGAAGAAAAGCTATTGGTTCATGAGGGGTAGCATATCCAAATTCATCAGCCTCATATTCCCTCCTCCAATCTAAATCAGTCCTCTTTTAATCAACCCATCCTTCCTCAAAATACTAAGTCATATGAGTGTCAAAACCTTCCAAGTTACCCACAAGATCCTCAAGCTTTCTCTAATTGAAAGTTATGTTCAAGATACTATGCAAAAGAGGGAACAAGAGTGTGTTGAGAGGATTGAATATCATGGTTCAAATCAGACTTGATAGAGCCTTTCCTTCCCTAATTATCCTAAATAAATTTGTGATTAGATGAGACTTGATTTTGAATCTCACCTAACCAGGGAAATTGAACTTGCAAATGAATCCAGTCGAACCTCACCCCCTTCTCCCCATAAAACCAAATCTTTCCCATCTTGGAGGTTTATCCAAGAAGGCTTTCAAAGAAATAAGTGCATTTCCTTGACTCCCAATCCAATTCATGAACACATCTATCATGCTCTCACCCTCAACCTGAGAAGGAACCTATCCTATGGGAGGTGAGTGAAGAAATTCAAGTTGTAGCAGTAGTTGAGATAAATGATTTAGGTGAGTTGGAAGAATAAATTTCCATTGGGATGCCTCTTAGTGAAGAGAGGTAAATATCAACCTTCAAGGATGTAGAAGAAGATGAACTTCAAGATCAAGGTGAGTCATAAGAAGAAAACATATTAGTTGGCTATGAAGAAGGTAATATTTAGTATCTCCTTGATGGCATGGCAACTACTCTCTTTCATAAAAGTCCTAAAGAGTATGGAAATGAGGTATTTATTCAAATTTTAGTAGTTTTAGAACAAAGTGACATCCCTCAAAAGGTTTCAAGTGCCCAAGAAAGATGCAAACTAGCCTATGAAGATCTTCATGAACGTAAACTTGATGTCATACAAGCTAATCAAGTTGTGATGGATAAGGGAGCTTATAATGATGAGTCAAATGTGGTAGAAATATTATTATCACTCCATGAGTATGGTCAATGAGGTATAGTTTTTAAATCCTTCTCAAGATGTGTTAGGATTACTTCTACATCATCCCCTATCAAGGATGAAGAAAACCCAAGAAAACTATAACTATGTGAGAATCAATCAAAAGACTTATTTGAGATCACAAGATCAAGTTACTTCCTTATATAGGCATGTCAATATAAAATTTAGGTTAAAGAAGGTAGTTTCACCAAAAAAAATTAAGGTAGCCCTCCAAACATGCAATCCTAAGAGATTATTTAATTTGAAGGTGACATATTTGAGGTGTTTAAACAAGGTTATCAATCCCTCATTCTATTTTTAGGTGTCGCTTAACTTTTGGTGAATGAAACTAAATTTAGAAGGTCTCAAGATTTCATGAAGCAATATTCATCTCTCTTTGAAGTCAACCCTACAAGCATGCCACACGATCTACCTCAAATTGTTCAACTTGATCAAGAGAAACCTATGAATGAGATAGAGATGAGATTGCTCATGCAAAGCAAGCAAGTTTGGGATGAATATGACTGGGTAATTGATTCACATAACTAAACTATGTACTTGAGAAAGGAGAAAGAGGGTCCAATTGTTTTTCTAAGAGGATATGAGAATGCCAACATCTCCAAGTTCAAGTGGATGTTCTCATCCCATGAACAATACCTAATTGGACTTCAATCAACACATGAAAATATGATCTCATGGTGCCATGGTCATCAAAGAAGCTTCCCATTTGATCCTAGAGGAGAAATAAGTTGTGTTCAGGTTAGTTATTTTTAGTAGGATGTTGTGTTGTTTTTAATAAGTGTTGTCTACACAAGTGTGGTGTGTTAGTTGCCTTAGTTGCTTGGTTGTCATGTTTTATTTCTATTTCAGGTGTTTAGGGTTTTTTTTTTGGTGTCTTGGTGTGTATGTGAGGTGGTTGTAGTCCTTTAAGGTTTTATAAAGTTATAAATCTAATTGATAGTCCAAACATAGTGGTCATATAATTAATATTTCCATGTATGAGTCTTATGCCTATCATGATGAAATATCTAGTTTTCTTGACCAGCAAGCTGGTCAACCCTTGTGAGTCACCAAAGATGTTGATAATTTACCCTTCCAGGATAAATTTCAACTCTATAGTCCAAAAATTCTTTATAAAACCCCCTTTAATCTTATACATGGTGATTTACATGCTTTGTGATGTCCTTTTTTGGTCTTATTTTAGCCTTTTAGCATTATTTAAGGTGTCATGGTATGTACTAGACATTTATTAAGAGATCATCATATGATATCCTATTTTGAGTCTTTGGTGTTAGAGGTACAAGCCACTGAGGGGGGGTTAATCAGTGGTGACAAATAATCCAATTCAATTTCTAAATCCTACAAATATTGAAGCATTTAAGATGTTTATATCAATGAATAATAGATTATGCAAGATCACAAACACAAACAAGATTTATGTGGGAAACCCTCATGAGAATAAAACCCACTCTCAAGCCTGCAAACACATGGACTAATTTTTTTATAAGATGATCACAAACATGATATTGGTAAAGTCCTAACCAAAATTTAATGAAACACTTGTTTCATAAGGAACACCTATCCCTATGATGATCAAGTCCTTCTAACTACTTTTTGGTCAAGTCCTTTTGACCAGCTTTAGTGAAACATTTGTTTCACAATGAGCACCTACCTCTAAGATGATCAAGTTCTTCTAACCACCTATTGGTCAAGTCCTTATGACCTAGATGTTGAGCACTCTCCCAAAACCTATGAAATAAACATCTCCTGCTCACTAATTACTTGCCAATTTGATGGAGATATAATGTATATTATCTCTCTACAACTCTACACACTACATAGTCCACACTTTGATCTGCCTCTCAAATAAACCACCAAGCTCATACAGACATCATCAATCCTTCACTCATCCTCAATATTTAAACCTGTAAGAGCACTATTTTGACATTAGAAATATGACCTAAAAGTCATACACATAGTCATCAACCTTTTATACCATCCACTGGGCACCCACCCTTTCTTCTTTTTTTTTCTCTACAACTCTCTCACACACATCTTCTCTCAAGTCTCACAAGTCTAGAAATCATCTTCACCATTTATAGACCATTCATTATTATTATCTTATTGGTTGTCCTTTAGACTTGCCTTAACTCTTAAGACGTATTACATAGCTCAATACTATCCTCACAGGTCAGCCATAGCAACTATGGGTCAGACTTAAGCACTACATCTTTCAATTAGGGCTTAATAGCCCCTATAGGTCTCGTGCAGACCTATTCACCCATTTAGCACTCTATCGAGTAATTTAGAAAAAAGGACCAATTGAAAAAGCATTAGTCCACTACACATGACCCCTTAGACATCTTCAAATGATCATAGACATCACAAAACTCCTTTTCATATGCTCAATCTATTCAAACATTACCCTTATACACAAGAACACCATGAAAAAATAAATAATCAAATTTTAAGCATTTTTTCATATAGAATATGGATTGGTCAAACCTCCAAAATCCATATAGATCATCCTAAAAGAGTCTACAACACTCTCTAATATGTAATCCCCATTAAAACATCCAAATACCAATAGAATAACTCAAAATATCCTTCTTAGGTCATTTAAAGAGCATGAACAAACACAGTCAATTTTGGAGCTCAATAATTTTGATTGTACAAATATTTAGACCTTTAAATAAATATTACCAGATGCACCTTGAAGTCTGTTGGTGAATATTTTTTCACCAACTAACTAATGGGCAAAATAGGTTGCTTCAACCACAGCATAAGGAAATTGGTCAGCCAAGTGTGCAGGTTTACCACATCAAAAGGGGACAAATCTCTCCTCTCATCAAGGGGAGGTTCCCTATAACTTATGAGGAGCTATATACTTTATATATACAAGTAGAAAATAACACTCAGGGGTAGGACTACACCATCCATCTCTCTTTTTTCAAATATGATGTTCACAGACAAAGGAGAAATCCTGGTGGAGACACTGAAGGCACTTCTCTTCTTTCAGAAGTAGTCTACAGTAAATAACAGGAGTTCTTTCTGGAAAGTAACTGTAACAAGGTGTAATAACTAGCAAAATGAGGTGTAGCACAAATTCTCCACCTCAACTACCAAAGAGTGAAATACGAAGGACAATGGGGGCACAAAGTCATCCCAAGATCCTTTACACATAAATAAAATGAAAACACACTAAAGACAATTGTGGCAGCACAAAGTCTTCCCACAGTTGGCTTCAGGACACCTTCTTGATTTGTTAAATTAAATGGGCAAGAATGCTTCTAGGAAATAGACATAAGAACAATCTCCTAAGTAACACAAGTTATTCCAGCACAAAGTCTGAAAAGTCACTTGTTTTCTCATTCAAATAAAGAAATATGATTGACAATCTGAACTCAAAGTCTTAGGAAAATGCCTTTCAATTTGGGCAGAGTTTTGCTTCTATTAACCAAAAGATCTCCCTAGTCCATAAAATAAGAGATTACAATATATAGCAGCCAAGAAAGACTTAGTGCTCTATTTCATAGAATGTCCCATGCTGCATTCAATGACTTGAATGCACTTTCAGTTTTGTCAAGGAGCCATGCTAAAACAGGGCATCAGCCTTGACTTTGATGTACAAAATCATCTTGAATGTCTTCTCCTTAGCACGGGTCATTTGGTCTATCTCTAGATATGTACGTGGTTGTCCCCTCACTTTTATTCAAAGGGAGAAAAATAGGCCATGCCTTTTAATGTTTGCAAGCTCAAATGTCTACTTGGTGGACTATTCCACCTACTGGAAATAACTCTCGTGTAGATATTTTTGGTCTTTCCTTCTTTCCTATTGCAATTTGAGCTCTTGGGCTATCTTCTTACCTTCAGCAGGCTCTTTTGGCTTCTTCTTCAACTGGTCGCTTAGTTTTTTCTTCACATTCCATGCCATATTTGAAAACAAGTGGGCATTTCATTATCTTTAATTTGACATCCACGGGGATGTCACTGGTTGTTGGTTGCTTGAACCATATTGAACCTTGAACCTTTAAACCATGAGAGTTCATTGGTTTAATGGTTCAACAATTTAGGTGGTCTTATCAGCTCCTTGGTTCAATTGCTTCCTTGGTTCATTCACTTTCTTAAAATCTTTTATTTTTTCTAAGTCTCTCAGGCTTTATGTCTCTGGAACCCCCCGAAGGGAAGGTGTCCCTTCGGGCTTTGAGAATGGTCCATTTCATGGTCACCGAGAGTCCCCCGCAAGGGTACTTACCCTTTGGGGTCATTCGAGTGGCCTTCTTCTTCAAATCCTTCAAACAAAATGTCTAAAAGAAATCCTTTCAGAGATTTTGTCTAAAGGAAATCTTTCCTCTATCTTTTTCTGTCGGGCCTTTCAACATTCCTTCAGACAAAATGTCTGAAGGATTTCTCTTATGGAATTTTTCCATGGAAAATATTTGTGAAAGATATTCTTTTGTTCCTCACCCTCCACAAGGTCACTTATCCTTCGGGCTTTGGGAGACTCCTTTGAACCTTCTAATTAAATCGATCAATTGAACCAACTATGGTTCAACAGTTCAATGATTTAATACTGTGTTCCTTTGAAGTCTTATTTTATTTAAGTCTTTTAATCTTTTATTGAACTCATTGAACCTTTTAACCTTTAAACTCTTTTGGTTCAAGGTTCAACAGTTCAACAGTTCGATCTTTCTTTTTCGAAGTCTTCTTTTCGTTAAGTCCTTTGAAGCCGTTAAACTTGCCGAAGCGATTGAACTTTGAACTTTGCCAAAGTGCTTAACTCTTTAAGTCAGCCAATGTCATTGAACCTTTGAACCCATTGAACCTTTGAACATTTGAAGGTGGGGTTTAATGCTTCAATCTTTTGCTTGAAGCCTATTAATGGACCTTTTGGTTGAACCTCAACGTTGAACCTTACCTTGAAAATGTCTAAGTGTTGGAAACTTGTTCCTTTATGAGAGCTCGCATGTTGAAGTTTTTTAAATTATGAGTCCCTTAGCTGAAAAAGCTTAAATAATGAATAATTTGAATACTCAAAACATTTTTTGAGAAGGGAAGAGAGAATTTTGGCCTGCAGGACCAAAATAGTTCATATGTTGTCCCCAAAAATGAGTGACAAATTTTGGGAACAACAGTTGGCTCCAGTTGGGGAACTTCCATTGATTGTAAAAATAATTGAAGGGAGTAGAATCTAGAATCACTAGTGCTTTTAAGTATGCCATTGGGCTTCAGATTCATGCTACCCAAAAAAAAGAAAGGCACAAAAAATGAAAATAAAAATGAAAAGCACAAAACATTGAACCATGACTCGCCAGCAGAGTCACCAAAAATGAAAACAAAAAGCACAAAATAAAACTAAAGACTATACAAATATATGTATGTACAATTGATGTCACCTGATACTTCAAGGATTGAAGTGCTTTAGATGCTACCCATTGTGAGGCAGAGAAAAGGGTGTGCCTTCTTGATACTTCAACAGGAAACTGTTTTCACCATTGAGCTAAAGGATAGTAAATGGGCCTTTCCATAGGAAATTAAATTTCCCATGCATTCCCTTTGGTTCTCTTCTCTTGTCCCATAACAAAACTTGATCTCCAATCTAAAAATCATGAGTTTTTGCTTTCTAGTCAAAGAGCTTCTTCACTAGACTTTGATGAGTAGCAATTCAGTCCACCATCATAGTTCTATGCTCATCCAATTCAGTTAAGCACATGATCCTCTTGTTGATGGAGCTTTCATATGTCTGATCTTCAACTGCCTTAGCCAATTTTAGTGCTGTGAATTCTAGGGTGATTGGTATCTCTGCATTGAGACCATATAAAAGTTGAAATAGTGACATACCTATCACCCTCTTGGGTGTAATTCTGTCTATCCATAAAGAATCAACCAATGCTTTATGCCATGTTCATTGGTTGTCATCCACCATCTTTTTAATGATGGTTACCAAGTTATTGTTGCTTGATTCTATTTGGTCATTCCTTTGTGGAAAATAATCAGAGAAGTGGGACAGGGTAATCCCATAATAAAAATAAAATTGAGTGATCTCATGAGAAGAGAAATAGGTTGCATTGTCTATCACAATTTTGGTTGGGACACCAAACCTAGAAATGATGTTTTCCTTGAGTAAATCGCATACCACTTCTGAAGTAGCATGCTTGTTTGGAATTGCTTCCACCCATTTGGTGAAGTAATCTATGGTTGTGAGGACATAATCATGTCCAGTGCTTGAATATGGGTTTACAACACCAATGAAATTGATTCCCCATTGCTAAAATGGCTCTTCTATTACCACTGGCTTAAGAGGTAGAGCAGCTAACTTGGGTCTTCCAATGAACTTTTGGCATAGTTCACATCTTCATACCCATTTGTATGCATCTTGAAATAGAGTAGGCCAGTAATACCTGGCTCATAGAATTTTATGGGTAGTTATAAGCATAGAAAATGTCTTCCACAGGCCAAATTATGGAAGGACTCCAAAAGTTTGTTTTATTTCTCTTTATCCATGCAGCAAAGGAACACTCCATTGAAGTTCCTCTTATACAGGCCATTGTCTCATAGGACAAAATTGGCATATTTTAACTTGATAGTCCTCCTTTCTTTATGAGATAGGTGAGTAGGACACTCACCAAAAATAAGGAAATGAGCAATACTTGAATACCACTCATTCGTGGTGGAGACAAAGAGGACTATTGGTGTGTCTTCAATTTTTACTTTTCCATGCCCTATTTCTTCTGGTCTATTGTTAGAAATCAATTGGCAGAGACCCCTTCCTCACACAAGCTTCATTGGTTTGATAACAAGATCAAACCCCTAGATTTTAGCAATCCAATTGGCCCTTTTGGTTTCAAACTCTTGCTAAGTTAATATGGATTTGACTGTGGTATCAGGAACTAGGGCAATAATGTGTGAATTCAGGATGTAAAAATGGAAGTGTTTTACTACCTTCACCACTGCATAAACATGCTTCTCTAGATTTGAATATTTTAATTCATGAGCTTTGAGAGGATAGCTCATGAAGGATATGGGAGATTCCACACCTTATTTGTTCTATTGAACCAGAATTGTTGAAAGTGTGTGCTCGAAAGCATAACTATACACTATAAAATCCTTGGTATAATCTAGACAAAACAGAATTGGGGCATGGATGATAGTTGTCTTAATATCTCAAAATGCCAATTTGCCTTCTTCAGTCTAGCTGAAAGTGGCCTTTCCCTTCATCATGTTCACAATGTGGCGAGTCTTCTCAGTGAACTCAGGAATGAACTTTCATAAAAAATTTACCTTTCTAACGAAAGAGTGAACTGCAATTTTGCTTGTGGGTAGGGTAAGCTCCTAGATGGATTTGACTCTTTCTGAGTCAATCTTTATGCCTTCTCAGGATACAATCTATCTGAGAAGTTTCCCATTTGTTACCCTAAAAATAGGCTTCTTGAGATTTAGAGAAATGTCATTCTAGCGACATCATTATAGCACTTGTTGCAAATGGTGCACATGATCAGGATGATGCTTGGAAAAAACTATTAAATCATCAAGGTAAACCATAATGAACTTACCCATTTCATCTTTGAAAGCAAGGTCCATTACTCTCTAAAAAGTGGCACCATCATTTATTAGGCCAAATGGCATTCTTCAATACGTAAAGGTGCCCCAAGGTGTGGTGAAGGCAGTCTTATGCTGGTTTGCTTTGCCAACTTCCACTTGATTATACCCCGAAAAGCCATCCAACATTGATAGCATCTCTAAACTAGTCACCGTCTGAAAGACTTGATCCATGATGAGTAGAGGGTAATTATCCTTTAAGAAGGATTGATTCAAGTTTCTAAAATCCACACAGGTGAATTTTTCCATTCTTTTTTTTCACAAGAACTATGTTTATAATCTATGTGGAATGATGGATTTAAAAAATTATTCTAGCATTCAGCATTTTTTGTATTTCAGATAAAATAGTACCTGATATCTTTGGATTATACTGCTAGGATTTCTGCTTGTAAGGCACCGAATCACTCTTGAAAGGAATTTTATGGTGAATTTCATTAGGCCTGAGTGACTTTAGATTATCATAGGAGTACATTAAAACATCCATGTACTAGCAGAGCAGAGCAGTAAACTTAAACTTCTCTTTTGGATTCAAACACTTCCCAATGTTTACCATCTTAGGATTTTCCTTGGTACCCAAATTTATCTGATCAAACTCCTAGGAGGAGTTTGAATCCATTTATTGTTATTTGATGAACCTATTGTGCTTGTTAAATAGTTTCTCAAGGGAAACCAATCTTTTGGGAATTTTATTCTCCTTTAGCTGTAGGAATTCCTCACCTATGTCTAAACTTGCTTCCTGAGGTTCACTGCCTTTGAAGTGAAGCTGTTCAAAGTTATCTTTTTGTTCCAAAAAGGTGATGATTTGGTTGTCTCCATTGAACACTTGTCAATGATTGGCGTTGTCAGGCACACTTGGTCGAAAGACCAGTTTGATAGTGTACCTATCTCCTTTAAAATTTGGGTGAAGAACCAAGAGAGTTGTAGAAATAGCCAAAGCATCAGCTCAGTCATTAAATTCTCTGGGTACTACATAGATGTTGAAAGCATCAAAACTTTCAATTTAGTCCCAAGCTAGATTATGGTAATGGCACAATCTCTCATTTTTGGTTTGGTATAGGTTCCTGACTTGGAAAACCACTAGCTCAACATCTCCTTTGGTGTGAAGGAGTTTGACACCCTTGTCTTGAGCAGCCTTTAATCTGAGCAGTAGCGATTCATATTCAGCAATATTATTGGTGTTTCTAAACTACAACTTGTAAGAATAGGGGAAAATTTCTCCTTGAGAAGATATCAACACAACTCCAGCTCCTGAACTATTAGAGGAATAGTTGCCATCAAATTCTAGTATCCATACATCATCATAAGCTGACCTTACCTTAGATTTTTCTTTGTTGGGAGGGGAGGATTCCTTTTCACTTGCACTGCATTCTACTAATCCTTCTACTATTCTGTCTAAACCAATTTTCAAATTGTCATTTTTAAAAGTTTCATCAGCTAGGATAGAAACATCCTCTGTAGTTAGAAAGTAATTACCCATGCTTGAAGACTCAAATAGAATTTGAGCTTCAGGCACTGATGTTTGAGTGACAACATATTTTGCTTCCTTCTCAGGGAGCAATCTCTGCATGACACCTTTAACTGAGATCTTTGCTTCAGACAGGTCCATGCTCAACTCGCCACCAACATCTTTGTAAAAATTTTGCCTAAGAATAATGTCATATGAGGCTGGAACATCGGCCACCAGGACTATCATCTCGATTCTCTTATTTGGGAATGCCACAAATGTAAATTGGGCATCCTTGATTTATCCCAATAGTGGCACTTATTTATTCTCCATGGAAAAACATCTCTAAAATGTCTTGGTTAGTGTGAGTCTAAGAGATTATGCCACTTCGGTGGGCATGACATTGTCAAATGCACTTGAATCCATGATGCAATTATTTAGTTGGTGTCTATTTATCAGCAAGGAGACAAAATAGTTATGTCCTCCTGGGGGCAGCAGGAGGAGTAATGACAAGATTATTCTAAGTGGATGTGGGAGTCATCTTTAGAATAGTTGGTCCTATAGGGATTTTTTTATTCTTTACATATTGAACCAACTTATCCAACTGCTCAGGGTTGGTTTGTAGGAATTCAAATTTAGAAATTTAAATTTTAGTTTTCTTGACATGGTCAACTATGTCAAACATCTGAAATGAATTAGGAATAGGGAAAGGAAGTTTATCTTTTTGGTTTTTAAGGGGGGAGGACTAATCTGGTAAATTAAATTTGAAGGTGAAAGCGTACTTGAGGTACTTACTTTTTTAGCGATTACCAAGTCCTTTAGCTAGAAAGGTAGAGTGGTTCCCCGCCTAGCAATTGAAATTGTAGGCTGAGTTCGCTCCTCTATTTTTTCTTTATCATCTTACTGGGCTAACTTGTTCTTGGCCCAGGTGAATACTGCATATGATCCATCAACTACTTTACCTTCACTTTTGGGTTCATCTTGGTAATTCAAAAAACCAATGTTAGAGTCTCCAGCTAATTCTTCTTCTCCCTCAGTGAAGAGATTAGTGTCATCTTCTGGGTTCAACTCAGGCTGGAAGGAGAAATTAGATTCTATTTCAAGATACCCAACTATTGAATTGGTTGGAGATGCTTTAATGGCCAATTTCCCTTGTGAGGGAGGAAGATGATTTGGTTGCCCTTGATTCCTGGTAGCATTACCTTGATATGACTGATTGGGGAATGTCCTCCTTGGTATATCTCTATACAAAGGAGCAGAAGACATCCCTTGTGCCATTCACTTTCTAAGATCTAGCAACTCATTTTTCAGCTTTTGCACCATTAGATCAGTGGTTCTTATAGATGGATATTCAAAAGATGAAGAAGATTTACCTCTGTTAGGATCTCTCCTTATATTTCATGCCAAGATAAGTTCATCTTCCACCTCAGTTTCTAAATCCTAAGTAGCAGTAAGGTCTATGTGGCCAGCACGTCTCAGCAAAAAACTCACTTTAGGTAGCTGTGAGTTGATGAAGAAGTATTTGAGATTTTCAGCTATTGGCCAAGTAATGGTAGGAATCATATTCCTCAACTTGTCAAACTTGGCTATGAAATCCCTCATAGGTTCATGAGGTTCTTTTTTCATTTGTGTGAGCTAGGCTAGCAAGGGATGTGCATCTTCTACAGGCTTGAACCTGGCTTCAAATTTGTCTTTGAGGGTGTTCCAATCAGTCACAATTTGTGCTTACAAATGATAGAACCAATCTACAGTAGCACATTTTAATGTCTCTATAAACAGCCTGACTCTACATCTTCATACTTCACGCCTATCACACCACAGGCTATGTTGAAGAAATATGTTCATCAAGATGAACTCTCCCATCACCAAAGAATTTGGGGAAATTCTTCCTTGAACTGCATGGTAGCTCATGTAGAGGTGGAGTTAAATTGAGTGGGCCAAAAAAGTTGCCCCAAGGGGCTTAAACTGCCATGATTTGACTATGGCAAGGGGGAATAACAAATCTAAGCAAAGAATGTATAGGCAAAGCTCTGCTAACAACATAAAAAGAATCTCTACCTTGTATTGGTGACCTGGTGTTGGTAGGAGGAAGACTCCTAGTTCATTGAACTTGAAGTTGTGGAGGAAATAAATCAAAATTGCCTTGCTACACCAACTCAAAAATAGGGTCAACAACACCTTGAGCTCTCTAATTTTTTGTATAGCATGGAGTTGCCATATTTTAGAATAAAAATGGAAAAGAACTAGCCCTGCTTCAGCTTGGAGCTTGAGGCTTCAAACTATTCGTTCTTCCCCAGCTGAGTTGCCAAAAACTATTGGGTGAATATTTTGTCACTAGCTAACTGATGGGCAAAATAGGTTGCTTCAACCATAGCATAAGAAAATTGGTTGGCCAAGTGTGCAGGTTTACCACATCAAAAGGAGACAAATCTCTCCTCTCATCAAGGGGAGGTTCCTTATAACCTATGAGGTGCTATATACTATATATATATATATATACCAGCAAAAAATAACACTCAGGGGTAGGACTACACCATCCATCTCCCTTTTTTCAAAGATGATGTTCACAAACAAAGGAGAAATCTTGGTGGAGACACTGAAGGTACTTCTCTTCTTTCAAAAGTAGTCTACAACAAATAGTAGTTCTTTCTAGAAAGTAACTGTAACAAGGTGCAATAACCAACAGAATGAGGTGTAGCGTAAAGTCTCCACCTCAACTACCAAAGAGTGAAATACGAAGGACAATAGGGGCACAAAGTCATCCCAAGATCCTTTACATAGAAATAAAATGAAAACACACTAAAGACAACTATGGCAGCACAAATTCTTCCCACAGTTGGATTCAGGACACCTTTCTGATTACTTCCACTAGTTTTGCTTGTTAAATTAAATAGACAAGAATGCTTCTAGGAAACAGACATAAGAACAATTTCCTAAGTAACACAAGCTATTCAAACACAAAGTCTAAAAAGTCACTTGTTTTCTCATTCAAATAAAGAAATATGATTGACAATCTGAGCTCAAAGTCTCAAGAAAATGCCTTTCAATTCGGGCAGAGTTTTGCTTCTATTAACCAAAATATCTCCATGGTCCATAAAATAAGAGATTACAATATATAGTAGCTAAGAAATACTTGGCACTTTATTTCATGGAAAGGCCCAGGCTACATTCAATGCCTTAAATGCATTTTAGTTTTGTCAAGGGGTCATGTTGGAACAGGGCATTGGCCTTGACTTTGATGTACAGAATCATCTTGAATGTCTTCTCCTCAGCATGGGTCATCTGGTTTGTCTCCATATATGTACGCAACTATCCCCTTGATTTTATTCAAATGGAGAAAATGGGCCACACCTTTTAATGTTTGTGAGCTCAGATGTCTACTTGGTGCATTGTTCCACCTACTGGAAATAATTCTTATGCAAATATTTCTAGTCTTTCTTTCTTTTTTGTTGCAATTTGAGCTCTCAAACTATCTTCTTACCTTCAGCAGGCTCTTTCGACTTCTTCAATTGGTCGCTTAGTTTGTTCTTCAGGTTCCATGTTATATTTGAAAACAAACAGGCATTTCATTAACTTGAATTTGATGTCCACGGGGATGTCACTGGTTGCTGGTCACTTGAACCATATTGAACCTTGAACCTTTAAACCATGAGAGTTCATTGGTTCAATGGTTCAACAGTTTAGGCAGTCTTATTGGCTCCTTGGTTCAATCACTTCCTTGGTTCATTCACTTTCTTGGTTCATTCACTTTCTTGGTTCATTCGCTTTCTCAGAATCCTTTATTTTTTCTAAGTCTCTCGAGCTTGGAAATTCCTTTGACTTTATGTCATTGGAAACCCCCGAAGGGAAGGTGTCCCTTTGGGCTTTGAGAATGGTCCATCTCATGGTCACCAAGAGTCCCCCGTAAGGGTACTTTCCCTTCAAGGTCCTTCAAGCAGCCTTCTTCAAATCCTTTAGACAAAATGTGCGAAGGAAATCTTTCAGACATTTTGTTCGAAGGAAATCTTTCCTCTGTCTTTTTCTGTTGGGCCTTTCAACATTCCTTTAGACAAAATGTCTGAAGGATTTCTCTTGTGAAATTTTGCCACGAAAAATATTTTTGAAAGATATCCTTTTGTTCCTTGCCCTCTGCAAGGGCACTTGTCCTTCGGGCTTTGGGAGACTCCTTTGAACCTTCTGATTGAACCGATCGATTGAACCAACTATGGTTCAATAGTTCAACGGTTCAATGGTTCAATATTGTGTTCTTTCGAAGTCTTCTTTTGTTTAAGGCTTTTGATCTTTTATTGAACTTGTTGAACCTTTGAACTTTTGAACTCTTTTGGTTCAAGGTTCAATGGTTTAATCTTTCTTCTTCAAAGTCTTCTTTTCGTTAAGTCCTTTGAAGCCATTGAACTTGCCGAAGCAGTTAAACTTTGAACTTTGTTGAAGTGCTTAACTCTATAAGTCAGCCGATCTCATTGAACTTTTGAGCCCGTTGAACCTTTGAAGGTAGGGTTCAATGGTTCAATGGTTTAATCATTTTTCTGAATCCTGCCGATGGACCTTTTGGTTGAACCTTGGCGTTGAACCTTGCCTTGAAAATGCCTAAGTTTTGGAAACTTGTTCCTTTGTGAGAGCTCACCTATTGAAGTTGTTGAACCTATTGAACCTGCAAGTCCTTTAGCTAAAAAATCTTGAATAATGAAGAATTTGAATACTTAGAACATTTTTTGAGAAGGGAAGAGAGAATTTTGGCCTACAAGACCAAAATAGTTCATAGTTGTCCCCAAAATGAGTGACAAATTTTGAGAACAATAAAGTCCTCTAGAACTTTATTTTTTATTGTAATATCAAATTCTACATATATCAAAAGTTATGGCTCAAAAACCAAGCACCATTCTTTCCTTCAGTAAATTCAAATGGTCACAGTTAAACCTTGGTCACTTAGAACACATCTCATGCTCGTCACTCAACTCGCACCATCAATCTTCTTTGAAATTAGCTTGAACTTGAACTTGTAGTGATACACTATCCAAATGTTAAACCTCAAACATTTAGACCTCATCTTTTTCACCCTTGCAATATTGACCAAATACACACCATCAATCTCTGCAGATCAACTAGGTCTTTATCTTATAGCGCTCATCATTAGATCTTACTCAAAACTCCTAAGATTATGATACTTGGCACCCTTCCATGCCTTATGAGCACTTTATTGACAGTCCCTTGTGCTTGTGACACTTGGAAATCTTTCATGCATTGTTTATTTTTTTATTTGTTCTACACCATTGATCTTCATCAGTATAAACCACCACTCACTTTTGATCTTCTATTAGACTAGCGAGCTTGTGACACTTGTCACCTACACATTCATCATTGACATATTAAATTTTACACATACCATTGATCTCCATATGTGTGATTAAACACTTACCATTGGATCTTTTATACCAATGACCTCAAACTTCAACATGATTAAACTTGACCATTTCTGGCCCATCATAGTCTGCTAGAGCAACTTTGAAGCTTTATAACTTGAGCTAGAAATCACTTCAAGACTCAAAATTTCTAGGGTACCTTCTTGGCACTATAAAAAACATATCCATGAAAATATTTTCTCATTTTTTACTTTCTAAGTACCTTCAATAAAAACACAAACTTGTTATATGATACATATATACATGACATGTAATGATGGTCTGGCTAAGTAAAGAAACTTGGTGAACTTCTATTTGAGAGGCCAGCTTTGCACCTGCATATCTTTGGCTACACTTAACCTCATGACCTAAAATTTTAACCACATAAACTTGGGACTATTTTTATCACACTCATATAACCAACTCCCCTTGACTCATCCATACATGGTAATGATGATGTTAGCAAATTATTTACTCATATTTTTCTACCACTAGACCTAAAATGTCTAGATGAAAACTATGAACTACCAGATGAAATCCACTCATGCACATAAGTATTAAAAGCATAAAATACCTATTTTAAGATATATTTCATATCCTCAAATCACCATACTCATCCCTAAACATCCTTAACCATACCAAAACTGAAGATCAACCAAGCATACTAGGACAAGCACACTTCACACTTTGTTATTGATACTTAAACTATTAAGAGACTTCATCCACTCACCTAGATACCTCCATGACATCACAAAAAAATTTAAAACAATCTCTCTTTTTGTCATTTATTTCAATACCCATAATACATCTCACCTTCCTTCTCTCTCTTTAGGCACTCTCACAATAGGAACATTATCCCCATTTGACACAATGACAAAGTGGGCACAAACTAATCATGAGGACCTTAAAATACCACTAATAGGGGAATACCACCTTATAAATTTGATATAAACTCCCCCTTACCTTGATCCTACCTCTTCTTATCTTAATAACATCCTCTTACTACATGCCAACACTCTTCTCCAACCAAGCATTACCACCAATGAAAAAGAATATACAAAAACACTAAGATCTAATGGAACTCACTAAAAAATATCTAAAAGGGACCCTCCTTAATATTTTTGAGCCATTACACCTCTTTATAATCTTCAAATCTCCACACATCATGAAGAACCACCACACAAGCTTACTAGCCTTATCTTTCAAGCCACCTCAAGGACCACCAACATAACTTCATGCCACTTACCAAATAGGAAACATGCTCTAAACCAACCTAAAAACTCACTTTGAAACACTCATGCCTTTTTCTTCTAGATAAACTAAGCAAAAACATCAAATCTTCACACTAGCCTACCTAAACTCCTTGTAACCTTACCTAAAACTTACAGATCCCACAGCTTTTAGTAGACATACTTTCAAGTCCTAAAACTTCATATATAGAGACATATCATATGCACCCTTAATCACACAAATTTTCATCAAATAAATCATCTATAACATACCTCCCTCACAAACCTACTAGTTAATGAGGCCTCCATCTTGATAAAATCATGAATAATTTGAAAACCATAAACCTACTAGTCAATTAGGCCTTATAACCTATTTGGCCCATTCAACATATTAAAAAGCCTCAAACCTTAACTTATAAGGCAAACCACTTTTTTAGTATAGCCCAAAACTCTAAAATATTAAAACAAATAAGGTCAACAAACCTCTTTCTGGCCAACGCTCACCTTTGAAACTTCTTGCACACCTAGAGACAACCATCACACACTTATGTACCAAGATTTGATCATTCCCACCTTTGGTAACATCGACTCCTATACCATGTATTTGATCTACAATAAGAAAGATAAACCTGAGAGCACATAAAAACCTCTAAAAAGCAAAATAGGATCATCAAGACACAAAAACACCAAGAACATATCACAAAGAAGTGCATAAACTTTTATGAGCACTAAACTCTTCTTGACATTTCATCAATCTCATCATGCCACCTAAAAACACCCATTATAATCCTACAAACACTACATACATAGTAAAAACACCTTATGACATCACTTTGACCTCATCAAAGCACTTATCCCATCTTGACACACCAACTCCAATTGAAAACACTCATCTCTTGCCTTTTAAGACCTTCTAAAGAACACCACAACAACACTTGCTTCTCTACTGAAAGGATCCTCTTCAATAAGCATAGACAGAGACCTCTACACTACAATGATTTTTAAAGAAATTAAAACCAGGAGTGGCCCACATCTCCTTAGTAACCATTAGAATCCTTTTATAGCTATAAGATTTCTTGCTCTTGTTCTCCTTAGTCTAAACTTTGACAACTTATTCCTTTTTTACATCACTCACTTTCTCTTCTATGAGAGGATATACAACATTTGGAACAACTATGGAATCTTAACATGCCTTGATCATTAAAGTAGCTTCTTTGCATTACAAAACATCACCTTCAATCCTTGACAACATAGGAACCAAGCTTAAAACTTGCTCACACATAGTAGGTTACTCATTAGTATCCAAACACTCCTTAGAACTAGCCTCAACCAGAACCTTAGTCTTCTCTTTGAGCTTGATCTCTTCATTCATAACATGAGCAACTAATAAGAGCTCTTGGAATTCTCTAATTTTTGTAACATTTTCCATCATAGCAAATAGATTACTTGGACTTGTAGAGTCATCATGACTCACACTTACTACCTTTGGTTTCTATGAGTTAACTTGTCTTCTTTCTTGCACTCTAGGAGCTTGATTAAACATATTCTATCTTGTAGGCCTTTGCTTGCAAAATTTAGCAATGTGACCTCTCTCTCTTAACAGTTGAAACACACTATACCTTTTGCAAGAAGCTTATCATGCCTTTATTGATTAAAATAAAATCTTAAAATATATTCATTTTTTTGACAATTGAAATAAACTACTCATTTCAAATAAGACTCACCTTGCCTTACCTTATTTGGACAAAACTTAGAAAAATGTCCCTCACCAAGATAGTTGAAACACTTAACTTTTTTCACACCTTTTGACTGATAACCCCCATCATATTTCCATATAAACTCATTTCTAACAGCTCTCTTGCATTCTCTATCTCTATGTCCAAACTAATTACATGTGCAATAGTAACCATTGAAATTTGCATACCTCATGGCATTTGGTTATCTAATCTAATTTTCCTTCACTCTGCCAACATTTTCATTCTTTCATTGATTTTTGACCTTCAAGTTCTGATTTACATTAATCTTCATCTTGCCTTGAATTGCATTTTATAGTTCTTCTTTGTATCCAAGACCAATTCTATCACTTGCATGATTTTGACCACTCAAAATATTGTCTAGATCACTTGAGCTCTTTTTCAATCTCATAAATGATTGCATATTATTATATTTCTTCTCTAACTTAATTTTTAATGACTTATTTTCAATTACATACTTTGAACATTCATCTTCTTTAGCTTTAAAGATTGTAGACAAGATTTTCAATTGATAATTGAGATGCTTGACTATATCTTTATGTTCTTTGGTGTCTCCATTCATTCTTGTTTCATACACACTAAATTTCTCTTCATAGTCATTGATTTGAGACTTCATCTTCTTGTTAATCTTCTTCTCAATCTTTAGTTCTTCAAGACCATTCATCAATTCAATCTCACAATCCACCTCATCTTTATCATCATTTGAATCATTCCAATTAAACTCTTTTTTATATGAGAAACTTCCCTCCTCAGCCATGAAGAGGGATTTATCTTCAATAGGACCATCATCTTCATTATCAAACTCAGAATCACTGCCCTTACTCTCATTTGCTGAGCTGCAATCTCTATTGTTGTAGAGACTCTTCTTATTCTTGAAGGACTTGTTATTGTCATACATTCTAAATCCTTTCTTCCTCTTATCAGACCTGTATGTTTTCTTATCTTCATCTTTATCTTCAACATACTCTTCATCATCATTCTTATTATACTTATGAGGACACTTGTTAGTAAAATATCATGCATCTCCATAATTATGATAGAACAAGTAATACAATTACATACGAACATCAGATCTAGATGTGAGACCAATAGCAAAGCCATTCACCATGAAATAATGAGAGCAAAATTAAACACACCATAACACAGATATATATAGAAAAACCTTTAAAAAGGTACAAAACTCAAAAATAATATTCATATTATGAGAAACTAACAAGTATCCAATACAAGCTTTCCTCCTCTCACTTTTTTTTATTACATCTTACAATATAAACTCTTTATTATATAGGCAAGGTAATTTTCATATTATAAATAACTTTTTCTAACCATCACATTAATGGGTCCAACCTCTCTAAAGGTCATTTAATATATTTTATTATTTATTCACAAAAAGATACTCATGATAAATAATAAAACATATTATTATTTAATCAATGTAATTTAATGTATGAAGGGTACATAAATAATACCACTTAACCATTAATTGTTCTAATAATTTCCCTTAATGTTAAGTGGGGATACATAATAATTTTTAGGAGGCAACAATATAACAAACTTACACTCCATGAACCATCCACATAATGAGTTTTAAGACTTAATAATTGAAATAAATATCCTTCATCATGCCATAGTCACCTTTAAAGAAATTATACTATGTAAATATAGTCACCAAAAGGTATTATACTATTTAATTATAGACACCCAAAGATATTACACTATGTAATCGTAATCACATAATCATCTTTAAGGGAATTACACTATACAACTATAAATACCCAAAGGTATTACACTATGTAACCATAATTACATAGTCACCTTTAAAAGAATTACACTATACATCCATAGACACCTAAAGGTTTTGCACTATGTCCCCATAGGCACCTTTAGAAAAAATACACTATGTTATCTTAAATCGCTTAAAGTGAGTCTAAGCTAGCATGAATGTGAGAGTACATCCCACAATTTTTCATGAATAATCAACCAAATATATTGGAGTCTTTTACAACATAAAGACATCCATGTTACTGTGTTGGGTACAATGTAGACTTTTATATAAAGTTTATTAAAATAACATAAAGTGATATATTACAATAATTTATAATAAGAAGTATAGAGAAATAGAAAGAAACACATGACCCACACAACTATTAAAAAGTGACATTATCATCAACACTCCCCCTCAATGGCAACTTTGATAAGTCCAGCATGGAATGAACTTCTATAAGCTTTAATTTATTGGTGCTAGATTGGATTTTTCACCAAAGTTATAAAATTTTGACTATCACCAAGAAGGTTTATATAATGAGGAACTTCTACATAATGTTCTATCATCCTTCATAGCCATAAGGCTTCTTTAGCAACTTCCACATGAAGTACTTCAAGTGATAGCACCTACACCAAACATAAACATATATCAAAAAGTAGACTCATCATAATATGGTTAGCATCACAATAACAAAATAAATTAGTATAATCAAATAAAAAATAATATAAATTAAAGTTTACAGTTTCTTTTATGTACCAAAGTATTCACTTTGTTAATTTTCAATGATCCAAGTATAGTGTTAGATTGTGGAGCCAAAAGCTTCAATTGGTGCAAACAGGGAGGAGGTTGCTAAGTTCCAGGGAGACCGGCGTCGGCAGGGTGCAGTGCACAGGGAAATCGACGACGGTAGGGTGGACAGGAAGACAACCAACATCGGCAAGATTTCGATTGACAACGGTCACCTCTAGGCAGACAGGGACCGACGTCGGTCGCCTGTGGCAGTTAGAACTGCTTGTTCCACGGACAGTTAGTTCGTTGAACTGAGTGTTTGCATGCAAAGGCTATTTTTGGTCTTGAGTTGTGTGTCTAATTATTGTAATTAAGTTAGTCTAATTATTATATGCATGAGATCTATATATGGACTCATAGGTTGTAGTGTAAATTTGTAGCTAGTGACTAAGAGAGCAATAAGCTCCTTCAAAGAGAAGAGAGTAATGGTGCGTTCCTCCTAGTGCCACAGTACCAAGGTGGGTACTGGATTGGAGAATCAGAAGGGTTCTTCGTGTGTGTATGATCTTGGTCAGCATGTGGGCATGACTTTCTATAGGAGATCTACAATGGTGAGTATGATCTAGTTATTTGCAAGTAGCAGCAGAGAGCAGGATATCTACTTGGAGTACAGTTGTGTACTTGGTGAACTGGCAGCATGTTACTGACTGGTTGGAGAGGTGAACATCAATTCTACATTGGAACTGATTGTTGTGACCAAGAGAGAGAGGGAAGAAGGTCTTGAGGAGTGGAAAACCTTTGAGGTGGAGGAAGAAGTGGCATCTTCCTTATTGTATATTCTTCTGAGTGATTATTAATACAATTGTGTATTGTCTCTCAATTCATGTGTTGTTTCATATTTCTAGTTACTTTATATTTCTGGTTAAATTCCATGTTTAGTTGCTAATACGAGAAGTAATCATATGTGCTCTAATTGGTAGAGCAAGATCCCCAACAAGTGGTATCAGAGCCTTGGTTGTAGGTTCAAGAGCTGATACCAACAAGTGGTATCAGAGCTTTTGGTTGGGTTAACTAACAGGTGGTTTTAGATCTGGTAGTGTTTGTTGATTATAGGTCACTCACAGGGGTTTCAGATTGAGTGGGAGTATAGCAATGGCAGAAGAAAGTAAGCTACGAATGAAGAAACTGAATAGCACGAATGGTCTGATTGATGGAAAGAAGGAGCAGGTGAAAAGAGATCGTTGGTTGGTAGAAGATCAACTTATGGAAGCATATGTTGTAGGTAATATTGCACAGGGTGTTCTAGATAAAGTGGAATCTTTGTTTACAGATTCTTTTGCCTCTTTCCATGCAGCCCAAAATAGAGCATCTTTTCATGGGTATGTCTTTGGAGACTTTAGAGAGATTTATTTAGGGGTTGGAGAGCCTTGTCAGATGATTGACGAAGGAGAAATGAAGCTGAAATTGCAGACAGATGACACACAGTGGTTGAAAGAAGTCATGCAGGTACAATTTTGGAGATGAACCTAATTTCTTCAGAAAAATTGGGTGATGAGAGATGCACTATATCTCTCACAGCGGATATACTTGAATTAGATGGTGGTAAGAAAGTAGGTATCCTTTATCTATCTACTTATATTACAGATTCACCTTCTGTTGTAGAGATGTGGTTTTATAGGCTTGGTCACATATGTAGAAGGAGAATGCAGGTTTTGAAGCAGAAGTCAAATGTTTTTGACAAGCTAAAGAACTGGAAAGCCTTGGTGTTCATGGAGGAGATGACGGACAGATATCAGGTGAAGAAATTGAACTATTCTGAGCTAAGCAGGGTTGATTTGATTAGGATTTTGATCCATGGAGAGCTCACGGGTAAAAAGTTATCACTCACAGACGAACACAGGTACTGGCATCGATCAGACAGTAACCGACATCAGCAGCAGGAAGACTAACGTTAGTCATGAAGGTACCGACGTCGGTAGGAGGGACACCGGCATTAGCCAGGGAAATGACGTCGGCAGTCAGGTCCAGTATAGGGAGCCGACATTGATCGGAAATAGACTGGGAGATGGCTGAGATCGGTCACTGGTATGAATAGTGGGTAGACAGCAAGCTGTCAACAAGTCTCAAACGCTCATGTTGAGGTCAAAAAGGGTAAGTGAACCTCATATTCGTTGTTCACCTTCTTTATATTGCTTTTTTTTATAGTCAAGAACCAGGAAGATAGAAGAGGCAATGCAGGTTGAGTCCAGATACAGTGGGAGCTTGGCATGGATGAGGAGTGTGAGTCCTTAGAGAATAACCAAACAAGTATTTGTTGGTAGAGTTGTCAGCTAAAAGTAAGCACTGAGAGACGAAATGGATTCCCAAGTTAAAGGAGAGAGTGGATGGATACAAAAGACAGAAGGCCAAGGCATATGGTCTTGAGGAAGCTGGAGGACAGTGGTACAGGTTTGACAGGTGGATGACTAAGCATTGCTTCAATCAATGTCAATGTAACTATTGTGGTTTTGACTTACCAGGTGGATGATGAGTCATGACATTATCCAGTTACTGTATGTGGGTAATTTGCTAGCAAGTTTTGTACATACAGGTATTTGTTGAGCTAAGGGTAAGGTTAGTTCAGAGGCGTGTCAGGGAGAATTTGAAGCAGCAAAATTCTCTGGCATAAGAGACATGGAGATTTTATCTCCAGTGGGAGCTGATGTGAAGACGATGTTGGCGGGGTTCATGATGCAGGATGCAGAATCAGAAAGCACACCAAGGGCTGGATAGTTCAAGCTTAGCTTGAAACAGGGTTCGAAATCACATGAGGTCTAGTGTAGACCTAAGTTTTTCCAAGCAGTGGGGGTTGTCAGAAAGTATGGAGCCAATTCGAGGAAGAGGTACTGAAGGGCAGTTCAGTGGATTCTTACAGGGATCAGCAGCAGGTCGACATGCTATGTAGGGTCAGGTTATTTTCTACATAGGTTTGTAGATGCAGATTCGGCAGGTTACTTGGATGACAAAGGCATAAAGGTTAGAGCATCACAGGGTGTGGTGGTTAGTCTTCAGGATTGATCTTGAAGAGGGATACAAGCCAGGGTACAATTAGACAGAGTACAGGTACATGTACAGTTGCAGCTATTTATCTCCAAGTGGGAGATTGTTAGATTGTGGAGCCAAAAGCTTCAATTGGTGCAAACAGGGAGGAGGTTGCTGAGTTCCAGGGAGATCGGCGTCAGTAAGGTGCAGTGCACAGGGAAACTGATGACGGCAGGGTGGACAGGAAGACAACCGACATCAACAGGATTTCGGCCGATGACGGTCACCTCCAGGCAGACAGGGATCGACGTCGATCGCCTGTGGTAGTTAGAACTGCTTGTTCCACGGATAGTTAGTTCATTGAACCGAGTGTTTGCATGCAAAGGCTATTTTTGGTCTTGAGTTGCGTGTCTAATTATTGTAATTAGGTTAGTCTAATTATTGTATGCATGAGATCTATATATGGACTCATAGGCTGTAGTGTAAATTTGTAGCTAGTGAGTAAGAGAGCAATAAGCTCCTTCAAAGAGAAGAGAGTAATGGTGCGTTCCTCCTAGTGCCACAGTACCAAGGTGGGTACTGGATTGGAGAATTAGAAGGGTTCTTCATGTGTGTATGATCTTGGTCAGCATGTGGGCATGACTTTCTATAGGAGATCTACAATGGTGAGTATGATCTAGTTATTTGCAGGTAGCAGCAGAGAGCAGGAGATCTACTTGGAGTACGATTGTGTACTTGGTGAACTGGCAGCGTGTTACTGACTGGTTGGAGAGGTGAACATCAATTCTACATTGGAACTGATTGTTGTGACCAAGAGAGAGAGGGAAGAAGGTCTTGAGGAGTGGCGAACCTTTGAGGTGGAGGAAGAAGTGGCATCTTCCTTATTGTATATTCTTCTGGGTGATTATTAATACAATTGTGTATTGTCTCTCAATTCCTGTGTTGTTTCATATTTCTAGCTACTTTATATTTCTGGTTAAATTCCGTGTTTAGTTGCTAATACGAGAAGTAATCATATGTGCTCTAATTGATAGAGCAAGATCCCCAACATATAGATCCTGCATGAATCTGGGAGCAACACCCACATCTTATGAAATATCTATCTTAATAATGGTTAGATAAATTAAAATATTAATAAAATATTTTTAAATAGAGGTTAGCTTTATTGCACACAGATTTTGGATCAAGTTTTAACATAACCTTTAATAGAAATATATGTAAGATTGTTATCAAGCATGTTAAATTTAACAAGTAGGTTATGTGATGCACATACAATAAATTCTCAAATAATTTGATAATAATTTAACTAAATATTACATATATTATTAGGAATAATTTCATATTATAATTTGATTCATGAATATTTTTTATTCTTTTTAAAGTTGATAGCACAAGTTTTCATTTTATACTAAATTGAAAAAAAAAGTTTTAGAAAGCAAAATTTTTAATGTGATTTATACTTAATTTTATAATAAATACACATATTCTAGTGTGTAAACAACACTAACCACTTTATTTGATTTCAAAACAATTTAAAAAACACAAATAATTATAATAAAAGTGAAAATTGTAAGTGTCGTAAGTATCATAAATAGTGTCGCAAATTATATTATTTAAATAAATTATTATAAAATAAATAGTAGGAGGTTTAAAATCACATAAAATACCATCTCAGTGTGTCTAAAAAGTGTAAAAACTTGATTATCGACTGGTCATACAATCATCTTTGACAAATAATATAACAAGTCAAAAGTGTCAAAAGCATTACAAGATTCACACGTGAGATTTTGCACGACTAATAACTAGATTTTTTAACTAATTATTTTTAAAATAATTAATTCATTTTGATTAAAATATATATATAGGGATTGATATTCAATTTAAATACTTTGGATCTATAAATATTTTTTAAAAAATACTAGTAAATTTTCCCTTGTCTAATACAAGACTTCACATGTAAGCTACATGATTTAATTAATTTTGATTTTTTTTTTTAATAAAAATATTAAATGCATATAAAATAAATATCTCATAATTGTATAAAGAAAATAAATAAATATTTTTTTAATCTTTTTTTTTAAAATATAAGTCAACACACATGGACCCACCATGTGCTTGCATAAAAAAATTAGCTAATTACAACTCACCCACTAAACACTAACTTCTGTCTTATGTTTAATATTTTTATGATAAAATATTTATTTTTATTTTTAAAAATAAATAAATCATAATTAAATGCTTTCATAATAAAATGCAAGTATTTATTTAAAATTTAGAAAAAAAAACTAAATAAACTTAAGTGGAGTCCATTGTTTGGGTGGAATAAAGCCAATTAAATAAATGTTTTATTTTTAAAATACTTGCATTAAAACTTTAATATATTCATTAATTCCTTGTTGTAACATGCTTTATACAAAAGCATGACACATGTGGAGAACAGAGAAGGATTGGAGGAGCTCTAGACATTCGTTTTTAGTGATCTAAAGCTTGAAAACACTTCCAAATTACCATTCAAAGCTACTGATAGACTTAGATCTATGATTTTTTACTGTAAAATGATATTTTAATGTTTTTACTACTATTATGACATACTATGGCACCTAGGTAGAAGTAAAAAAAATCTATATTTTCTTTTAATGCTTTTCAAGGTCTGAAAATGGCTCCAACAGGGTTAAATATTGTAGAAAATATGAAATCAACTTTTAAATCACAAAAAATGACTGACAATACATTATTTCTATTTTTTTCTTATTCCATGGTCATACAAGTTGAAGCATGATGCTTGGGAGGAGAGAAAAAAAATTTAAAAAGTTATAGAAGACCAAATCAAATAAAATAAATATCAAAATTGAAAAAAATGACCAAACTAAGAAAATGAAAAAAAAAAACTGAAATTTACCACCCAAAATTTGATTTTTCACTAATTTTTATCTCACATGCTAATAATGACATTTAGGAAGAGAGAAAAATTTGAAATGGGCTACAAGAGTTCAAATCAAGTGAAATAAAGGTCAAAATACTTTAAAATGGTCAAACTAAGCCAATGGAGTGACCAGAATAAAGATTTACTATACAATTTTTTTTAAAAGGTCATACAAAAACTATAAAATAAATTTCAATCACTAATTCGCTTACTTGATGGCTCTCTTAATGTTTGTAACTCCCTGTAAGTGTTAAATCTATAACCAAATAGCTTCAACCACCTTCATACAGATTATTAGTCCAAACAATTAAAAAAATTAAAAAATTAATGCTTAAAAAAGTATTTTTAACCTATTTTAAGATTTTCAATTAGATCTATGGCATAAAAATAAGTTTAAAATATAAAAAATTATATATATCTGAGATTTTTAGGTTTTTAAGAGAGAAAAAAGTAGAATAACTTACTTCCTACAGAGAGTGAAGCTTGAAAAATTTTATAATCATACCATGACTTGAAAAATAGATGAATATAAGCTTGAACACAAGCTAAAAAACTTTGATCTATGATCTTGCCACTTGGTCACGTATAAACTAGCTCTAATACCATGATAGAACAAGCAATATGATTACATACGAATCCCATATCTAGATGTGAGACCAATAGCAAAGACATTCGCCATGAAACAATGAAAGCAAAATTGAACATATCATAACATAGATATACATGAAAAAACTTTTAAAGAGGTAAAAAAACTCACAAAGATTATTCATATTATAAGAAACTAACAAGTACCCAATACAGTTTTTCATCTTTTCACTTTTTCTTTTTTCATTACATCTTCCAATATAAACTCTTTATTATATAGGCAAATTAATCTACCCATTATAAATAAATTTTTTCAACCACCACATTAATGAGTCCAACCTCTGTAAAGGTCATTTAATATATTTTATTATTTATTTATACGAGGATAAACTCATGATAAATAATAAAATATATTATTATTTAACCAATATAATTTAATGTATTAAGGGTACATAAATAATATCACTTAACCATTAATTATTCTAATAACTTGAAGCATTTTAAGGGTAGTTTACTCTTATACTTGGCTGACCTTGTTTTTAATTTTCTTATAAATAAATCAATTAGTTCATCTTCATCAATATCAAATATGTCATCCTCCTTGAGTTTCTTACCTTAGAACTTTTTTGGCTTCACTTTTATCTTGAATGTTACTTCCTTCTTTAGTGGTGTATGATTATTTACTCTCATCTCATAGACAGTAAGGATACCATGCAACTCATCCTTTTTCAACTTAGTAAGATCATGACTTTCTTCTGCAGCAGATACTTTAAAATCAATCTTGAGAGAGAGAAATTAATACCTTTTAAATTATAGTAGCTTCTTCAAGCTTCTCTCTAAGACCTTTGATGATGTTCACAATCTCATAAACTCCCTATAGAAAGGATGCCACATATCTTCTTCCTTCATCTTAAGACTCAAATTGTTTTCAGTGAGTCTGCAACTTTACCAACTGAACCTTTGAATCTTGTTCATAAATAGTCTTCAGTTTATCTTACATTTATTTGATAGATATGCAATGTTACCTTGGTTTATTCATTCTCTGAAAGACCATAAGTGATATCATTCATTACCTTAGATTTGTTCTCAAACAACTTCTTAACTACAACACTGGATGGAGGAATAGTAGGTGCAGAATGACCATCTATAATATATTTCCAAGTGTCAAACCCTAGGGACATAATGTAGGCTCTCATCCTAACACTCCAAAAATCATAATTAGATCTATTGAACATTAGAGCTTGCTTAGTGGAAAAACATTCTTGCATTTGATGGCTACTCATATTGTACCTTGTATCTCATTCAAATTGTCAAACCTTTGCCAAAGGACTAGCTCTGATACCAATTATTGGAGGTACAAACCACTTAGAGGGGAGGTAAATCAGTGGTGACAAACAATCTAATTTAATTTCCAAATCCTTCAAATACTTAAGTAATCAACACAATTCATAAAGAATTCAAGATGTTTATAGCAATGAACAATAGATAATGTAATATCACACACACAACACAAGATTTATGTGGAAAATGCTCATAAGAAATAAAACTCATTCTCAAGTCTACAAACACATGGACTACTTATCTTATAAGATGATCACAAACATGAGACTGGTCAAGTCTTTTTTACCATAATTTAGTAAAATACTTGTTTCACAAGGATCACCTACCTCTAAGATGATCAATTCCTTCTAACCAACTTTAGTGAGATACCTATTTAACAAGGAGCACTTGCCCTTGATATGATCAAGACCTTCTGACCTAGATGTTGAGCACCCTTCCAACACCTATGAAATGAACATTTTCTAATCATTGATTGCCTATCAATCTGATGGAGATATAATACATATCATCTCTTCAACTTTGTACACTACACAGTCCACACTTTGATCTACATCTCAAATCAACCACCAAGCTCACACAAACATCATCTATCCTTCACTCATCATCAATCTTCAAACTTGTAAGAGCACTATTCTAACATTAGAAATATGACCTACAGGTCATACACGTAGTCATCAACCTTCTCTGCCATCCACTGGGCACCCACATTTTTTTCTTTCCTTCACTATACAACTCTCACACAACATCTTCTCTCAAGTCTCACAAGTTTAAAAATTATCATCTTTGATTTCACCATTTATAGATCCTTCATTATTATTTTCTTTTTTGACCTTTAGACTTGAGTTAACCCTTAAAACATCTTACATAGCTCAATACTATCCTCACAGGTTGACCATAGCAACTATGGGTCACACTTAAGAAGCTACACCTTTTAATTGGGCCTTAATAACCCCTATAGGTCTCATACAGACCTATTCACCTATTTATCACTCCATCAAACAATTTAAAAACAAAATACTACTTCCAAAATCATTGGTTCACTTCACATGACCCCTTTGACATTCTTTATTGATCACAAACATCACAACATTCATTTGCATATGCTCAATCTATTCAAACATTAGCCTTGTATACAAGAACATCATGAGTAAATAAACAGTCAATCTTAAGCATTTATTCATAAAGAATATCGATTGGTCAAACCTTTAAAGTCCATACAAATCATCTTCAGAGAGTCTACAACACTCTCCAATATCTAAGTCCCCTTAAAACATCCAAATACTAATAGAACAACTCAAAATATCCTTCTCGAGTCACTTACAGAGCATGAACAAATACACAATCATATTTGGAGCTCAATAATTTTGACTATAAAAATATTTAAACTTTAAAATAAATATTTCCAAATGTACCTTGAAGTCCTCTAGAACTTTGCTTTTTATTTGAACATCAAATTCTACATAGATCAAAATTTATGGCTCAAAAACCAAGAACTATTCTTTCCTTCATTAAAGTCAAATATTTAAATCCAAATGGTCATAGTTAAACCTCAATCACTTAGAACACGTCTCATGCTCTTCGCTCAGCTCGTTCAACTCACACCATTGCTCTTCTTTAAAAGTATCTCAAACCTTAAATTGTAGTTCTCCACTATCCAAATGTTAAATTTCAAACATGTTGATCTCATCTTGTGCACCCTTGCAATATTAACCAAATGCACACCATCGATCTCCATAGATCAATCATGATTTTATCTTGCAGTGCTCATCATTAGATCTTACTCAAAACTCCTAAGATTATGACACTTGGCATCCTTTCATACCTTCTAAGCACTTTATTGATAGTCCCTTTCTCTTGTGCCACTTGGTAGTCTCATGTACATTATTGACTCTTTGACTTGTCTTATATTGTTGATCTTTGTCAATACGAACTGTCACTCACTCACCGTTGATCTTTTTTTAGACTAGCAATCTTATGACACTTGTCACCTACATGTTCATCTTTGACATATTGAATTTTATGCAAACTATTGATCTCCATATGTAGATTAAGTTCTCACCATTGGATCTTATAAACCAATGACCTCAGACTTTAATGTGATTAAACTTGACAGTCTCTAGCCCATCACAATCTGTTAGAGCAACTTTGAAGCTTTATAACTTGAGCTAGAAATCACTTCAAGACTCTAAATTTATAGGGTACCTTCTTGGCTCTATAGATAACATCTCTATAAAAATATTTTCTCACTATTGGCTTTCTGCATACCTTTAATAAATACACAAACTTGTTGGATCATACATATATGCATGACGTGCAGTGACGATCTGGCTAAGTAAAGAAACTTAATGAACTTATATCTGAAGCCAAATTTGCATCAGCGTATCTTTGGCTACGCTCAACCTCATGACCTAAAATTTGAACCAAAATAACTTGGGACTAATATTATCACACACATATAACCAACTCCCCCTAGATTATCTATAAGTGTCAATGGTGATGTCATCAAATTGCCAACTCAAATTTTTCTACCACTAGAGCCAAAATGTCTAGATAAAAACTATGAACTACCAAATGAAATTCACTCATGCACACAAGTATTCAAATCATATAAAACCTCTTATGGGACCTCTTTCACAGCTTCAAATCACCTTACTCATCCCTAAACATTCCTAAGCATGTCAAAACTGAAGATCAACCAAACCTACTTCAAGCATACTAGGACAAGCACACTCTACACTTTGTCACTGATAATTAGACTATAAAGACACTTCATCCACTCACTTGAACACCTTTATGACATCACTGAAAATTTTCCAACATTTGGATGATGTACTAAGCTTCATGGTGGTCCTTGGGTGGGTGGAGGGCTGTAAAATACCTTTTGAAACCTAGAGAATGGCCTAAGCCATGTTTGGCAAAGTTAATGTTCTTTAGAAAGAATTAAGGTATTTAGAGAAGTTAAAATTTCTAATTATCATAGATTTATGCTTGTGTTAGCCATTTCTTGTGGGAGAGACCTTGTCAAAAAGATGATAAAGGTGTCCAAGTCATGATTAAGCCTTTACATAGTAATTAATGATGTATCAAATGTCATTTTTGATGGTCTACTTATTCAAACTTGTTTCAAGTTTTAATTATTCCTCCAAGTCATCAAATGACCCTTCAAACATCATATGAGTCAAAATACACATTGTAAACATTTGGAAAGAATATGTTTGGTGTCACATTATATTAGGATTGTCTCTAAAAGGGTCTCATTGTCAAAATAATGTCATGACAAGGTGTTTTTATGCATAAAAGGGTTCTTTTAGAAGACAAACACATCTTTCATTCACCAAAGGGGCCCCACATGCTTGGAAATGTGAAATTTCAACTTTCCCTAGCCATACCTTATGTTTTAAAATGTTTCTTGACCTCTTTATTTCCCTCCTCCTACCCACCAATGGCATTTTAAGATCTGAAACTTGAGAAAATGCATGAAAGTTACAGGCTATAGGGGCTTTCAGGCTTGTATAAATCTATATAGTATGATCATGATTAGAGGAATTCATAAATATTTAGAGGGAACTCAGAGTAGGCATTGAGAAAGACAATATATGAGTTTTAAAGTCAAAAATGGCAAAAAATGGCCTCTTCTCTCCATCGTTCTCCTTGGCAACTTTGGACAAATAGTATAATTATTTCTCAGTATGGATAGGAGAGAGAATGTGGTGACTTTATCTCTTGGATAGAGTAAGTGGGTATAATGGCCTTCCAATCATGGGCATTGGTTTCTATATTGCCTTCCCCTCCTTCATAAACAATCACTAATAAGGTGAAGGACTCACAGTGTCTGATCCATCCAGATAGGGGTTTAGGTTTGGTTTATTTTCTCCATTTCCTAGCATGATGAAAGAGGAATGAAAAGTTGGGTAACTTGTCAAAGGTCTACAAAACCCTTTTGCACCATTCTCAAGACTTAATTCACACATGTGAGCCCTAGAGATCAAGAAAACCTCCGTGATGTCACATTTTTAGGTTACAGGCAATGTTTCTTCATGTTGCAAAGCCTTTAATATATAAAAATGGAAGTGAGTTGTGGTTTTAGGTTGGATGGTGGGATCCTTAGAGTCCACTCAAGTATTATTTTTCTCCCAAACATAGATGAGCCACCAAATGATGAAACAACTCCAAGTTGTCACACCCAGAATTTTCATCCAAATAAAACCATAAAAACACTACTTTTTTTTTTAATCTTCTCTTGTGTGATGCTAATTTCACTCAACACCAAACATACTCAACTAAAACTTCATCAAAATAACATAACTGAAATTATGGGTTAAGTTTACACACATTTAAGAATTCACGTCTGCAAGCAAGCAATTCGAAAGAACAAATAAACTCTTAAGTCAATACACCTCAAAACCAACTCTACATTTCCATGAGAATGCAATACGAGATAAAATACTCATATTGAGATAGAATTTCCCAGCACACGAGCAACCAGGGTCAACTCGCTCACCTCAAAATAAAGTCACACTTATGTTAATTTGTCTATCAAATGGTGATGGGTAAAATATTCACACTAAAGGATAATTAATTTTGACACCACTTTCCAAATCCATAAACTATAGGCATCCATTAATAACCCATAAAATTACCTCTTAGAATATAAGCACTAAATTATCTCAGTGTTCCAAATTGATTTTATCACAGAAAACTATCGTGCCTGGCAGATTCCAGGATAAAGTAGTTTCAAAATTGGGCTACTAAAAATAGTAAAAACATCCAAAATAGATTAATGAAATTTCTAGAGAAAATTTAAAACCAGAATAAATCACTATTAACTTTTAGTTTTGGGGAGTGACTCCATTTACTATAATTAACAGTTTGGTTTTGCAACGACTTTGCAAGCTGGACAACAAAACACAGGTGCAAAAATCATTAACTACCCCTGGAAGAGGGTTCATCAAAAATATTAAATGAAAAAATATATAAAATAAGAAGGTTTATATATTGATATGAAGCTTAAATATGTAGGTCATATCTTTCATATTCTATAAATATCAAACTAGCTAATTTATACAACTCCATTTCTAGAGTAATTTCACAGCACCTAACTCAAAAAAATGGAGATAATCAGTGTCAAACAAGGTTCAAGATGACCTTTATAAAAATATAAAATGACATTGAAAATAAAATTTAAATATCTATACATAAATATAAATCTCAAAACTACATGGTACAGCTTTCAGTTTAATAAAATGCTAAACTGGGTTATAAATAAAATGCCCTTCTCTGAGCGATAGTGCAAACAGAAAATAGAATCGACAAGAGGTTTCTGAATAAATTGCATTTGGGATTTAATTATTAAAATTACCAAACAATATTTTATTGGATATTTTGAGTTATCAATGACAATTTTAATATAAAATAAATCCCTATAAACCTTAAGATTCACGATCCCTTCACTCTAGATTCTTTTGGAATGGTGGTTTGAAGGCACTTTGAAAGCTAGAAGCTATTATCGAATGATTGATTTTGATAATTGCCTCAAGAAATGGTTTCACTTAGAAATTAACTAGGTAAGACAAGATGATTTTATCCCAAGGATTAAATAAATTTAATCTAAGGTAAGATATTTTAAGGTTCTTTTTAAAGCAACTTAGTAAGCACAATTGTTTATTCGAGGCAAAATCCAATTGACTTAGGCCGGTTTCTAAATTTAATTAGCTTAGTTTATTAGTTAAAATTTCTCTTATCAATTAAGACAATAAATGTTTAGTGAGAAAGACTAATTCTTTATCAATGTTTTTAGGCCAATATTCACTTGTCACATGAATATTCTTTACACATTTACAACACAGTCCAAAAGTGGAATAAAATCTAGGAATATAAAGAGGCGTTCTACTACCCAAGGCATCAAAATCAGGGGATGCAAAACAAATCCATTTATATACTACTATTGTGCCATTTTTACATTTGCACCTTAATCCATGCCATTGTCAAGTGGTTTTAAATTTATTTATTATTATTATTTATTTATTTTCTATACTATTGTGCCAATTACAACTATTATGTTAATCAAACATAAATACCATGAAAATACTTCCATTATGTCTTACTGTCGCACCACTCTCCAAGCTCTTATCCAAAACTAAATTTTAATTTAATTCCACCTTCAAATTTGACACAACTCACAGAAGTGCTATAAATCAATTAATTGAAAGGAGATTATATTGACTCCTCTATTTTTGCAGCATTCATATATCAATGTTGTATTCAAATTTCAAGTGCTAAACTAATTACAACACAGAAACTACAGCTATGACTTAGAACTTAAAGGATAACAACCAAAAAAAATAGAGATGAAAGAGAAACTCCAAACAAAGATATAACAAGAGCTAAAATCACCTTGATACATCCATTGATCCATTCATTATCAAGATAAAAAGAAAGAGGTATCACAGAATTGCACTTGCCTAGTTATGTCATTCATCCTTCCTCTCCCTTCATCACCTTCCTTCTCCTCTGTTCTAGTGGTGTAGAACATATTAATTCCCTAGACTTACTTTAATGAAACTATTTTAAGCAAGGTTCATGGAGCAGTAAGTGGGATATTAAGTGCCTTAGGTGAGATAAGATGTTAAACATCCACCACACTCAAAGACGAGAAGAAATGACCAACTATAATTTTGTCTTCCTTTTCCTATACACCACTTTGACCAAAATAAAGCAGTGCCCTTGTCTTTTAAATTTTGACAGGATTGTAGTGAGGTAGTGGGTGGTGGGATTATTTGCACCTTTTAAAAATTGTTTTGTTACCTTCACAAATGATTATGTCTTTAGATTAATTCCACCATAGCATTCATATGGGAAGATAATTTGCCACTAACTTTGACATGAATAAGGTTCCCTTCCACTCAACTTTGGCATCCCACTCCCCTTGGGTTTTTCATCCACTAAGAATATTTGAACATGAAAATTCCAATAAATACGCCCCATTCAAAATCGCATTAAAATTTGTTAAAATAATGTTATAATTTCATTTTCATTAGGTTATTATTTTATCATTTAATATGCTCAAGAATATAGATGTTTATTTGGTTAAATAATTATAGGTAATTACCTTCATTAGTAGGCAAATCAATTGAATAATCATAATATAGTTAAATTCCAAGCAAATGAAAGACTGTCAAAATGAAATCTGACAAAAAAAATTATCCGCAAGGACCAATTGAAAGACATTAAACTGTAACAACTATTGAAACAGTTTGAAAGACTACTCAACTTACCTGATGAGTAACCACTAAGGCTAAAACACATACATTCATCAATAATGTCGTCCAAACAACCTATTCAAGGACACATCATGACACATTAGAGACAATCACATTATGTCATCGAGGAGGCACTATTGAGTCAAGGCAGGGTATTACACAAGTCCTGATCCAATATAACTGCCATGTATATAATGTGATCTCCTTGCAATTGTGAATAGGGTGTCATTGTAATGGTTGTGTATAACCACCAAGTTATGTTAAAACACACATGAGATTCATATTTTAGTCATGATTTGTACTATTGAAATCATGCT
Source organism: Torreya grandis (assembly GCA_037957365.1). Classification (NCBI taxonomy): domain Eukaryota; kingdom Viridiplantae; phylum Streptophyta; class Pinopsida; order Cupressales; family Taxaceae; genus Torreya; species Torreya grandis. Next base: position 979,878 of record JARHVA010003481.1, on the reverse strand, counting down.
CCTCACTGCCTCATACCCACAGGACCCATTCCTATCCATAATCCCTTGAGAGACAAGCTCCTATTTAGGCACCTACAGGGCTATTATGCAGACTAAGGAAATGAAGTGTTGGCTATTGGGATGGGGTGAGGAAGGTATTGAGAGAACATGGGGAGTCATAAGGACCTATGAATAGGTATGGCATATAGAGAGAGTAGGGTCAAAAAAATACCAACACCATCAACTCAACTAAGAAGACAAGCTCAATCGAGACTCATATTGAGTACACAAGGTTGTGTTGATAATTTAAAGAAACTCTAATGGAAAAATGAGTTGAGGGGTTATAGAGGTATTAAACACAGGTGGAGGAGTCCATATCTTAGGAGGAACATGCCTCATTATGGTTTTGAATGGGAAAGAAACCATGAACTAGTATTCCAATAATGTCACAAACTTATTTAGCAAAGTTTAAGGTTCATTAGCAAGGTTTAAGGTATTCGTGAAATCCTAGGTTTTAGTTTTTCCTTTTATGTGTGTGATTAACTAACTCTAAGTACCTTGACTTGTTGAGTATCTGAATAAGAGTGTCTAGGTTCCCCATAAGTGATCTTGAACAAGAGTCAACAGTCCATATCACACCTCTCAAAGGGTATCTGATGTGTAATAGTTTTATCAAACCATTTCACCTGTCATTAGTTTGGTTTCCAAACTCAGAACTCCATAGGACACTATGACTACCACCTACAAGTTTGAGCCCTTATACCTAGGCATAAGGCATGAAAGCAAGGACAAATGTTGCATAATACCATGAGGAACCATGGGTAATATAAGATAAGGGTATATTCAAGTGTGGATATTATTGACTAATTTGACCACAAGTCAAATTATGTTAACCCCTATGTATTTTTTACTTGTCATAGGGTCCCTTAGGGTGTAAAATGTGTCTCATGGTTTTACTGAGGTCATTTAATGTGTCTTTAACCTTGATACTACTTGTCATTAATCCTTAGTGTCATTTTGTCATATAGGGTCACTTTTGAGTCATTAAATATACTTGTATGGGTTTCCCATGGACAAAAAAGGTGTCCAAGTGTAATTTAATGTCTTAAATGTCATATTCTTGTCAGAGATGGCAATCTTGGACTGACAATTGTAGGTGCAATGTTGAAAGCAAGACTAGGTAGTTTTGGTAGTTTTCAGTTGTTGTACAGCTTTTATAGTAGTTTTAGCACATGGGAGGACTCCAAAAGTGTCTTTTGAGATCCCATCAGATCTTTCATGCTTGAGAAGCTTTGATAGACTTGAAATTGGCCAAAATCGACCTATCTCCCCTATCGCTCTCCTAGACAAGTAGAAATGGTCGACTGACCTTTGCATGATATAGATAGGAAGAGGTGAGTTAGATCAAGTGCCTTTGGTGGATGATAACAGTCTTTTTCTACTATAAATACATAAAAATAGTTTTAGGTTTGGTATACCAAGCTCTATGAACCATTGCTAAGAATGTTAGTGACTCTTTTCTTCCTACTCATCCCTATAGCCTTCAAGTTTCTTATTTGTTTGAGTTGATCTTTGCAATTCAAGTTGTATATATGATCCTGAGGAGTGTGGTCATCCTTCTCATGTGATTCTTAGTCTGATTGCACATGTGAACATAAAAGAATGGTCCTAGACTATTTATTTTTGTTAGTTAGAAACTATATCACACTCTGTAAGTAACTTTCACTTGTTGTAGAGTCATCCTCATGTAAGTGGATTCAAGACAAAGGGGGATATGATGTTTTCCCCTTCTCACATACCATGGTGATTAGTTATTCTTTTAAGGTCTAGTCTCAAGACTAGCATTGATTGGGTGAAAAGTTTAAAGCATGCACACACAGTCAATAAACTTTGTGACAGTCACCAATAGTCAAATGGAACTAGACCTTAGTAGTCATGTTCATGGAGAATGGATATTTCAAGGATTTTGAGAGATTTTAAAAGTGAAAACAATAGGACTAAACACATTCCAAAGGTTAGAAATTGGTTTTGAGAACCAATCTTAGCACACAGTCTGATACCACTTCTTCACCTACATGATTCTAATAGAGGTCTGAATAGTGTTGTATGAAGGTGTTTGAAAGCATTTGAGATATTTAACCAAATCTAAGAATGAGGAAAACATCATGGTAAGAACGGTGAGATCATTCCATGCAAGCAGACTTGAATCCCATGTTTACAAGTTAGGAAAGTTGTATTTGACACACTTTACCTTAACTTCTTCAAACCACATTCTGTTCATACATTTGATCCTTTCATAGTAGAGTGTTTAAGGTCTAGATAGGTCTAAGTGTTTTCATCATGTATTCCAAGCATAGGGGCAATTCTTTGACAAATTAAAATGGTTACTTGACCAAGAGAGAGTGGTGTTTGACTGACTTCTAACTTAGACAGGTTCTAACCTAATAAACTCAATGAACACTACGTTGAAGTGATTATAAGCAACCTAACTTGTAGTGGTGAATGGTTACATGGTTTCTATGCATGAGAATGAATTCAATTTGATTTGGAATGAGCTTAATGACCTCAAAAAGAACAAAAAAAATGAAATCATGTGTCAAGGAGCACATCACCACCTACAGGAACCCCTTTTTCTCTCAAAATGTCACTTACAGTCTAATTGTAGATTGACAGTATAGTGGAGAGAGGTAGTTTGGATGTTAGTATGGGCCTAAGGCATGATATAGATATGTTAAAGTATGAATATGATCTTAATGATTTCAAGAATGACATAAGGCATGTAACACAGGGCTAAAATATGCACATTAACATACATGAAACCTCCAATCTCTACTGAGGTGAACACTTATAGTCATCACAGTGCACAAACTAATTCATGCAAATGGAGATAGATGGATTGAGAAGGATGGCAGAGAGGTATGGAATCAAACATGTTTGAAACCACCTTCATAGTTTTTCCATCAACCATATCACATGATTCTCAGAGAGAAGAGGTGTAGAAAATAAGGTTCAAATCTCAACCCACAATCAACCCAAAAATCTGACAGAACAAGTAATATGATTACAACACTAGTCAAATCTAGATGTGACACCAATAGCAAAGACATTCACCATGAAATAATGAGAGCTAAGTTGAGCACACCATAAAATAGATATAACATAGAAAAACCTCATGAAGAGGTAAAAAACTTACTAAGATTATTCATTATTTAAGAAATAAAAAAATATACCCAATACAAGTTTTCTCTTCTCTATTTTTTCATTACATCTTCCAATATAAACTATGTATTATATAGGCAAGGTAATCTACCCATTATAAATGATCTTTTCCAACTACCACATTAATGGGTCCAACCACTACAAAGGTCATTTAATATATTTTATTATTTATTTACATGAAGATAAACTCAGGATAAATAATAAAATATATTATTATTTAACTAATATAATTTAATGGATTAAAAGTATATAAATAACACTATTTAACCATTAATTGTTTCAATACTCCCCCTTAATGTTAAGTGAGTATACATGATAATATTTAGGAGGTAACAACATAATGAACTTACACTCCATGAACCATCCACATAATGAATTTTAAGATGTAATAATTGAATAAAACATTCTTCATCATGTCATAGTCATCTTTATTTGAATTATGCTATGTAAACATATTCACCCAAAGGTATTACATTATTTAACTGTAGACACCCAAAGGTATTATACTATGTAACCGCAATCACATAGTCACCTTTTAAAGAATTGCACTATACAACTATAGATACCTAAAAGTATTACATTGTGTAACCACAATCACATAGTCACATTTAAAAGAATTACATTATACACCTATAAATACTTAAAAGAACTGCACTATACAACTATAGATACCTAAAAGTATTACATTGTGTAACCACAATCACATAGTCACATTTAAAGGAATTACATTATACACCTATAAACACTTAAAGGTTTTGTATTATGTCATCATGGGCACCTTTAAAAGAATTACACTATGTTATCCTAAACCATTTAAAGTGAGTTTGGGATAGCATGATCGTGAAACTACATTCTATAGTGAAAATACATCTCATAATTTTTTATGAATAATCACACAAACATATTGAATTTTTTTATAATATAAAGACTTTCATGTATTATGTGTTGGGTACAATGTAGACTTCCATATAAAGTTTACTAAAATCACATAAAGTGATATATTACAATGCTTTACAATGAGAAGAAGTATAAAGATATAGAAGATAATACATGACCCACACAGCTTTTTAGAAGTGATATTATTATGCACACTCCCCCTCAATGATAACTTTGATAAGTCTACCATTGAATGAACTTCAATAGGCTTTAGTTTGTTGGTACTACATTGGATTTTTTATCAAAGCTATATAAATTTGACTATCTTCAAGAAAGTTGGTACAATAAGGAACTTCCACATGTTCTTCTATCATCTTTCATAGCCATAAGCCTTCTTTAACAACTTTCATATGAAGTGCTCCAAGTGATAGCACCTAAAACAAACATAAACACATATCTAGAAGTAGACTCATCATAGTATGGTTAGTATCACAATAATGAAATAAATTAATATAATCAAATAAAAAATAATATAAACCAAAGCTTACAGTTCTTTTATATACTAAAGTATTCATTTTGCTAATTTTCAGTGATCCAAGTATAGATCTTGCATGAATTTGAAAGCAACACCCACACCATCTGAAATATCTATTATAGGAATGGTTATATAAATCAAAATACCAACAAGATATTTGTAAATAAGGGTTAGATTTATTACACATAATTTGTGGATCAAGTTTTAACACAACTTTCAATAGAAATATATGTAAGCTAGCAATCAAATATGTTAAATTTAATACACAAGTTATGCGATGCACATATAATAAATTTACTAATAATTAATACTAAATTAACCAAACATTACATATCTTATTAGAAATAATTCATATTATAATTTGAGTCATGAATATTTGTTCTTCCTTTTAAAGTCAATACTACAAGTTTGTGTTTTATATTGAATCAATAAAAAAAAAATTAGTAAAAATTTTAACGTGTTTTATACTTGATTTTATAATAAAAACACATTCTAGTGAGTTAAAAACACTAGCCACTTGAGTTGATTACAAAACAATTCAAAAACATAAATGATTACAACAAAGATGAAAGTTACAAATATCGTAAAAGTGGACACACGTGTCGTAAATAGTATCACAAATTACACTATTTGACCAAATTGTTGTAAAACTAATAAGAGGTTTCAAATCAATTCAAGGACCTTCCTAATGTATCTGAAATGTGTCAAAACTTACAAATCGACTAATTGGATGATTATGGTCTACAAGCAGTTGATGGGATCAAAAGTCAAACAAAATGTTACACATGGCACACGTTCCTACGTGAATGATCATGCACATTAAAAAATAGTTTTTAATACTAAACTAAATTTGGTCAAAAAAAAGGAAGATTGAGGAGATTTAAACTCTAAACCTCTCTCATGCAAGTATACTTAACATAATGAAGCTAGCCAACTCATCCACTAAGAATGTTAACATGATAAATGCACTAACTTATATTTAACCTTTTTTTGGTCTGATTTTTATTTATTTTTTAAATAAATAAACTAGAATTAAATACTTTCATTAAAATAATAAAAAGCAAGCATTTATTTAAAATTTAAAAAAAAAAGATTTTAAAATGCATAGATGGGGTCCACTGTTTGGATGGAAAATAAAGCATTAAATAAATGTTTTATTTTTTAAATACTTTACAAAAAGACATTAGACATACTCATTAAAAATTTTAGCGAGCAAATTAATGTTTGAAGTATGGCGTAGGTGGAGAGCAGGGGAGGATTGCAAGAGCTCCAAGTACACATTTTGAGTGATTCAAAGCTTGAAAACACTTACAAATTGCCCTCCAAAGCTACTAGTAGACCTAGATCTAGCTTTTATAGACTACACAATGAGTTTTTAATACTCCTATTACTACTATGGCATATTATGACGCTCAGGTAGAGGTAAAAAAATTCTAAATTTCCTTTTGATGTTCCTAAGGGTCTGAAAACAGCTCCAACAGATTAGAATATTGTAGAAAACATAGAATCAACTTTTAAATCTCAAAAAATGATTGAGAATACATGATTTCTAATTTTTCTTCTTCCATGACCGTACAAGTTGAAGTATGACGCTTGGGAAGAAAAAGAAAAAATTAAAAAGAGTTGTAAGAGATCAAATTTGAAAAAATAAAGATCAAAATTGTTTGAAAATGGTCAAACTAAGCAAATGAAATAATCAAAATTGAGATTTACTATCCAAAATTTGATCTTTCACTGATTTTTAGCTTACACATGCTAAATAATGGTATTTAAGATGAGAGAGAAAATTTGAAGTCACAAGGGTCTAAATCACATAAAGGTCTAAAAATGCTTGGAAATAGTCAAACTAAACCAATGGAGTGATCAGAACAGAGATTTACTATACAAAATCTATTTTTTTTAAAGGTCGTACAAGGCCATACAAAAACACCGATGGACTAATTTGCTCACTTGTTGGCGCTCTTTATGGTTGCAACTCCATGTAAGTGCTAGATCTATAACTTACAGAGCTTCAACCATCTTCATACATATTATTAATCCAAAAAATAAATTAAAATTTGTAATGCTTAAAGAATCATTTTTAGCCCATTTTTAAGACTCAATTAGATTTATGATATGAAAATAGATTTAAAATATAAAAAATTACACAAATATGAGATCTCTAGGCTTGTAAGAAAGGAAAAAATAGAATAACTTTCTTATAGAAGGAGAAGCTTGAAAAAACTTATGAACATACCATGGCTTAGAATATGGATGAATATGGGCTTGAACACATGCCAAAAAATTTGATCTTCGATCTTGCCTCTTGCTCATGCATCAACCATCTCTGATACCATGATAGAACAAATAATATAATTGTAACACTAGTTAGATCTAGATGTGAGACCAATAGAAAAAACATTCACCATGAAACAATGAAAGCAAAGTTGAACACACCATAACACAGATATACTATGGAAAAACTTTATGAAGAGGTAAAAAAATCCATCAAAATTATTCATCATTTAAGAAATAAAAAATATAACCAATACAAGCTTTCTTTTGTTTCTCTTCTCTTTTTTTTCATTACATCTTACAATATAAACTCTTTATTATATAGGCAAGGTAATCTGATCATTATAAATTATATTTTCTAACCATCACATTAATGGCTCCAACCTTTCTAAAAGTCATTTTAATATATTATATTATTTATTTACATGAAGATAAATTAATGTTAAATAATAAAGTATATTATTATTTAACCAATATAATTTAATGTAGTAAGGGTACATAAATAACACCACTTAACCATTAATTGTTCCAATAAAACCCTACACGATACACAATCATATAGGTCTATCTTGAAGTTTGTGAAGTTGAGAAACCTAAAAATGTGATCCAATCCTAAAAATTTGTGTGGAAGGTCCTCAAGATCTATTAAATCTCTTCATATCCTTAGTTTGGCTGAGCAAATAGGAGAAGTTCCCTTTGTTTTGTCTCACATAGAGGGCACTCCCAAAGAGACAAGATTGTAGGTAGTGTATGTAAATGGTAAGAGGATGAGATGGAAAGTCTTAGAGCATTGTAGAATGATGTGGGAGGCTTTTTGGAGTATGAAAAAAGATAGGCAAGACTTTGTGGTTAACATGAATGCTCAGTGGTGGTCTATGCACACAAGAACACAGTCAGTGCTATCAAGCCTAGACTAGACCTAAGCCCTAATGATGCTCAATTCCTTTTCTAGGACCATCTAAACATTTCAACCCCATTGATGACCTTCAGGAGGAAGTCCAAGATGTATCACAACGATCAGTTTGTAGAGGATTAACACAAGTTGGTCAATTTTGGCCTAAAACAATGATAGGGGTGTCTAGAATGCACTCAAGAGCTCAATAGGCCAAATTCAAACACTCATACCTATACAGACCTATTGCATGGTGCCTCAAGCACTTGGGGAGAGTTGAAGGAGGTCCTAAACTTGATTTCAATGGCAATTGTTCATAGATTCAACATCTGGTTTTTATGAATCATTCCTAAGAACCAAAACATGCTAAAACCCTCTTAAACCCTTGTCTAAGACCCAATGGAGAAAATAGGAAAGAATATGCATGTAGAGGGGGTTATGTGTACATGAACGTGATCTATACATATCAATCATTTGCCCATGATCCTTCCTATCAATTTTTTTTGTACCCTACTTGTATGAACAAGGTTAAAATAGGGTTTTTGTAAAGGTTTGACTTGTTCTACAGGTTCTGAAGAGTTTGAACATATGAGAGTCAATATATGAGGTATATGGGAACTTATTCTAACTCTCCATATCCATCTATCACCTCAGAACAACATAGAAACATCTCTGCTACACCATTCATCATAGGTAGTCTTGGACAAAAAATGAAGATGACAAGTGACTACCAAGTGAGAAGATGAGAAGTCCAATTTGAGATAATTTTAAGGTCTACCTTATGGAGTGAATGGCAAAGAGACTATAGACAGGTGTCCTAACACCTCTTCCATGAATTTTATTGAGCAACTGAAGGCTACTTTGATGACAAATGTGAAGAATGAGGCCAAGAGGGCAAATGAATGACTACAGATGATGAGTACAAGTGTTTAGAAGATGGCTGGGATTTAGGGACGCATCTGATGACAGTCATAACATGTTTTCAACCCCCTAGATAGTGCATATGTGTCAACCCCCCTAGTCTTGTTTCAAGTGGTCAAGAGATGCTTCATGATGAAGGCAATTGAAGACCTCTACACCAGTTTTAGGAGTTTTTATGCTTTAGATGGACACTTGTCCAAGAAGACCTTCTAGACCTCTATTCTCCACTCCATTCTCCTGCAATGTAATTGGTTTTCATGCCTTGACATGTAGCATTGTGACCCTCGAGTTTCTTTTCTTCTCTCTCTTCTCAGACATTATATAAACGCAAGCCATTTTGGCTTTTATAAAATAATCCACACCTGGTATGGTGAAGCCTTACTAGTTTGATGTTGTATTTTGCCTTTGAAATAAGAATTGAAATCTAGTTTTGAGTTCAATACTTTCTTGTCTAAGTGTGTGAAGTGATACATAGTAAAGTGTCTAGTGATAAGTATCTATCCTTGCCTTCTCTTTATCCTTTCATGTTTGGTGCAAGTAGTTCTCACTCTAACAGGTCACATGAATTGTAGCTAGTGTGTTTGACTATCTTCAAGTGTACAAGTAGCCTTGGTGTCTGAAATTTGACATCTAGTTAACTCACCTTGAGTAGTCCAATGCATATCACTTCCATGTTTGAAATACTAATGTTAGAGCAATTCAAGATTTTAAGACTAGTGTTATAGGTCACGTTTCATAGTGCAATGATATGTTAGTCTAGTGGAGATCTTTCTAGTGTATCACTTCAATAAAGTAGTTTATATTCCATGTTATTTCTATCCCTTTTCATCTAAGCAAGCAGTTAGTGTAGGTTATAAGCAAGCAAAGAACAATCTAGGTAGCTAGCCCTTAAACCTAGATGTTTACCTCTCTCATGGCAGCCCATGGACCTAGAGGTATTTTAATATTCCTGTTGGGCCCTTTATTTAGGTATGCAAGGATTCATGTTAGCACGATGTCCACATCAGTGCGAGACATCATTTTTATTATGATATTTTGGCATCTTGGTGCTCACTAAAGGGTTAAACACATATCTTGTACCAGTTAATAGGTGGCTAACCAATTCCAAGATTTTTGGGGCATCTTCTAGGTTGGGCGATACATGGTGAGTATAGCGTAAAGTTTGTAAGATGATGGAGCCAGCAAGAATGATCACCAAGGCTCCAGCTCAACACTCAGTGTCCACATTCCATCTTGGAAGAGTTATTCTTGAAGAGATATAAATAGAACTCAAACCAGTTGAAGTAGATGATGCGAAAATAATGCAACAAAGCTCTGATGAAATGGAAATGCTATGTAAACCTTGTTATGGCCTAGGAGTAGAATGGATGCCATTAAGGCTCTATTTTTAAGCACCTAAGCTCGTTTGTGAGCCTCTAGGTCGTTAGGGAGCTCAAGCAAAGCATTTACTCTATTTTAAGTGTTATGACTTTGTTTTATTTGAACTTTGATTAATGGCAAGAATGGTTGTAACTAAACATGATGAATTTTGTCTATGCATATTTATATTGCTAATTAACATGGAATGGATATAATATTGTAATTTCATTTCATTTTTGTTGAGTAATGTTTGTGTTCTCCTGGTTCACATCTTTAATGGAGTCCTTGTGATAAAGGATGACGACAGTCATAACTTGTGTAAAGACCAAGTATATAAATCCCATGTGCCAAGTGTTCATACCCTTTCTAGAAGCATAAGCCTAGTATGAGCACTTAAAGTGAAAGTAGCCCCTTGACCCTTCAAGCACCAATATGATGCTTAGCTTGGTTTAACAAAGGCTTGCATCCATATGACTCTAAGATTAGTCCACCAAAAGGGTTGCACCTATAAGCCACTAGGCATAGTCCATGAAAGACTTGTGCCAATGAATCTACTTAATCTTTCCTTGAATTGACCAAGTCCCATAATTGATATCTCACGCCATGACACAACTAGCCCAACATGGGCCATGATCATTTCTCAGTTGTACTTTGGGTGAGCGCATAATTCATATGCCTTGTGTGAATTGATGTCAGCACAATTGAGTGTAAAACGTTAAGTGCAAAGGGAATATCCCATATTTGTGCTTGGGTGTAATAAGTCCAGAACTAACTAAGACAAAGTTTGAGTGCCCTTCTTGACAACATTTTGGTTCCGTTGTGGGGACCCATGTTGAATTTTGTTGTTGAAATGGTGTGAAATAATGATGTACCGACTCGCCCTTGAAAACATTGAGCATTGGCTACAATAGGTGAAAAATAGATTTGTGCTGAAGCATCCAACCTGCAAAGGACAAAACTCAAAAAATGGTTTTAGAACAAGCTATATGATGCTTTGTACGAAGTTTTTTTTCCATGAGTTGCTTGAGCATGTATACTAGTGGTTGGATGCATATTCAACCCACTGAAGGAGCTATGGATAACACTATGAGTGGATGAAGGAGCGCTTAGAGAGGCTTGAGACCTTAGATACCACTTGGACTAGAGCAGTAGACAAATGGTGGCAAGGAGCACTGAATAGCTATATACTTGAGTTTGTAATCTCAACATACTCATGCCCTGAAGAAGCAGAGTATTAGTTCTTGTGCAATCCTTGAGGCATGTTTGTGAAGGAATTTGGCACAGAGATCAAAAAGCTAATAGTGGATTATGTTTTTAAACTTTGGGGATGGAAGGCTAAAGTCGTTTCACGTATGAGCAGTGTAAAGGGGGAAAAGGAGATGTGTAGGTGAAGCAGAATGGAAGGGGGTAAGTAGATTGACACCTGATAGCTCAGAAGACAAACCTATAATAAGATACAGCATAGATTAATGAAAGATCGAGAACCTGGAAGTGCCAAGAGAACTCCTAATGAGAGGGAAGGGCATGGGGAAGGATCTTTTGAATTACCATAGTGTGAGGATGAGAGATACAATGAAGTGATGGATCGATCTTGACACTTGACAGGGGTAGAATTCACTAGGTTCCTATAGGTTTTGGTGATTGAATATATGCTTGATGTGCCTACCCCTTTTGAACATATGATGCATGCTCACATGCTAGATCACCCACTTGAAGAAAATACAGAAGTAATATTTGACCCTATTATTGACATAGATCGTAGACATTTTGCATACATAGAGTGCAACTTTGTGATTAAAAAAATAATTCCATACAATGAAGTGTAACTACCTCTAGACTAGTGGGTTCTAGCTCTCCACAATAGAACTTGAGCACAAGCATACCAACTCAGTGGATGTTAGCACCACAAAGTGGGCAACAGTGCAAAGTGGTATGGTGCCACAAGTAAGTAGCACTACACCATCAACATCAATGGTGATAGCAGTAATGGTGGGACCAATGCCTAACCCAGTGGTTGGAAGCATCAAAGGACCTCCACCAAGACAAACGTTGAGGAGACAAGTGCTTCAGATCTCAACTTCCCCCTAGCAAATCTATTATAAAATGGCCATGCACTTGCCAGAGTATCACGACATGGAGAATGTTGCAGAGCATGTGCTGAAGTGTGAACTATAGTGGCTTGCATGGGGCATAACCTAATCAGAGTGCAAAGAAACCCAATTCATGACCACTTTATCGGATCGTACCCATACATGACGCATAAAATTTGATCCTAACCAAGCTATAGTTGATTATGATACCCTGAAGGAGGCATTCATTATAGAATTTGACATTTTGGAGTTCAAACAACATAGCATCACCGTGCTTAAAGGGATTACCCAAGGACTCTCATAAAGTGTGTGCTAGTACAATGCAAGGTTCAAAAATATCCTATCAAAACTTCCATATGATATTCACCCTTCGTAGCATGCAAAGTGGTTCATTGGAGGGTTGCTAGTGTTGTTCTAAAGAGCGCTTTCCATGAAGACTTTTATACACCCTCATGAAGCATTTGAAATCACGCTTAGAGCTGAGGTAGTCAGAAGCACAGATATTGGGATCAACCCATTTGTAGAGGCACAGATTCCATTTATGGCCTCCCATTTCCAAAATCTTACTGCTAGTTCATCGCAAGATGCTTGAAGTGGATTATGGAGCACCGACTATGAAGTAGAAGACCATAATAGGAATAACTGCCCATGAAGGAATGTGCACATATTGATTTTAAGCTACAAAGTCTATCATGAGGTGCATGACATCCACAACTACCCCTTATTGTAATGCGCTAACAATGTCAACACAACCATCTATTATTCATTATGTGATGCCTATATCCATACCACTACTGATTGTCGAGTGATTGATGAAATGCATGAGAACATGGAGAGAGGTGAATGGCAGGCCACTATAGCAGTTGAAGGGCAGAGTAACCAAGGAACTAAAGGCTATGGTCATCAAAATATAGGTTTTGGGATGTAACAGGGTGCTAGAGGGCGAGGTGGTGGAAGGTGCCCACCACACTCATGTTATAAGTGTGGCTCGACAGAGCATTATCAGCACGACTACCTTACACATCCCACATGTGGGTATTATCGAGGGTCCCATAAGGTCAAATAATGCCTTGACTTATACAAAAATTTGATCCAAGGTAGGCCTGGTGCAGACAAGGGAGTAGGAATGATCAGGCAAGAACCAAAAATGAAAAAATGGACCCCAAAGGTGCAACCGATTGGCACAAAGACAATCAAGGTGCAGGTGACTGCTTGTAGTGGATTCACCACTCAACCGCTAGTTGTGCCAACACCGGAGTTATATTTAGAATATGGGGATAAGGGTCACATTGAGCGCATAATGCATCCTGAACCCAAAGTTATGCCTTACCCAGACCCAGCATGCCAAAAAGATTTATTGCAGCAGGCCATGAGTGTAATACAAAACCTGTAAGGGGAGCTTTAATTAACACGAGATTTCAAAGCAAAGGCTACTACCTCTTGAAAGAAGCCAGATAGCCAGGAAGTTGAGATACAAGAATTAACGGAGATCTTGTGCCTCCTACAAATAGAGGGAATGATACCCCTATTGAAGAACTTGCTCTTGGAGCATGCAAGTTAAAATCCAATTGAAGTCACTGTGTCATGCATGGAGAGGGCATGAAAAGTTCAACATACACAAAATGTGGAGTATGACCAATAATTCCTTGTGAATGCCACTATTGATGGATGGTTTATTTATGAGGTACTTATAGGCATAAGCACCAAGGTCAACATCTTGACCAAGAATGCCTGGGAGAAAATGGGTAGGCCAGCCTTGAGGCCTTCCCCTCATGTATTTTTCATGGCCATTAACACTTGGGTGTAGCATATCATAATTTTGAAGAGCACAGTTGTAGATATCATGGGTGTTGAATTCCATGTTGACTTTGAAGTGATCGAGTTAGCAAAACAGGATAGCTATCTAGTGCTTTTAGGAAGGCCATGGTGTTATGCAAACAATGCAGATATGTGCTTCAAGAGGCACTACATGACCTTTGAGAATGGAAAGGAGAGGGTAGTTATACCCCTCTCATAGGACCAAGGACCCTCTATCTCGAGAGTGTGGACCTCAATTATGAGATCAACCACATATATAACATCACAGTGTAAGGCGTTGAGATGTTAGACCCCAATGATCAAGGAGTGATTTCTTAGGAAGATGAGCAATTAGCGTTTGACACCATCAACCTTTCCTATGACCGATGGGTTGAGGAAGCATATGAGACCACTAGTTGAAGGTGCCACTTGGTGTGCGTGAAAGTGCCAAAACTAGTAAAGACAAGGTAGGTCCAGATTGATCTCACTTCTAAAATATGGGTCCCTTGCACCAAAAAGAAGAGAAAGAGAGTGTTTTGCCTTAGTAAGAGAAAACTTACAGGGATCTTGAGATATGAAGGGAGTAATCCAGTGGAAGACTATGTCTATGGCCTTGAATCATGCATCCTAAAATAGGTGGATAAAATGGGCACGTTAGTGTATACATTGTAGAGCATTGTCACTTGTTGGTGGACAATGCAAAGGCCTAGCTTGTGTACTTGGCAATATGTGAAGGTGGCCATTTGCACTAGATTCAGAAAGAGTAATGAAAACATAGACATCTCAACCTACTCTGGTGACTCTGACACTATAACGCATGTGTGCCATTGTAAAGAAATATGGACTATCTACGGTGAAAATGCTCCAAGGAACCTATAGGTGCACGGATTCTATAGAACCTTGAAAATGTGGGTGCAGGCATGGCACATTATCAATGAGACACACCACAAGACAGCCAATTAGGATGCCCTTAAGGAGTGGTTTGTTCACACCTCCTTTTCTTCACAAAACCTTGAATTAATTGAGCCACTGTAGGTAGTTCGAAGGTCAGTGTTTGAGGACACTGCAATATTGGAGGAGATCCTAAAGGACATGTTCATTGCAAAAGGGTTCGTGATCTCGACTTTCTTTGAATAACAAACCCTCAATAGTGACTCTAATGACGAAGATGATGAAACATGGAAGGTGCACAATTGGATGAATTTGACAGGCAAAGGAAGTTAGTGTGCAAAGTTGAGGATAGCAACCCAAAAAAAAAGACCTTACCCATCTTTAGATAGAAACCACTGAGGGTAGCAGACACGTCAAGGATTTGCACTAGGGGAAGAATGAGCCCTACCAAATATCACTAAAAACCACCAAGGTAGATATCAGCTCAAAAGGGTAACCAAATATTGCTACTCTGGGTGCGTACTGGTCTGAGATAGATTTGGCATGTATTTTTGATCTCCTGAAGGAGTTCTAAGACTTATTCCCTTGGAATTATCGAGATATGAAAGGTACACACCCATCCCTCAGGAAGATGAGCATCAAGCTAATAGATGATGTAATATCTGTCAAGAAGCGACCTTATAGGATGAACCCAAACCTTTGTGCCAAGGTCAAAACAGAGATTGATGGTATGCTCATTGCAGGGGTCATCTACCCTATGCAAGAATCTGAATGGGTTATCCCCATGGTCATCAGCATCAAGAAGGATGGGTAAATCCAAACTTGTGTCGACTATATATTATTGAACATTGCCTAAGTTATTGACCCCTTTCTAACTTCGTTCACTGACAAAGTCTTGGATGGCATCACAAGGTGTGAGATATACACTTTTATTGATGGGTTCTTAGGATACCATAAAGTCCAGATCGAGGAGGATAAGCCCAAAACTACCTTTGTGATACAATGGGGTTGTTTCACATACAATGTGATGCCTTTTGGACTGAAGGATGTGCCAACCATATTCTCCTAAGTGGTGACCACCGCTTTCAAGGACTTCATTCACAAGTTCCTCCAAGTTTACTTAGACGATTGGACTATGTATGGATTAGTGAAGGATCACTATGACAACTTACACCTAATGTTTGAGAGGTGTAGGCAATTACAGATATCTTTGAACCTCAATAAGTATGTTTTCGCAACACCATTTGGCACTTTGCTTGGGCACATCATCTACAAAGATGATATGCTCGTTGATCCTGTGAATATTGCAATCATCCAAATCTAGACCCCATCAACATAGAAAGATGTTTGTGCCTTTCTTGGCCATTGTGGGTACTATAGGAAGTTCATAAGGAACTATGCCAAGATTGTAGTACCGCTAGAAGAGCTCTTGCAAAAAGATGGCCCATTATATTAGGACACAATGCAAGAAGATGCATTTGAGACCCTGAAGTTCAAACTAGCAAGCAAGTCGATATTACAATTTTTTGACTGGATGACTCTATTCCATGTCCATGTTGATGCATCTGGTACTGTGATCGGCACCATTCTAGCACAACCAAATGAAGGCAAAATGGACCGTCCCATTTCTTTTGCAAGCAAAAAATTGACTAAGGTAGAGCAAAACTACACCACAACTGAGTGTGAGGCACTTGCCATGGCCTATGCCTTGAAAATTTTTAGGTAGTACTCATTGGTGACCCCCTTCATCTTCTTCATTGATCACAAGGCGCTTCAGTACCTACTGAACAAGCCCATTCTCCACAGGCACAATTTTTTATGGATCTTTTTATGTCAAGAGTTTCAGTTCTCTATTATAGTAAAACCTAGAAAACAAAACTCAAGCCCAGACCATCTATCGTGCATAAACTCTGACGATGTGATAGTGCCTATTGAGGATGATATACCTGATGCACAACTTTATAGGGTCAAATGCATCCCTGAAGACTTGGCAGAGATCACCACATTTTTTACCTCCGGGTCTATGCCCTAGACCATGATGACTAAGGAAAAGAAGCAACTCTTAGTTCGTGCTACCCCTTTTCAACTCATTGGTGGGGAATTGTACAAGTTGACCCATGATGAGGTCCTATGTCAATATGTCCTAGAGCATGAATGGGACTCAGTCTTGCAAGAGGCACACAAGGGGATTACTAGAGGCCATTACACTAAAGACGTTGTGGCATGTAAAATACTACAATTAGGATTATGGTGGCCAAATCTCTTTTAGAATGCAAAAGAATGCACCAAGATATGTGACATCTACCAATGCATGGGAATGTCCAACCACTGGGATGAGATGCCTCTCATCCCCAGCCTTACCTAGGGGCCATTCGAAAAATGGGCCATTGACTTTGTTGGGCCTATCAATCCTACTGAAAGGCGCACAGGTGCATGATACATTCTGGGGGACACAGAATACTTCACCAAGTGGGTCAAGGTAGCGCCAACCAAAGATTGCATAGCCACTATCGCAGCAAGGTTGATCTGGGAGAATATCATCAGTCGCTATGGATGCCCACTTAGCTTGACTAGTGACTGTGGTGTGCACTTCATCAATGAATCTGTTCAAATATTGTTGACTAAATATATGGTGGCATACCATAAGATGACACCTTATCATCCCCAAGTGAATGGAATCATAGAGGCATTCAATAAGATATTGGGAACATGCCTCACAAAGATATGCAATGTTAATCACAAATATTGGGATGCCCATGTGTCAATAGTATTGTGAGCCTATCGCACTATGTACAAGTCCCTGAAGAAAGCTACACCATTTCAATTGGTGTTTGGCATAGATGCCATTTTACTTATGGAGTTTCTAGTGCCCTCATTGTGTATTGCACGTATTGGTCAATAAGATGACCAAGAGTCATTGAGTGCATGACTAAAAGACTTAGAGTTATTAGACGAGACACGCATCTAAGCAAGATGGAACCAGCAAATAAAAAAGGCACACCAGAAGCTATGGCATGATAAGCACATCAAGTGCAAGGTACTTACTAAAGGAGCACTAGTCTTGCTATAGGACTCAAAGTATCTCAAGCACCCAGGAAAGTTGTAGATTATGTGGATGGGACTTTATGTCATCCACAGTATATTAGAGACTAGTGCATGCAAACTGTGCACGTTGAGGGGAGTAATGTTCCCTGGGCATTTCAATAGCAACCGGTTGAAGCCTATAGTCAATAGGATGGCACTTGCACCACCAGACACTGACTTCCTGATCACAAGTTGGTTATTTTGTGTTGACCATAATATAATTTGCCACAATCCAAATATTTCTTGTTTGTTTTATTTGTGTTAAGAGAATAAGTGTGGTGCTTTCAGTCCCATAGGAGAACTATTCTAGCGCTCACACGCATAAATCCAGTTGGGTGAGTCGAGCATGGATGCTCTCTAAGTGCCTAAGGCCAGACACCTAAGTTTCTAGGTGCATGAAGTTGCCAGATTCATAAAGATATGAGTACAAATTGACAAAAGGAGGCACACAAGATGTTAGAGCACAAGAAACCAAGAAGAGAGACTGATGCACTGGAGGACCAATGTAAGGATTTGTATGGGGTAGAGAAAGTTGAAATAAGACATGGAAGCGTAGATAAATTCACCAAGAGAGATGTGCTTATAAGGAAGCTCATCATTGAGAGATGGAACTAAGGAGGCTGAATCATGCACATGTGAAGTGCTATGCCCAGGTTGCCATATGAAGGGCGAAGGTCACACCAAGGTGAACAAAGCGTAAGAGAGATCATCGAGATAGCGAGCACCCACCCAATGGTTGGTGAGAAGTGACTGTTTGAATCACCTATCACTTCACCGAATAAACTATTTAGGAAAATTAATGCTGTGATGGTAGAGGCACAAAGATCCATAATAAATGAGAATGTGGCAATGAATTTTCACAGATTATGTGGGTTTAGCAGATTTCAAAAAATCCACATGCGACCATGCCATTAATCACCAACCATAATGAGGTAGTTAAAACTAAGGTATAAAGGGGTGAATGACAAAATTTGAAAGGTTACAAACCCTATGCGAATTTGAACTAGAACATAGAGCTAACCAAGAGTTGAAGCCACCCACAAACTATAAAATGCTGCCATAGTGAAAACTAGAGCATCCATAGCCACCAAGTGAGAATGTTTGAACTGTGATAGAATTACGTTCCACTTTGAATTGGAAAGGAGGTGAGTAGAGAGGAATTGAGAGAGAAACTAGGTAGTAGAAATTTTGTAAAACACTGAGACTACCATAAACGATGCATGAAGATCGAGAGCCGAAGACACAGTCATAGTTTTGATGAATGTGAAGGAGCATAAATCATGATTAAGGGCTTCAAGAAGATCAACCAACCATTCTTTAACACCAGCTAGTTCAGAATGGGTAAGAAAAGGCTAGGTACGTGTCCACTACAGGATCAAAAGGATGCAAAGAAAGTGTGGGAGGTGAAAGAAGCAACTACCACGAAATGGAAACCACAGCTGGTAGAAGGAGTTAGTGTCATAGTGGTAGACTTAGAAGCAAGCAAAAAGCTTTCTTATAGAGAGATGAAGTTCCCCCCGGAGGTCATAGTGGGGGAGAAATAGGTATCCTTCACACACATGTGCAGATTGAAGGAGTTCAACCATAGGATGCCACAAAGGAACTCAACCAAGACTGGATGGTTGATACAAGGAAGAAGACCAAGGCAGGTGTTGCCCTCTTCGACGTCTCCATTTGAGACAAGTTAGCAACAATATGTGCGACCCAATTGTATGAGCTCTCAAGTTTTGGCAAACCAAAGGAATTCATACAATTCCTCTTCCCGCGTGTCCATGATGACTACTATTTTTTAGGGACGCGCATGACAATCTTGACGCACCTCATCAGTAGGATCACAGGACTCCCAAGTGCAAGGGCAAATATCTGCCAAATGATGGAGAATGAAGTAGAGGTCCAGAGGGTCATGAAGCTCCTGGGCTACTACAAGGCAAGGTTCGCATTCCCTATCAAGGATATTTAGTACCCTGGTACGAGGGTAGCGGTGTGCCTGGTTGTCTCCAAACTATGCCCTAATGATCGATGGTCTAACATCAACAAGACCTACTTGTGCATTGCCCATCACATGGCACAAGGGGTAAAGTTCAACATCTCTAAATTTGTTACTAAAGAGATTGTTAAGAACGTGTTAGAGTGCCACAAGGCATGCGAGACCTTTAGGTGGGGATCCATGCTGATATTAATTATGATGGAAAAGATCAGTGTGTCAGACGATGATGATGACAACCTTTGGGTGTTCCCACCCCGTAATGACTCCCCTACGATGAAGTATCAAGACTTCATCTACACACCCAACTTTTTCTAAAATACAAAACAAGGGTACAAGGGTGGTGTGATTAGCATATCTAGGCCTTTGGGATTGAATGGTGCATCCCCCAGGAGATCCCCCAACATATGGTAGGAACAATGACCTTCACTGTAATGTAGCATTTTTGTATAGTGCACTTGGCGTTCATAGATGGAACCCTGTCTAGATGGCTTAAGCTACCTTATGCATTTTCTGCGAAGTATTTCATGGCGATGCTAAGAAGGATTCCCAACATGTAGCAACTAGAGATCCCAGTGCAGACCGTGGATCAAGACAGGAGAAGGTTGAGGTGCTAGCTTGTGCACCCTAGAGCAAAGGCCACTAAGGATGAGGAAGATGACTCTAATAGAATGGACCTTCATCGCCTCCAAAGGGAGATAATAATCGAGTGCATCTTCAACCTCTATTATGAGATGAAGCTATGCAAGAAGAGTGTCGATTTTGAAAACATGATGATTGCCCCCTCCTAATTGGCGATAAAGGGAAGCCAGTGTTGAAGATGTAGGAGAACCCCCAAAAGAAGTGAGGGGGAGAAACTTGAAGACATCACAGAGCACATCAAGTCAAAGATTGCCTCTGGAGAACAAACTACACCTCCAACTCCCAAGAAACATGTAACCTTTGTGCTAAAGACTGCTTCCTCTAGCAAAAAGAAGTCAAAGGGACCAGCTGTGTTCCCAACTATAACTCTAGAAAAAATAGGGAAAGATGAGACCCACGTGCTTGGAATGGAGGAAGAAAGAGTAGGGACCTATATCATGCAGATCAAAGAAGAAGAGGAGCCAATCGCCAAGGATGTTTAGGAGGCTCTTCATAGTGACATAACCACCGCACTTGAAGAAGTAGAATCTGTGAGCTCCTCATCCAGTGAATAACCCTCCACATTACATCTGCAAAGAGAAGAGGAGAAGCGAAGGGTATGGAAGAAAATGGGCCTAAGCGAGGAAGAAATAAAGATGTCACTAGCACTTAAAAAGAAGCGTAGACTAACCAAGGAAAAAAGTAGAGGCCAAGGAAGAGAGGAAGACCAAGAAGGTTCCTGCAAGCGTGGGACCAACCACTGAAATAGCTAAGAAAGCACCTAGTACCCCCACCAAAAAGGCATAAGAAGTTGCACAAGAGGCACATTTGAGTAATAAATGGGTACCTGAAGAAAAAGAAGGTGATACCGGCATCTTAAAATAGCTGAGGAAACCCAACAGCAACAAGGTGACATTGGCACCGAGGCAATTAACCTAGAGGTAAACATTGAGAAACCTCAAGAGGAAGAAGCGGACAAAGGGGAAAAGTCTGAAGAAGAAAACCCTAAGGAACAAATAGATGAGTCCTCTAAGGAAAGCACCAAAGAGAGATGTGGCACCAGTGAAGAGGAGGAAGAATAAATGGAGGTGGTCATCGTCAAGAAGGATGACATAAACTGAGTGATCTGAAGGACAATTTAAAAAAGATCCTAAAGCAGACTCAAACTTGCACTATTGTGTAGGGCCTATTGAGACCTTTCCAATGGTATGTGGAACTTCGAAAACATAGCTCATATGTTCCTTATGCAGTTGTTCAAAGTTCTAGTCAAAACAAGTCAACAAGTGATCAAAGCTGGTCAAACTGCAATAATTGATCATCATGAAATATTACAAATCCAGTTATATGATGTAGATCTTATCGTAAGCTTTTTGACATATTTTACGATTCAAAAAATGGAGTCCATATATGCAAGTTATGATCAATCAAAGTTATGGTCAAACTTGATGATGTGGCAATAAAGTGACATCGCAATATGGCTTGACCCAAGTCATTAATATTTGTAAATTCCACCTTAGTAAAAGGAGATAAACATAAACTATCATAAATTGGGGAATAATTATCAACCCATATATTTAAATGTAATGGATAATTTAAAATCTCATAAAAATCAGGTATGAGATAATTATGAAATTTATTAAAAAAGATTGTGGATAATCATCCCAATCGAAAAAAGTGGACCTCCCACAAATATATAAAGGGGTGAGAAGTTATTTGGAAATCATTGGAAATTAGAATTGAAATTTAATGAACTCATTTCCAAAGTCTCAAAGCTCTCATGTCAGAGTCGAGAGCCAAAGCCAAGAGCCAGAGCCGAAGAGCTAAGAGTCGAAAGCCAAAGAGCTAAGTGTTGAAGAGCTAAAGCCAAGAGTCGAGACCCAGAACTGAAGAGCCGAGATCCGAAGAGCTAGAGCTGGAGCTAAGAGCCAGATTCGAAGAGCCAAAGAACCAAGAGCCAAAACCAGAGCTGAGAGCCAGATTCGAAGAGCCAAAGACCCAAGAGCCAGAGCCAGAGCTGAGAGCCAAGAGCTAGATCTAGAGACGATTATAACCATATATTGAGTGTCTAGATTTGAGGTATTTTGATGCACTTTTTAATGCCTCAAAGTGAATAATAGAGCATATTGTGTATAGGCCATAATAAATCAGTTTGCGAAATCTCACGTTTTGAGGGACTTAGAGAGATTTTCACTTTTCAATGTAAACTAGGGATTTATCCTATACTCTGAGATGATTTCAACGGTATGTTGAAATCCATGTGATGATTTTTATAAGACCATTTTAAAAGTTAATTTTTGAGACCTTTGGTGAAAATCCACATGATTGCAAGATTGCATTCGCATGACAGTAAGGTGGAAGGTTTGTTCATATGGGTTTACCGGAACTTTATGAAGCTCTGTTGTTTGAGTTGTGTGCAATCTTCGAGTATCTATTTGACAATCATGAGGATTGGCCATGTACTCGCTTTTCAAAGAAATGGATCGGTTCTTACTGTAAGTGAACTTGGAGAAGTAGGTATTGCCAAACTCTATTATCATGTGCTTGTCGTGAGTTGATTTATTTGTGCATTATTTTTCAGCATTTTGATTAATTATGTTTATTAATCACTATTGAATGCATAAATAGCTAAAATACAATAAAAGGTCAAATTCAGTTTTGTTTCCTTGAATATTTTAAGAAATTATGTAATTTGACGAAAGGATCCAAGGTAAACTTTTTGCGCACTGAATCAGTGTAGAGTTTACCGATCAAGTTTGGTATCAGAGCAATTAATATGTTGAGTTAGCTTCTGATTATGTGGATTGATATCATTTGTGTTTAGTTTGGTTTCTAGTATTATTGTAGACTTTTGGCCTTGATAATATACGATTTACAGTGTGTAGTTTGTGGAATTAGATTGTTTGCAAGAAATAGGAAGCCATGGACAAAGCCTTGAAAAGAGAAAGGCTTAATAAGCTTGAAGTAATTAATCGGCATATCTAGGAAGAGAATTATTTCCTGAGAGCTTATTTTTACTTCTTGAAAGAGGAGATTGCTCAATTAAAATTAGAGATGCAAGCCAAGGATGAGCTCTTGGCATAGATGCAGGATGAAGAGAAACATTGTCTTCATCAATTGCCTTTCACTGCAAATGCAGGCACTATGACTGATGAGTGCATTGTAAGTTGTTCATTTGATAATTATTTTCCTTCAATTTTAGATGTTTCAGATATTGCTTTTGATAGTTTTGAAAAACAAACTAAGGCATTGGATCTAAACTATTATTGAAAATGGGATTTGATGGAAGGGGCCTTGGTAAGAATGCTCAAGGAATTGCTAACCCAATACAGGTAGAGCATAGATCTCACCATGAAAGATTGGGTTACGCTAGTGAGAAATTAGATGTTGGAGAGAGTTCATCCATTGTTGAAAGATGACAAGCTTCTGACAGCCAAGATCTGAGGCCACTAGCAGAGCAGAATTCCTCCCTACGAAGGAATGATGAGCGGTGTAAGAAATCAAGTAAAAGAAGTATTGAGATTCCACCTCCTCATTCTTACACTAGAAAAAACACCAATAGGATTGTAAATTCCAATACTTCTCATTCACTTATGTCATTTAAGAAATTTGGTTTTAATATTCAGAAGATGTTACATTCTTTTTCTTGTACATTTTGTCGATTGAATAACCATTGTACCACATATTGTTGGAAAATACAAGATTTATTGAAGCAGCTTGCAGGTGCTAAAACCCATTCTCATATAGGCAAAGCGAGAAATTACAAACGGGTAACCTCTCGCACACAGAGAAACTATTGCACACATTGTCACGTGAGTGGACATCGAGTTGAGAAATGTTAGAAACTTTGACCATCCCACCATCCTAATAATGGTAAGAATATGGTTTATAAACATATTAATAAGATAATTAATGGAGTTTTTGTTCAATCAACCCATGCAGATGTCAATAAATCCACTAAGGAAATTGAACACCCTAAATAGGAGAATTTGATAAAGAGGGTTAGTAAACAGTTTCTAAATTTCATGATGTCATGATTAGTGGATTGATAATGCATTTATGTTGCAAAGTAATTTTGGGGTCCTTGTATGTTGACAAAGGACATTTACCCATGCTTTGATATATGCATTTTGGAGCTACTATGGTGGGAACACTTCGAGACAGGTTTATAATGTGAAGTTTTTAATTCTCACACTTGTGTTTTAAAAATCTCTATTTTTGAAATCTCTAGTATTAGCTTTATGAGTTTCTTGTTGAATTCTTAAGGAATTTAACTCATTAATTAGCTTGGAAGATTTGATAGCATTTGCACAGGGTATTGGATAGGATTCAACTTTTCTACAATACTTGTTTCAGATAACTGCTATTTTGGAATGCATCTATTTGTGGCATGTGTGTGATTGGATGCATTTGTAAGACCCTATTGGGCATGTTTGCAATGCTAGACACTATACACTATTTGTTGTTTCCATAATTGTTTAGCATATGAAGACCCATGTTTGGACAGTGTATTGTGACATAGTCACAATCAATATTGTATTTTGTTTACATTGACAAACTTGTCTTACAGTTGTATTAGTGATTGTTTCAGTATTTGGCAGTTCACCGCTTACAAGATCTGACAGTGGGTAGACAGTATGATATGTTGTGATATTTATTCACAGTTGCAAGATTCATTATAACTAATGCCTTGTTTTAGGTATTTTATAGTTTTGACTTATAAATCATATTTTGCCACTATTATCTCTATGCTATGATTTGGGTTATGTACTTGATACATTGTAAAGGACCATTTAGCGGTAGCAGAAGAGATCACTAGGCTTATCTATGTAGAGGTTCTTGTGAAGCCATGTAGTAGAGGAAGTCATTGCATTTTGAATCTTAGTTCTGTGTAGAGGCTATTGATGGTCATGCAACAACAAAATGTATGCAGAAAATGTGATCAATCAGTTGTTCCAATCATTGTAGGCATAGTTATGAAACCTGAGTAGACCGATAAAAGACCTGTCAAAATTCTTCAGAACCGACTGGCATTTCAGAGGATCAAGTTGGGTACTAGCTTTTGGTGGATCAAAAGCCCTCTTAGTAAGGAGGATTGATCTGGAGGACAATTTGAAAAAGATCTTGAAGCAGACTAAAACCTGCACGATTGCATAGGGCATGTTGAGACCTTTTCAACGGTATGGGAACTTCGAAAACAGAGCTCGTATGTGTTGTGTAGTTGGTCAAAGTTTTAGTCAAAACCAGTCAACAGATGGTCAACGCTGATTAAATTACAAAAATTGACCATCATGAAATATTACAAAGCTAGATCCCTGATGTAGAGCTCATCATAAGCTTTTTGACACATTTTACGATTCAAAAAATGAAGTTTGTATGTGCAAGTTATGACTAGTCAAAGTTATGATCAAACTCGATGATGTGACAATAAAGTGACGTGACAATATCGCTCAACCCAAGTCATTAATATTTATAAATTCCACCTTAGTAAATGGGGATAAACATAAACCATCATAAATTGGGGAATAATTATCACCCCATATTTTTTAGTGTAATGGATAATTTAAAATCCCATAAAAATCGGGTATGGGATAATTATGAAATTTATTAAAAAAGATTGTGGATAATCATCCCAATCGAAACAAGTGGACCTCGCACAAGTATATAAAGGGGTGAGAGGTTATTTGGAAATCATTGAAAATTGAAATTAGAATTTAGTAAATTCATTCTAAAGTCTCAAAGCTTTCATGGCAAAGCTGAGAGCCAGTGCTGAAGAGCCAAGACCCAGAACTGAGTGTTGTAGTCCCAGAGTTGAGAGCCAGAGCCAAAAACTGAAGAGCCAAAACTACAGTCGAAACCTAGAGCCGAGATCTAGAATCAAAGAGCCAAGAGCCAAAGCTAAGAGTCAGAACCAGAGCTAGAGCAAAGACCCAGAGCCGAGAGCCAAGAGCCAAGTCCCAGAGCTAGAGACGATTCCAGCCATATATTGAGTGTCTAGATTTGAGGCATTTTGATGCACTTTTTAATGCCTCAAAGTGAACAATAGAGCAAACTGTGTATAGGCCATAATAAACCAGTTTGTGAAATCCCAAGTTTTGAGGGACTTAGAAATATTTTCACTTAGTGTAAATTAGGGATTTGTCTTAGACTCCAAGATTATTTCAATGATATGTTGAAATCCATGTGATGATTTTTATAAGACCATTTTTAGACCTTTGGTGAAAATCCACAGGGTTGCGAGATTGCATTCGCGTGACAATAAGGTGGAAGGTTTGTTCGTGGGTTTACTAGGGCCTTCTTAAGCTCTGTTGTTTGAGTTGTGTGCAATCTTAGAGTATCCACTTGACAATCATGAGAGTTGGCCATGTACTCACTTTTCAAATAAATGGATTGATTCGTACTATAAGCGAACTCGAAGACGTAGGCATTGTCAAACTCTGTTATCACATGCCTGTCATGAGTTGATTCTATTTGTGCATTCTTTTTCTACATTTTGATCAATTATGTTTATTAATCACTATTGAATGCATAAATAGCTAAAATACAATAAAAGGTCAAATTCAGTTTCATTTCCTTGAATATTTTGAGATAATTTCATGAAAGGATCCAAGGTAAACTTTTACGCATTGAATCAATGTAGAGTTTACGAATCACTGAGCATAAGAGAAAAGGTGCATAAGGGATGGGAGGATGAAGACCTTTACATGTTTGACACCATGCCCCCCACTAAACTACTATAACTAGGATGCACAAAAAACTTACATTTTTGTTTGATCATTACATGGTGAGCCTCACTTCAACGCGCCTAGAGCATCTATTTTGGGCATAGAAGACCCTGAGGAAGGGCAATACTCCCTCCCCATAAACCCTCGAACCATGAACTCGATCTAGTTTGGGAATGCGCTCATTAGAATGACCACTAAAGTTGCACACATAAATATCATCAATGATGGCAGGGCGAGAAAATGGAAGAAGCTCTGTAAAGAAGCCAAAATTGAAGCATAGGCCACCAAATTCAAGCTACAGTAGCTATGTGAGTGCATAGAGACGATCGAACCATCTCTTGCAATTGGTGTCAATACTTCAAACCTCTTTGAGGTTGATAAAATTTATGTTTTAGTGGAGTAGATACTCTCAAGGTTACCTAAGTCAGCGTAAGAAGAAGATCCCCATGCCATGCTATAGAAGGAGCTTTCTGAGTTTGCAAAACTACAGGAGAGAGCAAATGCAGTTGATGTCATCTTCTTGAGGTTCTTAAACCTAGCGTTAGTCATAGATGCATGCCTCAAGCAGGCAAAGGAGGAGAAGGAGAAACCGATGGCATAGGTGTACTCAAGGAGCAAGTTAGAGCGGATGTAGATCATGGGGAATGTCAATGTGCTAAGCACCCAAATCAAGGACCAAGAGCAAAACCTGGACACACTCTAAAACGCTCTACAAACTAAGGCCTATGAGTAAGGAGCAATCCTGGATGGGAATGTGACTAAGGCTAAGGCAAATGTAGAGGCATTTTAGGAGTTGGAAAAGACTGACATTCTTGTGCTTAGTGTTGCCTCCACCAAAATAGATAGTGTCATTGAATAAATCAAACCTGCCATTAAGGGCTTTAAAGACTTCAGCACCAATCTTAAGGAGAGTGCACTCGTTTTCTATGCACCAAAGACCTTGACAACATAGTTTGAGGATGGACTAGAAATTTTGTATGGGGTAATGTTGGGCCCCTTATTTCGATATGTAATGATTTATGCCAGTAAGATGTCCACATTGGTGTGAAGCATAATTTTTCTTAATGATGACATTTTGAAATCTTGGTGCCAGTTGGAGGGTTCAACGCATATCTTATGCCAATTAGCGGGTGGCTAACCAAATTTAGGAATTATGGGGCATTTTCCAAGTTGGGCGGATACACAACGACTGTAGATCAAATTTTGCAAGATGATGGAGCTAGAGGGAATGATCACCAAGGCTCCAGCTAGGCACTCAACATGCACATTCCACCTTGGCAGAGCTATTCCTGAAGAGCTATAAATAGAACTCAAACCAATTGAAGCAGATGATGAAAAAATAGTGTAGTGAAGCTCTGTTGAAATGGAAATGCTCTGTAAACCTTGTTATGGCCATCATTAGACGTAGGAGTATTATGGATGCCATTAAGGCTCCATTTGTAAGCACCCAAGCTCGTCTGTGAGCCTCTGGGTTGTTGGGCAGCTCAAGCAAAGCATTTACTCTATTTTAAATGCTATGACTATTTTATTTAAACTTTGATTAATGACAAAAAATGGTTGCAGCTAAACATGATGAATTTGGTCTATACATCTTTTATATTGCTAATGAACTATGGAATGGCTGTAATATTGTAATTTCATTTCATTTTTGTTGAGTAATGTTTGTGATCTCTTGGTTTGCATCTTTAATGGAGTCCCTATGATAAAGGATGGCATCAGTATTAACTTGTGTAAAGATCAAGTACATAAATCCCATGCATCAAGCATGCCTACCCTTGCTAGAAGCGTGATCCTATCATGATCACTTAAAGTGAAAATATCCCCTTGACCCTTCAAGCGTCGATATGATGCTCGGCTTGGTTTAGCAAAGGCTTACGCCCATATGACTCTACGATTAATCCACCAAAAGGCTTGCCCCTATAAGCCACTAGGCATAGTCCATGAAAGACTTGTGCCAATGAATCTACTTAAGCCTTCCTTGAATTGACTAAGTCCCATAATTGATATCTCGCACCATGGCACAAATAGCGCGACGTGGGGCCCGGTTCTTTCTCAGCTACGCTTCGGATAAGCATATAAGGCTTGTGCCGTGTGTGAATTGATGTTGGCGCAACCGAGTGTAAAATGTTGAGCACAGAGGGAATATCCCATTATTGCACTTAAGTGTAATAAGTCCAGTGATGACTAGGACAAACTTTGAGTGCCCTTTTCTACAACATTGCCCAAATCTTAGAGTAGGCTTGAACAACCAACTTTAGGGTGCAAGATTTGGTGACAATAGTTCTGGCACTCTCAGTGGGACCAATTGTCTCAAAGACATCTTATCAAGGTGAATGTTGATCTTGACAACATCACAAATGCATATGTTGTTCTACTCAACATTTGACGACTCCATTCAAGGTAATTTTTGGTTGTAGACCAAGTTTTATCAATTCTTATGTTCATACTTCATGGTCCTTACTAGGTCAACTTCTAGTAGAGGTCTCAATCCCATAAACGCACTCCTTCAACCTAAACTTTCTCCTGAAGTTCAACAACCTTAGCCTATTTTGACCTCTAAAGAACAAAAATACTTTGCAAGCCAAGAAGATCAAGAGAGTGAAGAGTAAATTGAGGACAATATGGCTAGGCAACATGCCTTCCTAGCCTTTAACACTGAAAATCCTTTACACCTCAATGCATATGATGATATGCCCCCTAATGCTACCAAATTTCCCACAGTCAATGGTGAAGGTCATGTCACTGTTAGTGATCTTATTAAGTTTATCTCAAACTTCTGCAACTTTCATAATGTTAGTGTGGTCAACATTGCTATTAGATTACTTGTCATGTCCCTTAGATGGAAGGCCATGAACTGGTATAGGACATTGCCTGGAGCATTTAAAACCACTTGGGATGATTTTGGAGAGTTGTTAACCTCAAGGTTTGAATGCAAAAGTGATCACACATCACTTATCCACCTGCTCAATGTAATTCAAAGGGGTCCTAAGGAGACAAAGCATGACTTTAATGAGAGATTACAAAGAACTTGGCATAGATTGTCTCCTCCCATGAGACCACCTACAAGTTTTGTGTTTCCTACATATCTAAGGACTATTGGTACTAACATAGCCATCATGTTGCAGTCCATGGGTGGTTACACCTTACCTGAAGCATATGACCTTGACATTAGAGCTGAGAATGGTCTAATACAAGCTAGAAAGTTGCCTCCAAAAGTCTCCATTCCTCTGCTACCTAATATGTATGTTGTTACTCCAAGTGTTTCTTAAGTCCCAAGAGCAAATCCCAAGTCTACAACTACCCCTAAGAGGCAAGGATCCAAGCCTTAGAAGCTAAGATTAAGCAACTCAATCTGTAGTATGGTGTTAATCAAAACCCCTACCCTTATCCTCAACAAGGAAATAGGTTCCCACCTCGGCAATATGGTCAAGTTAGAGAGCAAGGACAGCCTAACTTCAATAGGCCAACCAATGCATACAACCCAACTTCCACTTCCAACACAAGTGTACCGGTGCATAGTAACTTGGTGCAAGGAGAAGAATGGCAACAAGGACAGTTCATGGATGCAAATGAAGGTGGGGATCAAGCTTTGGTTGCTCAAGTAAGATTCACTCCTCAGTTGTCAGTAGAAGATGAGAGTTATATGAAATCAAATGAAGGATGGCAGCCCCAAAAGGTAAACTTTGCAAACTTTCTAGTTGAAAATACATATGTCCTCAATCAAAATAATTCAATTGCAGATAATACTAGAACAAAGAAGGCCTTTGGAGATGCACATAGTGATCATACAAGCTCAAATATCCCTCCTACAAGGCAAAAAGGTGTGAGTCCAAGTGTGACAGTGCCTACAACTTCTGCACCTATTTCAAATCATAATGTTGGAAAGGTTACTCAAAGTGATCTAATGTCTCAAGATCCAAGCACTTTTTTGCCTTCAAGGACTTAAGAAAAGGTGAGTAATCCTACTTTGAATATTGTGTAATCTTTGAATAATGTTAAGGCATCTATGTCTCTTTGGAAAATGCTTCATTTGCCTAGTCAAAAAGAGCTCCTTCAAGAGTAGCTATCCCAAATCAACTTCAGTCCTCAACCATCAAGTCATGGTAGTGTTTCTCTCACCAATGCTCCCACTCACATTTTAGAACCCTCTTCCAAATCTAAAAATCCTCAACCCTTCTACCTCACTCTCATTATTGGAGATAAACTTGTTCACAACTACATAATGGATAGTTGGGCTAGTACTTCAGTGATGCCCAAGGTTATGATAGATAAGTTAGTCTTGAAATATGAACCATATAATAAAGGGGTTCTTCAACTTGATGGGACACCAGCTAAGTCAGTGGGTCTTGTCAAGGGTTTGAGAGTTTTCCTTCATGATTGTCTTAGCTTCCCTATTCTTCAAGATATTGTAGTGGTTGACTTGCCTACCCACTTTGTGTTAGAAGTACGGCTATTGAGAGGGGGCGGGGGCAGCGGGGCGAGGTGAATTAGTGGGTTTAAAAATATTCATTCACTTTCACTTATCATTCATGAAGTATTCATTCAAACGCATTCATCAATCAATGCATAAACAAGCATTCACATAAGCATATAACATATGAACACAAAAGATGCGGGAAACTCTGGGGGATAAAAACCACTAAAACACAACTTGGAATAAAATTTTGTAAGCAATCAATCAAGATTTAGTGAGGTACCAACCCCACAAGGAGCACCAACCCCTCACTAGTCAAACACCAACTCAACTAGTCCTTTAGTAAGCATCAACTTGTGAGGCACCAACCCCCTAGGTAACTCAGCACCAACTCAGTCACATATAATCTATGATCGCCTTTGGACACATGTTTCTCACTCAATTGATGATGATCCCCTTCTTTTGTTCTTCACACTCTTCTATCTCTTTTAAATAGCCTATTAGGCCTTTTCACTCAACTAACCCTTTTCATGGCAAAATTAGATCTTATGACCTTGCTCATCCCTTGTAGAATCACTTTTAAAACTTCATAACATATTCAACACATCTCTCTGATGATCTTTAATCCCTTTACTTGGTTTCCAAAACCCTATATCATTCATTTATGTCCTCAATATTCTAACTAGTCAAACTAAGCCTATTAGACCTTCTCTTTATATTTGTCTCTTGCTCTCACCCACTTTGGTCAGCCAAAAACCTCTCCATACATGGATCACCCTTGGAATAAATCAACAAACATGTTTCACAAGTGAAACAACCATTACATGGGTTGGACACCACCCATAAGGACTAAAATCACCTTTAGGTCTAATAGAGACCTAATGCAATTAGACCTTCTCAAAGCACACATTTCACCTTGACCACCTTGTAACACATTGAGCCTCCACAAATGGATGAAACACTTCACACATGCTTCAATTACACCCCTTCTAATCTCACCTTAAGCCCCCAACACCATTTAGCTCATGTCACTCAAACTACATCATTATGTCTACTCGCAATTAGGCGTTCGCATTACTAGAAAGTTTGTCTTGAGTATATCAATCATAAATTCAAATTTGACACATAGGTATATCAAAAAATCACATTGATAGAACCTCCATGACCTCAAGGTCATCACCAACTCCATTATATTTCACCATATAGGTCAAAAGACCTCAAACAAACCACTTTCATATGCTCACTCAGAACTGCAAATAGGCCTTAAGAACCCAATCAAGAACCTTTGACATTTCAAACCTTCATAGGCATTTGTCATGAAGACAAATGTATTCAAATAAACCTATGATACCTATAGAACAACTTCATGTGTAGTATATTCTTCAATTCAAGGCATACCAACTTAGGAACATAAATCTCACTCACACAAAAAAATACCTATAGCTCCAAAAACACAGTCATAGAAATTAAGACTTAGAACACCTATTTGAACACTTTTATGAACTTAAAATGGGTTTTGATTATCCTTCGTCATCCTTAGAACATCTTGAAACAAATAGATTAAAAGGTTTGATATCAATATTGGTCTTATAGACCAATCTCATGCCTTCACCCTACATACACCACGTTGTGTTAGATAAGTCACTTTGAAAGCAACTTTTTGCTTGTAAATGAGCATCTTCAAATCTTCTATTCAATTGAAATATGTGATATAGGTCTTGAAAAATAACTCCATGCATTTGGATCCATCCCTAATTCACTTCAACCTATCTGTAATCTCATTCTCGCTTCTGTCTGGTTTTCTCATTGTCTTCCTCATTAGGCCTATTTAACGATATGTCAACTTTTATGCCCAGTTTAATATATTTAAGGCCTGCAACCTGCTCAAAAACAAACATGGACATAAATTACAAGTCTCATGCATCATCTTCCAGTCATTTTCATGCTTTGACCTAGTCAACCCTACCTTCTACATCAAAAATCTAAGAAATAAGGGTTTTCTTGTAGCTTCCACTCAGTCTTCTGATAGACCAATGCCACTTGGAGAAACCTAGGAGAGTCCTCTACATGTTCCAATCATCAAACTAGGTCAACCAAACCATTATGAGCACTTTCCAACAAGATCTTCCATATCAGGTCACTCTTAGGGTTTGAGAGAGGGTTTAGACTATCTTACATTCTTAACAATCATTCATAAAGCTTAGGCCCTCAACCTAGAAACAAATGCTAGGAACTTTAACCTAGGACCCTTACTCAACTACCATGAACTACTTGGATACTCATGCAAAGGTTGCACTTGCCAACGAGCATAAGAAAATCCTTCTCGAGTCTGCAACATCTCATTCTGTGCACACAGAAAATATCAACACTAATTTTTCATGCTTTCTCCTTCAAACTATGACCTCAGACTTGGTCAAAAAACTTGACACAACCTCTCACACCTCTGAGAATGCTCTTATGAGCTTTGGCACTTTGGGAGCTGAACTTGACACCTCATTATGCCACACTAAGTTTCTTTGCATATTAAGCCTTGAACTACCAGTCACACTTAGACCTTGAACACCTTGAAACCTCTTGTATTATTCTCAATAACTCATCCTCATGTCATACAACCTTATAACATACTCAAATACTACCAATATTCTTATCTCGAGCCTTAGACTACTCACCTCATCATGCTACCAGGCATGTGCCTTCTTACTAGGTCTTTCAAGTATATGGCTCATGAACTCAACTTCATGCAATGACTAAGCCTCAAAACTAATATTGGAACTCTTTTGGAGGCTTTTTTGCCTCCTTCTCATGCTTGCACAACTTTATACACTCTCTCATGCCTTTACTTACACAATTCACCAAGCTTCACTATGCTTCATGTACACACCTTCTTAAATGGATAGGCTAGGCTTCTCAAGACACCTAGTACTCAAATATTTGAACTCGAACAAGCTAACTTTCAATGATATCAACCAATAACATTCTTCAATCAGGATTCCCTGAAGACATGGCTACTCTCAACAGGGTCATGAGCTTGTCACACTATAACATTGGGCCAAGACCTCATACAAAACTTAAATACTGCTAAACCATGCTCATGATATGGTAATGCTCCTCAAAAATAGTACTCAACAATATGCTTAACTCATATCTTTATCTTGACCTTGACATTTCATCAACCTCAGAAGAATTACGAGGTTGCATTCAAATTCTCTCTCAACAAGGAGATAATAGGTTGCCTTCAAAAATTCTCGTCATAAGACTTTCTTGCTTTGACATTAACATTAATGACATCCATCTTGATCTTGACAGAAATGACAACAATTATGTCACAACACCAATAATAGGTACATACCTCAACAATCTCCTCCTTTGTCATTGATGGCAAACACTTAATGAAGCTAATCATTCTCATCTCCCCAAGTTGGATCTTTTTAGACTAACCTTTCTCCCAAACTAAAACTTTCTCCCCCTTTAACATTAATGACAAAGGGTTATCTCTTGAAAACTATTTGATCCTTGGACCTGGAACAACACATCTTTACTCTCCAAACAAGATCATTATCTCTCTCTTTGTTAACAACTCAACATAGATCAGGCTCACAACCAACTGACTTCATAAACAAATTTAATCTTTCAGACAGTATCATGAATGTGACTTGGTTTGATCAAGTCATCATACAAATGCTTTGTACCTCATCTTTTTGCAATTACACCTCCAACAAACTATTGACTGAACTTTGAATCTGAAACAAAGAATACAAATCTCCTCCCAAGAACAAGCATCCTTCATGCTTCTACTCACTAGCTGAGTGCCTCCATGAAGACTAATGCAGTCACCTCTTCTCAAGGGTACTAAAACAATATAAACTCAGGGGATTCCCAGATCTCCATGTCCTTACTAGACTGATCTTTCTTCGTGATCATCTTAGGCTTGAATAGTCCTTTTGGCTTGATCTCTTCAATCTTTGTTTGAACAACATTCTAACTTGGTCTATCTGTCTTGACTCCATCCACAATCTGAGCTGATATAGAGAATTCTTGCACTTCTTTATATCTAAACTATGCTCCACCGTGGCAAATAGTCCACTTGGACTTGCAAACTTGTCATCATTTACCTTAGCTACCTTTGGCTTTCACTCATTGTTTTGTCTTCTTTCTTGCACTCTAGGGGCCTTAACTTTATTGTTTTGACTTGAGAATTCATGCTTATAGAATTTTGAAATATGACCAATCTTTTGGCAATTGAAACACACTATTCCTTTTGATAGAAACACACCATGACCTATACCTCTTGACCGATGACTCTCATCATAGTTTTATGCATATGGAGGGTCTTCTACAAGGCCTTGCTCTATGACCAAATTGGTTACATGAATAACAATAACCATTGAAAGGATTAGCATACATTATAATATTAAGATTCCTGATAAGATTCGTCTTCATTCTGCTAGCACCATCATTCTTTGATTGACCATTGACTTTCTTGATCACATTAGTGTTCTTATTTTGGTCTCCATTGAAACCAAGACCTGTTATGTCATTAACAATATTTTGACTACTTAGAGTGTTGTCTATATCATTGGTACTCTTTTCAAACTTCACAAAGGACTTAACCTAACTTGATGCCTGATCTAACTCAGCTCTCAAGGAATCCACTTCAGTTACATACCTTTCACATTCATTTTCTTTAGTCTTTAGGCTTACACTCACAATCTCAATTTGAGTCTCCACTTGTTTGACTATTTTCTCTTATTCCTTGGAGTTGTTGCTCAATCTATCTTTAAACAAATTGATTTGCTCCTCATAGTCTTTGATCAGAGACCTCATCACTTTATTATTATTCTTCGTCGTCTTTATTTCTTCTAGAGCATTCATCAATTCAACCTCAAAGTCCACCTCATCTTCTTCTTCATCTGAATCACCAACAGTACCTCCAATCCATATGGACTCTTCTTGATTTGAACAGTTTACTTCCTCAGCCATGAAGAGAACTTCATTGACATCAAGACCATCACCTTCATGATCACTCTCAAAGTCACTTCTCTCACTCTCATCAAATGAACTACAATCTTCCTTGGTGTAAAAGATTCTTTTGTTATTGAAAT
Source organism: Torreya grandis (assembly GCA_037957365.1). NCBI lineage: Eukaryota > Viridiplantae > Streptophyta > Pinopsida > Cupressales > Taxaceae > Torreya > Torreya grandis. The sequence goes on along the minus strand of JARHVA010003481.1, from coordinate 943,118 downwards.
TTTTTTTCTTGTCATCATACTTTCTAAATCTTTGCTTGCTCTTATCAAACCTATAGGACTTTTTGCCATCATCATGACCTTAATCATGCTCTTCATCATCTTTTTCCTTATGCTTATGAGAACACTTGTTAGGAAAGTGTCCAATCTCTCCACAATTAAAACACTTGAAGGGCAACTTACCCTTGTATTTACCTGAACCTGTTTTCAATTTTTTTGCAAACTTAGCTATCAACTAATCATCAATATTAGAAACATCATTGTCTTTGAATTTTTTACCTTGTGTCTTCTTCTCCTTTGACTTATTTTATACCTTGAATGCAACTTATTTCTTTGCAGGTATTCCTTCACTTGTCCTCATCTCATAGGCTATTAAGGTGTCCTGAAGTCCATCCATCTCTAGTTGTCTAGATCTTATATCTCTTCAACAAGAGACACTTTAGAATCAAACTTGGGATTTAGAGATCTCAAAACTTTTTTAACAATAGTAGACTCTTTCAATTCTTCACCTAGACCTCTTATGATGTTGACCACTTCATCAACCCTCTACAAATAGATTGAAATGGTCTCATCTTCATTCATTCTTAGGCTTTCAAACTATTTTCTATGGATTTGCAACTTAACCAACTTGACCTTGGAGTCTCCCTCATAGATAGTCTTCATCATGTCCCACATTTCTTTAGCAAGCATACAGTGCATCACATTTACAAGTTCTACCTCTAATAGGCCACACATAATGTCATTCATTACTTTTGAATTGTTGTCACTAGTCTTCTTACCTACTGCATCTATAGGAGGAATAGGAGGTGTAATATATCCATCCAAAATTGATTGTCAAACATCATGACCTTAAGATATCAAATATGTTCTCATCCTGACACTCTAAAAAACATAATTAGATCCATTAAACAATAGAGTCTTGTTTGTAGATAAACCACCTTGTGCTTGACTAGCCATCTTCACTTGCTTAGGATTTCTTTTAGGCTATTAGCCCTCCTTCAAAAGCCCTGATCTGATACCAAATGTTGGAAGTACATCTACTAAGAGGGGGTGAATCAGTGGATTTAAAAACATTCATTCACTTTCACTTATCATTCAATAAGTATTCATTCAAACACAAACATCAAACAACGCATAAACAAGCATTCACATAAGTATATAACATATGAACACAAGAGATTTGTATAAAATCCTCTTGGAAAATAAAACACACTGAAACATAGCTTGGACTACATTCTTATAAGTAATAATTCAGATTTAGTGAGGCACCAACCCCACAAGGAGCACCAACCCCTCACTAGTCGAGCACCAACCCCTCACTAGTCAAGCACCAACTCAACTAATCATTTAACAAGCATCAACTTGCAAGGAGGCACCAACTCCCTAGGTAACTCAACACCAAATCAATCACCTAGAATCTCTTATCACCTTTGGACACATGTTTCTCATTCAACTGGTGATGATCTTTGTTTTGTTCTTCACACTCTTTTATCTCTTTCAAATAGCCTATTAGGCCTCTTCGATCAACTAGCCCTTTTCTTTGAAGAATTAGATCATATGACCTTCCCTGTAGAATCAATGTTAAAACTTCATGACATACTCAAAACACCTCTATGATGGTCTTCAAGCCCTCTACTTAGTTTCCAAAACTTTATATCATTCATTTATGTCCTCAATATTCTAACTAGTAGAATTAAGCATATTAGACCTCTTTATACTTGACTCTTGCTCTCACCCACCTTGGTTGGCAAAAAAATTCTCCATACATGTAACACCTTTGGAATAGATCAAAAAACACATTTCACAAGTGAAACAACCATTAAATAGGTCGGTCAACACCCATAAGGACTAAAATCACCTTTAGGCCTAATAAAGACCTAATGCAATTAAGTCTTCTCAAAACACATGTTTCACCTTGACCACCTTGGAACACTTTGAGCCTCCACAAATGGATGAAACACTTCACGCGTGCTTCACTTATACCCTTGCTAAGCTCACCTTAGGTTCCCAACACCATTTAGCTTATTTCACTCGTTGAACGACATCATTAGGTCTACTCGCAATTAGACCTTCTCACTGCCAAAAAGTTTGTCTTGAATATCTCAATCATACATTCAACTTTGCCACAAAACCATAACAAATAACATGGATAGAACCTCCATGACCTCAGGGTCATCACCAAGTCCATTAGATTTCACCATACAAGCTAAAATACCTCAAACAAACCACTTTCATATGCCCACTTAGAACTGCAAACAGGCCTCAACAACCCAATCAAGAACCTTTAACTTTTCACACCTTCATAGGCATTTCTAATGAAGAAAAATGTATTAAAATGAACCTATAAGACCTGTTGACCATTCTCAATCACAAGTCAAAATAAGTCAACCACCTATAGTCCAAAACTTGATATAAGGGTCTATTATAATGTCATAAGGTGTGTCATGGTTCATTTGATGTGATCTAATATGTTTCTATCCTTGGTAATGGTCACATTTAGTCTTTGTATCATTTGATGTCATTTAAGAGTCATATATGGATCATTAATGAAGTGGTACAGTTTTCAAGGATGTCCAAGTGTTATAATCTCTCTTTCAACATCCAATATGTCAGATTCCTTGTCAAGAATGTCAGGACTTACTAAAACTTGCAGGTTTCTAACTGAAAATCAAAAAACAAGTGAAAAAAAAGGGTTTTGAAGGTTGTACGGCCTATGAGAGAGTGGCACGTGGGAGAAGCTTATGCAGTGACCTTTCAGCTTTCCTGACTCCATTTCCATGCGTGATCTGCTTTGAAAGTGCCAAAATTACACCAAAATTGTTTTATCTCTCCATCGTTCCACTAGGCAAGCATGACTAATCAGCAAGTTTCTTCTTGGTAAGGCCAGTAAGAAGACTTCCAGGTCAAATGCTCTTGGTGGTGGAGAGTACACTTGGTTAGCTTCATATTAATGCTTGGATTTCAAGGATTGGTTGACTATACTTTTTGAACCATTCCTAACAAGTTGACTATCTTGTTTTGCTAATCAATCCCCACACCCTACAGGTTTTGCCTCTATTTGAGCATATCCATACAATCTAGCTGATGAAACAGCTTTCAGAGGATTTTAACTTCCTTCTCACATGCTTTCCATCTTTGGTTTCATTTTTAAAAGTGTTTGGGTGAGTTTAAACCTCTTAAGTTGCATGTGGAGTATGTTAGTGAGGTTGTAGTCAGATTTCATCAATTGCAGAAGGTATCTTTCTCTGCAATAGATTCAAATCAATGTGATATTAAGTTCCATGCATATCAAATGTCATGACAATATCTTTCTTCCCAAATTCAATCTCCAAAGCTAGCATCATAAAGGTTGTGGTCAAGAATGTTACACACAGTCAGCTCCCTGCTTACTCCCACTTCCAGTCATGGTGTTTTGAGCTCTAAGCATGGTCATGGGAGTGTGATGAAGAGTTAAAGGAGTTTGAACACCTTATATAAGCATGAGATAACAAGCCAAACCTTTCAAATGACAAATTATGGACTGTGGCAGTCAATTCTCATATCTACAAAGTCATGCACCATTAGTATGCAACTACAAGTGCTCTCAAGAGAATGTCACATTGAATTGAGGTGGGGAAAGTTGTTTCAAGCTTTAAAATGTTGTAAAATCCCATTTGAACACTTTGAGAGAGTGTAAATATAGACTATAAAGTCAGGTTCCATGTACACAACCCATATCCACAGTCACTGCTTGTACAACAGAAATGTCCACTTACAGGTGGCCCCACAGAGATCTAGATTGTTGTATGGTGGATGTTCAAACATGTTTGAGACCTTCATCAGGTTTGGAGAAGATAAAGATGCCTTAAGAACCATGTATAAGTTCATGTGACATACACATTGCTCAAGTCTTGCCTTCACTGCCTTATATGTTGTTGTGTGTACATCTACAAGCTTACATAGAAGCATGAAGGTGTTATATAGAGAGATTGGACATGCTTTGAAACCCTCATGAAGTTTGTGGATGTTGAAGGTACTTTGGCAACCATGTTTGAGACATTGGACTATCAATCGGACTTGAGAATCCACCTCAAGTGAAGGAACTGTGTTTTAGGGACAAGTTACCTAACAACTCCAAAATAGAGCCCTATGTGATTTTGAGGCTGCCATTTGATAGGGTGACAAAGAAGCTAGGTGAATTTTAATGGTTCTATGTTGTAGTCTCCATATAGGGGAGTCATCTTGCAAAAACAAATGAGAGATTTGGCCAATTGGTTTTCATGCTAGAAGACTTCAAAGTTGCACATTTGTTCACTACAAATATTCAGTGTTGTCTATGGTTTTGAACTTCCAAGTGACTTTCACAATCCAAAGTTGCAATGTAAGAGCATATATATGTATGGCAAGTGGTCCTATAAGGGTAAAGAAGACACCAATGCTTCAAAGGTCATAAACAAAGGTTGAAATGTAGGTTTTTGACCCCATCAACACCTACAGGTGTGCTTTGCCCTGAGACAACTTACCTACAGTTGACTGTGGAGTCCTACAAGTCCATGGTGTGAACCTGAGCATGGAAACCTACAAATATGAACATTTGCAAAGTTCACAAATGCTTCCAAGACTTCCATAAGGATCGAAAGGTATGTGTCACAAACTTCAAGGTGGATACTCACCTATAATACCCCTTTTTTACCATCAGTGATCAACTACAGTTGACTATAGTTTGACAGTAAGCTAGAAACATTACAGTGTTGGTGTTGATATAGCCTAACTTTGGTGTGAATGGATCTAAGCGAGTTCGAAAATGGTTTAAGGACTTCAATAAAACCTTGTAGCAATGATACAAGCCCTAAAACATGCAGCAAACACCTACAGGTATCTCTTTCAAGTAAGAAAACACGGTCAGTAGTCTAGACCAGTCAAGTGAAGAGGTATGCAATAGAGAAGTTAGCAAAAGATTAAGTGTTAAATATGTTTGAAAGGGATACCCATAGTGATAATGACCATCCAATGACACTCTCATAGCATGAAATTAGGGAAGAGAGAGATTCCAACAATGCAACCTACAGTCACATGTCAAAACCCTGCATAGTCAGTATTCTCCACAAGTTTGTCTTTAAGGTTTTGAAGGATTGGAGGGTCTAATTATATGATCAAACCATAAAACTTTTCACAGAGGGTCCCCGCTACTTGGAGAGGCCTCTAATACCCTCCTTCCTCTTGGGACACCAAGGGAGATGCCCTCTGTTATGTCTCAAATAGAGGGCACTCCCAGAATGTGAAAACTTGAAGGTTCAACATGAAAAGATAGAAGGGAGAGTTGAAGATTAATTGAAACCCCTAAAGAAGATGTCATGAGTTGTGATAGACCTAGACCAACGTGAAAAATCATTCACAGGTGACTGAAACCAATCATGGTGTTCAAAACCCATATGGATGTAGTCAAAGCCCACTAGGTCTAAAGTCCACGAGGGGGTCAATTTCATTTCTAGTGTTAGATGAACATTTCAATGAGTTAGAGCATGTTTGTGGGGAGTTATAAGGAGTGTTTGAACTATTGGAATGCAAAGGAGATCATAGGTAAGTCATTTCTTGGCTCAATCCACATTAGGCTTGCACAAAATGGAAGGAAAAGCTCAAGAGGGCAACTCTGAGAGCTCACATGTATTTGGACACTTTGCATGGGAGTATGAGGGGTTGGGGAATGATGGAGGCCTTGAACATTGTTTTTGTGGAATTTGTTTGCAAATGCAATGTCAGACCTGTATGAACAATCTTTAGAGGGCAAAAGTACTCTAAACTCTCTAAAACCCTTGGTAGTAACCCGATTGAGAAAATGAAGGAGAGTGGGCATCCAAATGAGCTAGAATGACATGGAAGATGATTGGAGGTTGCAGAGGATTCTCCAGGGCTCCTCTCCATCAACTTGAGTTATACCCTACCTATACGGACAGGGTGGAAAATGTCTTTTCTTGACCATTTTTGGTGTTGTGCAGGTATGGAAGGGTTTCAAAGGATGCAATCAAATTCGAGAGAGTGATTGGGACTTAAAATAACTCACCATGTTCATTTCATGCTTCAGCTAATCTCACAAGTGCCTCAGCAAGTGCCTTCATTTTAGTTAGTCAAAACTGACATAGTGAACAAGCTAGTAAGAGAGTGAAAACTTCAAGTAGAAGTCCTTTTAAGGTCTGCATGAGGAATCTAAGGCCATGAGGGGTCCTAACAAGTGTCATACTCTCCTCTGTATGGATTTGATTGGAAAATTGAAGACCAACTTTGGTGCCAAGTATGCAAGCTGAGTGAAAGAGGAGTTATTTGGACTGTAAGCAATGATAACTCATGACTAGAAGAATCCTGATGATTAGGGATGCAACCTATGCATGTTGGAGCATGTCTACAACCCCTCCCTGTCATTGCAATCATCACATTTGTCCCTAGTCTACTGTGGGGCGTTTCAAAAAGGCTAATGATGAAAGTAGTTTTTTTAGCAAGCAAATGAGGAGTTCTACGCCACATTTTAGGAGTTTCATGTTTTGAGGGACATTTGTCCAAGTAGACCTTGCATGGTCTATTCCATATTCCTCTCTCCTGCATGTGTAACTCCTTTTCTTAGCATGACTCATGTTCTAATGACTCGGACTTCATTCTCTTCTCCTCTCACTCTAATTCTATAAGTAGTAGCCATTTTGGATCTTGTAGACTAATACCACACCATGTATGGTGAAACATTGTTGGAATGACATTGCATTTTGCATTTGAACAATTAATGCAAGTTTAGTTTTGAGTTCATGATCATTTAAGTGTGCAAAGTGATGTATGGTGATGTTAAGTGATAATCTCCTATCCTTGATTCTTCGTATCCTCTCATGTTTATACAATAGTTCCTATTTTAGCAGGTCATATAGAGTGTAGTTAAGGTGTTAGCCTCCTTTCAAGTGTACAATTGTTCTTAGAGGGTGCAATATGCCCTCTAGTTCACTTACCTTGTATTGTCTCATGCATATCACCTTTATGTTGAAACACTTAGTTAGAACCCCTTAGGACTTGGAAGCCAATTTGTATGTCTTGTTTCTTAGTTAAAGAAGTATGATGGTCTTGTAGAAATCCTTCTGGTATATCACCCCCTTAGAGTAGTTTCATTTCATGCAAACTTCTCTCTTTTCCCACAAGCAACTAGTTAAGTAAGTGATAAACATTTCAAGGTATATTTAGAGAGTTAGCCCTTAAACCTAGAGGTCTACTTCTTTTATAAGTAAACCCACATACATATAAATATTCTCATGTTGCCCAAATATGGAGGAGGTTTGAACACCCCCTCATGGTGCAAGATTTTGTGACAACAGTTCTGGCACACTCGGTGGGACCCACTGTCTTCAAGACAACTTGTCAAGGTGAATGTTGGTCTTGACAACATCAGCTGTAAGTTGGTGTGTTACTCAACATTTGGCGACTCCTTTCAAGGTAAAATTTGGTTCAAGGCCATTATTTTGTCATAAATTTGCTCTCGTGCTTCATGGTTCTTACAAGGTCATCATCTAGTAGATTGCTCAATCCTATCAATCCACCTATTTAACCTAAACTTCCTCTTGAAATTTGATACCCTCATCCTACTCTGCCCTTTGAAGACCAAGAAGATTTTGCTAGCCAAAAAAGTGAAGAGATTGAAGAAATTGAAGATCTTGAAGAAAACATGGCTAGGCAACATTCATTTTCTATGTTTAATACTGAAAATCCAATTCACCTTCAGGCCTATGATGGCATTCTTCCTAATGCCACAAAGAGTGTGCCCACATTCAATGGTGAGAGTCATGTCACACCTAGTGAACACATTAGGGATATCTCTAATTTTTGTCGTTTCCACAATGTCACTGAAGAGAATAATACCATTAGACTCTTTGCCATGTCCCTTAGAGGGAAAGCATTTGATTGGTATAGGACTTTGTCCGGTGGTTACATCACATCATATGGGATGACTTTGGAGTGTTGTTAGCGTCAAGGTTTGAAGATGAAAGTGACCATATCTCTCTTATACATCAGCTCAATGTGATCGAAAGCGCTCCCAAGGAAATAATGTGTGACTTCAATGAGAGGTTTCAAAAGACTTGTTATAGATTGCCTCCTCCCATGAGACCACCTGTTAGCTTTGTGTTCCCCACATACTTGAGAGCCATTGGTACTGATATTGATATCATGCTTCAATCCATGGGTGGCTTCACTCTTCCCGAAGCATGGGAACTTGTCATTAGAGCTGAGAATGGTCTCGATCAAGCAGGAAAGTTACCTCCTAATGTGTATATGCCTCTATTTCCCACTACTCCAGCGAATACTCCAAGTGTGGCCCAAATTTTTAATGTTAATACCAAGCCTAAGACTACTCCTAAGAAGGCAAATAATGTCATGGATAAAGATGCATATATTCAATGGTTAGAAGCTAGGCTTGAGAGAGGGAACATGCAACAAGGTGCTTATCAAAATCCATATCCCTATCAACAACAATATGGTCAGCAATATGGGAGATGAAGAGGTCAAGGGCAGCCTAAATTCAATAAGCCTACCAATGTGTACAATCCCAATTCCATCACCAATGCAAGAGACATGGTACCGGTGCATAGCAACTTGGTGCAAGGAGAAGATTAGCAACAAGGCCAATTCGTGGATGCCAATGAGGGTGGAGAGCAAGTTCTGGTTGCTCAAGGAAGAGTCACTTCTATCCTATCAGCTGAAGATGAAGTCATGATGCAAGCAAATTAAGATTGGCAGCCTCATAGAGAAATCTTCATCAACTTCTTGGTGGAAGATACTTTTGTGCTCAACCAAGGAACCTCTATTGTAGACAATACTAGATCCAAGAGAAAGGCTCTAGCAGATGGTAATGGCATGCCTACAAGTTCATCTAACCCTCCTACAAGGCAACAAAGCATGGTTGCAAGCATGGCAATCCCTAATGCTCCTACACCTCATTCAAGTCAAAATGTGGTAAGGTCTGCTCAAAGTGTCTCAATTCCTCAAGTTTCAAGCAATCCTTTGCCTCCAAAGACTCAAGATAAGGTGAGTAATATTGTCGTGAACATAGTGGATTCTTTGAAGAATGCCATAACATCCATCTCCTTGTGGGATGTCCTTCATATGCCTGACCAAAAAGAGCTATTACAAAAGCAGTTGTCCACTATTCCTACTAGTCCTTCACCTTCAAGTCAAAGTCATAGTCATGTTGCTCTTGCAAATGCTTCTAACACCATTGTTGAACCATCTACTAGAGCTGAGAAACCTCCACCATATTAACTCACTCTCATAGTGGGTGACAAAATAGTACACAATTACATAGTTGATAGTGGTGCTTCTACTTTAATCATGCCCAAGGTTGTAGTTGATAAGTTGGGCCTAAAATATGAACCCCATATCAAAGGAGTGCTTCAGCTAGATGGTACACCTACTAAGACAATAGGGTTGATCAAAAATTTGAAGATTTTCTTGCATGATTATCCTAGTTTCCCTATCCTCCAAGACATTGTTGTTGTAGAGCTTCTTGCTCATTTTGCAATCTATCTTTCAAAAGACGTTATAGCCAAGATAAGTCATTACCTCTCAGTTGATTGGTCCTTCTTGGCCTTTAGGGCAAGGTATGGAACCAAGGTGACCATTAAAACTCATCCTCTTGCAAGGTTTCATATTGAGCCCTACATTGAAACATGCTCTAACTTGTATTGTGTGATTAATGAGAAGGAAGAATCTAATGTGGATGATTGTGGTGCTTCTAAACTTGAGGGCATCGCTGACTTGTTCCTAGATGAATATGGTACAGATGGTTATGAGCATGATCCTTATGCATACTTTGAGCACACTGATCTTGGCACTTATATCATGCATAAAGAGCCATTTGAAGGAGCTAAGGTAAGTGTCAAACATTCTTTCTCACAAGTTATTGAAGGTAACTACATGATTCATGAGTATGATGATGATAGGTTGAAGACCCTAATTGAGTACCATAGTGGAAAGAATGATGTTTTTCTACCTACTACTGATGAAGTTGCCCTTGATGATTACACTCATGAAGGAGAGGAGGATGACCTACGGCATAGGTTCAATGCCATATGCGAAGAATTTGATAAGTTGGGTAAGACTCCTTTTTCTCTAACAGATTCTATATCTAATGTCAAGATTGCGAACGAGACTAACAAGCATGTTTTTGAGTGTTCCATCAAGCACAAGGATGAATTTCATTATGTTGATCAAGAGTCTGTAGTCATGAAAGAGATTGATGAAGCTCTTGTCCAAGAGGTTGTAAGCATGGAGAATGAGGTAAAGGTAGATTTGGTTGTGCTTGAAGAACAGAAAAGAGTTCCACGTAGAGTAGAATCATTTGCAAAGGTATTGGATCATAAAGAAGAACTTGATGTTTCCAAACATCAAATGTATCATGCACAAGAAGATAGAAAGGTTGAGGCAGCTGTCATACAATCTAATCTGTAGTTTGAGGAAGGCATATTAGATATGATAGTGATCAAGAAGATTGCAGCTCCAATCAAGGTTCTTAGAGAGCAAGGAAGAGCATTCATGAAGACTCTAAATAGTTCACTTGTAAGCCTAAAAAGGCATAAGGTGGTATTTTTTTTATCATCTACAAATGCAAGTGGTTGATGACGAGCATGCTCCTCATGCTAGATTGCTTTCATGGAGTGACATAGATGCAAGGGGAACTATCTTTGACCCTGGTTGAGGTATGATAAGATGTTTTCCACCTCAAGAGTGAGGTTTTGTAAATAGTAGATTAGGTGTGAGTTTTGTTTCAGTTGTGTGTGTTGTGTTTCATAAGTGTTCTTGAGAACACATGTTTGTTTCCCTTTGGCATGTCTTGTTTTGTGTCTTTTCCTTATGTTTGGTGTGGTGTCCAAGGCAAATTGTGTGTTAGACCTATGTATAGGTGAACCCATGGCCCAATGGATAAGATTATGCTACTGGTCATGGCATAGCAAGCATACCACCCTTAGAAAATTGCCAAGAATGTTGACCATTCTTGACCACAAGTCAAAATGAGTTGACCCGCTATAGTCCAAAACTTGATATAGAGGTCTATTCTAATGTCATAGAGTGTGTCATGGTTCATTTGATGTGATTTAATGTGCTTCTAGCCTTGGTCATGGTCACATTTAGTCTGTATCATTTGCTGTCATTTAGGAATCATATATGGGTCATTAATGAAGTGGTACAGTTTTCAAGGATCTACAAGTGTTCTAATCTCTCTTCCAATGTCCAATGTGTCATATTCCTTGTCAGGTATGTCAGGACTAACTGAAACTTACAGGTTTCTAACTAAAAATCAAGAAAATAAGTTAAAAAAAAAATTTTGAAGGTTGTACGGTCTATGGGAGAGAGTGGAATGTGGGAGAAGCTTATGCAGTGACCCTTCAGCTTCCCTGAATCCATTTCCAAGCTTGATTCGCTTTGGAAGTGCCAAAATTGGACCAAAACTGTTCTATCTCTCCATTGCTCCACTAGGCAAGCAGGACTAGTCAACAAGGTTTTTCTTGGTACGGCCAGTAGGAAGACTTTCAATTCAAATGCTCTTGGTGGTGGATAATACACTTGGTTAGCTTCACATTCATGCTTGGAGTTCAAATATTGGCTTCCTATACTTTATGAACCATTCCTAACAAGTTGATTGTCTTGTTTTGCTAGTCAATCCCCACACCCTACAGGTTTTGTCTCTGTTTGAGCATGTCCGTATAATCCAACAAATGAAACAACTTCCAAAGGATGTAAAATTCATTCTCACATTCTTTCAATCGTTGGTTTCGTGTTTGGAAGTGCTTTGATGAGTTCAAACCTCTTAGGTTGCACGTGGAGTATGTTAATGAGGTTGCAGTCAAATTTCATCAATTGCAGGTCTCTTTCTCTGCAATGGCTTAAAATCAATGTGATATGATGTTTTATGCATCTCAAATGTCATGACAATCTCTTTCTTCCCAAATTCAATCTCCAAAGCTAGCATCATGAAGGTTGTGGTCAAGAATGTTGCACATAGTCAGGTCCCTGCTTACTCCCACTTGCAGTCATGGTGTTTTAAGCTCTGATCATGGTCATGTGAGTGTGATGAAGATTCAAATAATTTTGTACACCTTCTAGAAGCATGAGCTAGCAAGCCAAACCTTTCAGATGAAAAATTATGAACTGTGGCAGTTAATTCTCATATCTACACAGTCATACACCATTAATATGCACCTACAGGGGCTCTTAGGAGAATGTCACATTGAAGTGAGGTGGGGAAAGTTGTTTCAAGCCTTACAATGTTGTGAACTCCCATTTGAACACTTTGAGAGAGTGTAAATATAGACTCTAAGGTCAAGTTCCATGTACACTGCCCATATCCACAGTCATTGCTTGTATAAAGAAATGTCCACCTATAGGTGGCCCCACAGAGATCTAGATTGTTGTATGGTGGATGTTCAAACATGTTCGATACCTTCATCAGGTTTGAAGAAGATGAAGATGCCTTGAGAACCACATATAAGGTCATGTGACATACACATTACTCAAGTCTTGCCTTCACTACCTTATATGTTGTGTGGGCATCTACAGGTTTACACAAAAGCATGAAGGTGTTATATAGAGAGATTGGAAATGCTTTGAAACCCTCATGAAGTTTGTGGATGTTGAAGGTACTTTGGCAACCATGTTTGAGACATTGGACTAGCAATCAGACTTGAGAAGTCACCTCAAGTGAAGGAAGTGGGTTTTAGGGACAAGTTCCTTAAAAGCTCCAAAACAGAGCCCTATGTGATTTTGAGGCTTCTATTTGATAGGGTGACAGAGAACCTAGGTGAGCTTTAATGGTTCCATGTTGTAGTCTCCATATAGGGGAGTCGTATTGCAAAAAGAAGTAAGAGATTTGGCCAATTGGTTTTCATGCTAGAAAACTTCAAAGTTGCACATTTGTTCACTGTAGACATTTAGTGTTGTCTACAGTTTTGAACTTCCAAGTGACCTTCACAATCCAAAGTTGCAATGTAAGAGCATATATATAAATGGCCAATCGTCCTATAAGGGTAAAGAAGACACCAATGCTTCAAAGGTCATCAACAAAGGTTGAAATGCAAGGTTTTGACCCCATCAACACCTACATGTGTGTTTTGCCCTGAGACAACTTACCTACAATTGACTATGGAGTCCACAAGTCCATGGCGTGAGCTTAAGCATGGAAACCTACAAACATGAACATTTGTAAAGTTCACAAATGCTTCCAAGACTTCTAGAAGGATCCAAAGGTATGTGGCATAGACTTCAAGGTGGATACTCACCTACACGACCCATGTTTTACCATCAGTGATCAACTATAATTGATTGTAGTTTGACATTAAGCTAGAAACATTATGGTCTTGGTGTTGATATAGACTAAGTTTGGTATGATGGATCCAATTGAGTTGGAAAATGGTTTAAGGACTTCAATAAGACCTTATAGGAATGATACAAGACCTAAAACATGCAAAAAACACCTACAAGTGTCTCTTTCAAGAAAGAAAACAAAGTCAGTAGTCTAGACCAGTCAAGTGAAGAGGTATGCAATAGAGAAGTTAACAAAAGCTTAAGTGTTAAATGTGTTTAAAAGGGATCCCCATAATGATAATGACCATCTAATGGCACTCATATCATGGAAATAGGTAAGGGAGAGATTCCAATAATGCAACCTATAGTCACATGACAAAACCCAGCATAGTCATTATTCTCCACAACCCTGTCTTCAAGGTTTTGAAGGATTGGAGGGTCTAATGATATGATCAAACCCTGAAACTTTTCACAAAGGGTCCCCACCACTTAGAGAGGCCCATAATACCCTTCTTCTGCCTAGGACAACAAGGGAGATGCCCTTTGTTATGTCTCAAGCAAAGGGCACTCCCAGAATATGAAAACCTGTAGGTTCAACATGAAAAGATAGAAGGGAGAGTTGAAGATTGATTGAAACCCCTCAAGAAGATGTCATGAGCTATGCTAGACCTAGACCAACATCAAATATCATTCACAGGTGACTGAAACCAATCAAGGCGTTCAAAACCCATATGGATGTAGTCAAAACCCACTAGGTCTCAATTAGGTCTAAAGCCCAACAGGGGGTCAATTCCATTTCTAGTGTTAGATGAACATTCCAATGAGTTAGAGCATGTTTGTGGGGAGTTATAAAGAGTGTTTGAACTATTAGAATGCAAAGGAGATCACAGGGAAGTCATTTCTTGGCTCAAACCACATTAGGCTTATATAGAATGGACGGAAAAGCTCAAGAGGGCAACTTTGAGAGCTCACATCTTCTTGGACACTTTGCATGGCATTTTGAGGAGTTGGGGAATGATAGAGGCCCTAAACATTGTTTTTGTGGAATCGGTTTGCAAATCCAACGTCAGACTTGTATGAACAATCTTTAGAGAGCAAAAGTACTCTAAACCCTCTAAAACCCTTGGTAGTAACCCGATTGGGAAAATGAAGGAGAAGGGGCATCCAGATGAACTAGAATGACTTGGGAGATGATTGGAGGTTACAGAGGATTCTCTAGGGCTCCTCCCCATCAACTTGAGTTGTACCCTACCTGTACGGACAAGGTGGAAAATGTCTTTTTTTTTTTTGGTGTTTTGCAGGTATGGAAAGGTTTCAAAGGATGTAATCCACTTCAAGATAGAGTTTGGGACTTAAAATAACTCACCATGTTCATTTCATGCTTCAGCGTATCTCACAAGTGCCTTCATCTCAGTGAGAGTCAAAATTGGCATAGTTAACAAGCTAGTGAGAGAATGAAAACTTCAAGTGGGAGTCCTTTTTAAGGTTTGTCTGAGGAATCTAAGGCCATGAGGGGTCCTTACAAGTGTCATACACTCATTTGTACGGATTAGATTGGAAAACTGAAGACCAACTTTGGTGTCAAGTGTGCAAGGTGAGTGAAAGAGGAGTTATTTGGACTGCAAGCAGTGATAACTCATGACTAGAAGAACCCTGATAATTAGGGATGCAACCAATGCATGTTGGAGCATGTCTACAACCTCTTCCTCTTAGTTCAATCATCACATTTGTCCCTATTCTGTTGTGAGGCGTTCCAAGAAGGCCAAATGATGAAGGCAGTTTTCTGAGCAAGCAATTGAGGGGTTCTACGCCACATTTCAGGAGTTTCATGTTTTGAGGGACATTTGTCCAAGTAGACCTTGCATGGTTTGTTCCATATTCCTCTCTCATGCATGTGTAACTCATTTTCTCAACATGACACATGTCGTAGTGACTCTTGGACTTCATTCTCTTCTCATCTCTCTCCAATTCTATAAGTAGTAGCTATTTTGGCTCTTGTAGACTAATACCACACCATGTATGGCAAAGCCCTGCTGGGATGACATTGTATTTTGCCTTTGAACAATTAATGCAAGTTTGGTTTTGAGTGCATGAACATTTGTCTAAGTGTGCAAAGTGGTGTATGGTGATGTTAAGTGATAATCTCTTATCCTTGCTTCTCTTTATCTTCTCATGTTTATGCAATAGTTCATATTCTAACAGGTCATATAGAGTGTAGTGAATGTGTTAGGCTCCTTTCAAGTGTACAATTGTTCTTAGAGTGTGCAATCTACCCTGTGGTTCACTTACCTTGTGTTATCTCATGCATATCACCTCTATGTTGAAACACTTATGTTAGAACCCCTTAGGACTTGAAATCTAGTTTGTATGTCTTGTTTCTTAGTGAAATAATTATGATGATCTTGTGGAAATCCTTCTAGTGTATCACCCCCTTAGAGTAGTTTCATTTCATGCAAACTTATCTATTTTTCCACAAGCAACTAGTTAAGGAGGTGATAAGCATTTCAAGGTATATTCAGGGAACTATCCCTTAAACCTAGAGGTCTACTTCTGTTATAGGTAAATCGACATACCTTAAAATATTCTCATGTTGCCCAAATATGGAGGAGGCTTGAACACCGCCCTCTAGGGTGAAATATTTGGTGACGACAAGACCTATAGAATAACTTCATGTGTATTGTATTCTTCAATTCTAGGCATACTGACTCAGGAACATCAATCTCACTCATACATAGAAAATTGTCTGTAGCTCTAAAAACATAGTCATGGAAACCAAGATTTAGAACACCTATTTGAACACTTGAATGAACTTCCAATGGGTTTAGATGATCCTTCAACATCCTTAGAACATCTTGAAATAAATATATTACAAGGTCCAATATCAATACTGGTCTTACAGACCAATCTCATGCCTTCACCCTACACAAACCTCATTGTGTTAAACAGGTCACTTTGAAAGCAACTTTTTGCTTGTAAATGAGCATCTCCAAATCTTCTATTCAAATGGGATATGTGATATATGTCTTTAAAAATAACCCCATGCATTTGGATCCATCTCTAATCCACTGCAACCTATCCCTAATCTCATTCTCACTTATACTTGATTTTCTCACTATCTTCCTCATTAGGCCTATTTAACGATAGGTCAACTTCCATGACTAGTTTAACATATTTAAGGTCTGCAACCTACTCAAAAACTTAAATGGGCACAAACTAAAAGTATCACACATCATTCTCCAATCATTTTCATTCTTTGCCTTGGTCAACCCCGCTTGTTACATCAAAAGTCGAGAAACAAGGGTTTCCCTATAGCTTCCACTCACTCTTCTGACAGATCAATGCCACTTGGAAAAACCTGGGAGAGTCCTATACATGTTCCAAAAATCAAACTAGGTCAATCAAACCATTATGAGCACTTCCAACAAGATCTTTCATAATAGGTCACTATTAGGGTTTTAGAGAGGGTTTAGACTGTCTTACATTCTTAACAATATTTTATAAAGTTTAAGCCCTCAACCTAGAAACAAATGCTAGGAACTTTAAGCTAGGAACCTTCCCCAACTTCCATGAACTACTTGGATCCTCATGCAAAAATTGCACGTGCCAACAAGCATAAGAAAATCCTTCTCGAGTCTGCAACACCTCATTCTATGCACATAAAAAACCTTAACACAAATTTTTCATGCTTTCTCCTTCAGAGTATGATCTCAGACTTGGTCAACAAACTTGACACGTCTCACACCTCTGAAAATGCTCTTATGAGATTTCGCACCTTGGGAACTGAACTTGACCCCTCATTAGGCCGCACTAAGTTTCTTTGCATATTAGACCTTGAACTCCCAGTCACACTTAGACCTTGAAACCTCTTGTACTATTCTCAATACCTCATCCTCATGTCATACAACCTTATAACATACTCAAATACTGCCAATATTCTTATCTTAAGCCTTATACTACTCACCTCATCATGCAACCAAGCCTATGTCTTCTTACTAGGTCTTTCAAGTATATGGCTCATAAACTCAACTTCATGCAATGACTAAGTCTCAAAACTGATCTTGGAACTCCTTTGGAGGCTTCTTTGCCTCCTCATGCTTCCACAACTTTTTACACTCTCTCATGCATGTACTTATACAATTCACCAAGCTTCACTATGATTCATGTATACACCTTCTCACAGGGCTAGACTAGGCTTCTCAAGACACCTAGTACTCAAAGATTTGAATTCAAACAAGGTAACTTTCAATGATATCAACCAAGAACATTCTTCAATCAGGATTCTCTGAAGACATGGCTACTCTCAACAATCTCATGAGCTTATCACACTACAACATTGTGCCAAGACCTCATACAAAACTTAAAGATTGTTAAACCATGTTCATCATATGACAATACTCCTCAAGAATAATACTCAACAATATGCTTATCTTGTATCTTGTTCTTGACTTTGACATGTCATCAACCTCAGAAGAATCACCAGGTTGCCTTCAAATTCTCTCTCAACAGAGAGAGAATAGGTTGCCTTCAAATTTTCTCGTCATAAGACTTTCTTGCTTTGACCTTGACATTAATGACATCCATATTGACCTTGACATTAAATTATTAATTTATTACAAAGTTTTGAATATCTTGTTTGCAGGGTCGTGGTGAGAAGATTGCGCTGGAAATACCCAAAATCTTCAAAGGTTAGCCCTCCAAATTTTATCTCAGCGTTGTAGCACTTTTGGATGTGAGCGCAATTAGAGTTTGTTTGACTCCATTCACATGAAGAAACGCAACAAGTTGAGCCAACAACGCCTCAATAACTTGGTTTTTATGCAATACAACTTTCGACTTCACACAAAGAAATTGGAGAACGCATTAGAGGAGCTTAGCAATCTAGATGAGATTGATCCTTACAATGATTGGACTGCATAGGAAGAAGCCTCCATGTTCACAAAGGAGGAGATTGCTGATTTCGAAAGGCAAGCTATAGAGGGTGCAGCGGAAAGAGGAAAAGAGATTGGATTGGATTGGATTGGATTGGAGGATATCCTTGAAGATGAGGCTGAGGTTGACGCTGAGCCACAAAGTCAAGTGCAGTCTTCTAAAAGGAGTGAGGCGAGACAACCGAGTGGGAGGACTAGAGTTTCTCAATGTCCCTTAGTTTTTCAGAAAGCAAGGAAGAGAAAATTATAGACTATTGTAATTTGTACTTGTAGTCTTGTAGATTCTTGTACAAGACTAAGTCTATAAGTATCATTGTAGTTTGTACTTTGTGACTCTATTGTATTCACGTGATTATTGTACCTTTTTGATATTCAAATCTAATATAAAACACTTTCCCTATGTTTTAAAGACTTATTTCACCTATTTTGCTTCTGTAATTTCTAAAAAAATAATGTTTTTTGATAAATTAAAGTTTTTTTTTTTCCTTTGTCAGTTATTGTTGGTTATTTGACTGAGTAGGTCGAATAACCATCAGTTACCCATTTTGGCCCCTCGGCAAGTACTCGCCCCAACCAGTTATGCAAAACATGATGTATACAACTATGTAATTTGGTGCAATACACCAACATCGAGATTGGGTACACACCGTTTAAAGTAATAGGATTTAGAATCTTATTCTATTCAATTCATAATTTAAGTTTCCTTGGCTACAACTTTGTACACCTATTATATTGACACACCTTGTAAATATATTTTAATTGCCATCGTGCATGGCATTCCGACCAAACTGCCATGGCCTTTACCCAATAATAAATGGCAGGCATCTATAAGTTCTACATCCCATAGTAACTGAATTTGTATAGCCCAATATTGATGAAAATGACAAGACTTATTTACAATCATTATACTCCCTTATCAACCATGAAAGCATGTAAAGATTGGATTTAGCAACATGCCAATTGTCATTTCTCTACCATCTCTGTAATTGCAAAATTATCCAAAAGTACCATTAACAATTGCTCAGGGTTTACCTTAACATTTGTGCCTGGTCCTAGAGTCTCCTTATTGCCCATGATCAACGTTCTTTGCAGCATCAAACTTTTTTGTTTCAACTTCAATTTCTTATATTTGAGGGTACTCTAGTGCCACCATTGCTATAGTTGCACCTTCGGATTTTTTAGGGCAATCTTGGCTTTACAAGGTTTGCTGCAAATTTAGAACTTAAAGGGCCTCCAACAAACAAACTTTAATGGTACTTTCCCTCTACCTATGAAACCTCTTATTCCTTTGAAGTTAGACTTCTCTTCCTTGCCTTCCTAACCTCCTATTTCTTTTAATTCAGGGGCTTATTCCCTTCTTCCTCAATATCACTTTTAACAAAATTACTCATCCACTGAAAGGAGTATCGTTGCCTCTTATATTCACTAGCTTTTCATTATGTTTGTTTATTTTCTTCTATCTTCAATGCATATGATATGTTGTATCCACAAAATGTTCCTTTAGTAAGACTAGCTCAACATGAAGCTAAAAACAACCTATTAAGATGCCTAGTTTATTTTTTCTCGCTCCCCATCTTCTTGAAAGTCAGTTCTAATTTCCAGTCTCATAAATGTTGAACACAATTATCCATTGAGGGGGGCAAGGGGGGTGCGCGAGGGGCCGGAGGGGGGGCGTTGGGGGCGGGGTGAATCAGTAGATGAGCTAAAACTAGTTGATTAAAACTTTTAGAGGAGATATCAATTCATATGCATATTAAAGAACAAATATGTAGACCACTCACACACACAAAAGCACAGTACACCAGATTTATATGTGGAAAACCCAAAGGAAAAAATCACGATGAGAATAGCTACTAAAATCTACTGTTCTAATCCAACCTCACAGTTAAATGTCTCACTGACAAACCTCACTAGTTACAATCAAGAGCACCCACTCTAAGGAAGCACCCACTTCCTAACTAAGCATTAACTCACTCTATCTGATGGCACCAACCTATAAGATTTATGAAGCTACAACTTCATAATACAAAACAAATTCATAAATGAATACAGCGCTATTAATATGTCACAAGTCTAGTCTGTAACTGCACATTTTTTGTGTCTTCACTTCCTCTCTGCCTTACGCTCTTGGTGTTTGGATGTATTCTATTTGGAGACGCTTCATTCCCTTTTTCCTCTGCCTTTTACTCTGTTTGCATGTCTCTTATCGACAGCATTTTTCTCATTCTGCATATGTTTGGATATATTCTGTTCAGACACGCTTCATTCCCCCTTTTTCCTTTGCCTTTTTACTATGTCTGCATATTTCTTATTGACAGAATTTTACTCTCAAAATTGTGACGACAACAGCAGCACAATAATGTTTTAGAAGTCATGTATATATAATGGATTTAGGGTTCCATGTCTCCAATTGTGTTCATACTTCAACTGCACTTAACCGATTCTCATTCAATGCAACTTTGACTTATATGTTTTTATGTGTCTCAGTTCATGTATCACATTGCAATGGTTAAGTCTCTTTACTATGTTTGGCAACTTTCAGATTCAGGGCATTACTACCCCGATTCCTTAATCGATGTTTGATCGGTTGGATCGATCAATCTCGGGCTCCATGTAGACTTTTTGAACTCACCGTTTGTCTGGTCATGTCTTTAAACAAGGATTATTCATCTTGTCATTGGCGCCATTCACTATCTATCTAGAACTATCAAATATTTCCACTTTTGAAACAGAACTGTCGATCTTTCTTGTATTAACCGTCAAGCTCTTTCTCGTATCTCGATGTTTTCTATATGATTGGTTCACTTTCGCTCCTTTCGATTATATTAGATATGCTCGATCTTTAATCTCGCCTTGATCCTTTGGCAATATTGCAAGTATCTTATACTTCAGTCGAAATGTCCTTCAAAAACTTTTTAAGCATCCACCTGCCCTAGATTCTTTCTGAAACAATCCAAGTGATCCTTCGGAAGCTTTGTAATGGTCCTTGTGTCCTCCGCAATTGTCCTTCAGCACTTGTGGAAGTGCCCTATGTCTTTCGGCAAATTCAAGTGTCCTTTCCTTTCATTCGAACTAGCCTTCGGGTTTTTGCAAGTGTCCTCTCTCTTCAGAAATGTCTTGCAGGAGCTTTGCAAGTGTCCACTGTCTTTCTTCGAACTATCCTTCGGATTCTTGCAAGTGTCCTCTCTTTCTTCGAACTATCCTTCGGATAAAATGTTGCAGGTTTTTTGTCAAGGGCTCTTCGGGCTAATTTCCATGGGTTTTTCGTCTAAGTCCCCTTCGAGACAATTTCCGTGGGTTTTTCTTTGAGTCCCCTTCGGGACAATTTCTGTGGACTTTTTGTCTGAGTGCCCTTCAAGACAATTTTCGCGGGTTGTTGGTTTGAGTCCCCTTTGGGACATTTTCCACGGGCTTTTTGTCCGAGTCCCCTTCGGGACAATTTCTGTGGGTTTTTGTCCGAGTGTTGAAACAATTTATGTGGGCTTTTTGTCCGAGTGCCCTTCAATTCTTCACTCGTATATTTCGGCACTTTTGTTTAGGACACATACCCTTCGGGATTTTTGTAAAGTACCTTTCGACATTTTTGGAAATGTCCACATACCCTTCGGCCTTTCTAGAAACATCCACATACCCTTCGACCTTTTGCAAAATACCCTTCGACATTTTTGTAAAGGTCCACTTACCCTTCGTCTTTTTGCAAAAGTACCCTTCAGCGTTTTTGTAAAGGTCCACTTCGGAAGCTTTGTTCGAGACCTATTTTCTTTGAACTTTTTGTCCGACGAGAACTTAACCATTTTTTCGAAAGAATTCAACGAGGCACTTTCTTAGAAAGAAAACACTTCCTTCGGATCTTTTGTTCGGAACAATTGCTCTGAAAGAATTGACTTGACCAATATTTTCGAAAAAATTGACTCAACCAATAATTCTGAAAGAATTGACCAAGACACTTTTTCGAAAGAATAGACCATGCTTGTAAAATTGACTGTGGAAACATTTGCACACACAACCTTATGCATTAGAACTTATACCACCAAGAGTAGGTGCAACCTGAATACCCTGGTGTGATTGTTTCCCCCAGATGATGTCATATATGCAAATGTAGTCACCAACAAACTGTGTACCCAACGTTATTCAACAAGCTAGCAAAGGCATTCATATGACTACTCTTGGAAGTCAAGATGCACATTCAACTTCATGAGAACTCTACACCTGGTTTGTGCAGCTCAACACCTTTGTCATTAATGCATGATAGCACATGTTGTCTTTGACATCAATGACAATTTTTCAGGCCTTAGTGACTATGTCCAACAATCTCCCCCTTTGTCATTGATGGCAACACATCATCAGAATGACTTAACTTATTTGTCTTCATTTTGCTTTCTCCCCCTTTGACATTAATGACAAAGAGTCTGCCATAATATGTCAACAATTTGCTCCTTTTTTGGCAACTTCGTTGTTCTGATCCTTGGACCTGGCTAGTTATAGCACTTTGAGATAAATTCCCCCTTAGGCAATGGCACATTTGCCTAACTCTTACTCGAACACATTCAAATTTGATTCCTCACTCCATTATTCCTCAAAAGATCATGTATATAGCATTGATCTGAAAGACCAATCAATAATCGGCATATCTTTTTATAGATAGGCATAATGATCTAGAGCCAACACATCTGTGTCTCCTCCTTTATTATCACATAGCAAAGGGACTGCAGCTATCTCATCAGACTGTCTTTTCTCTTAATCCAAGAGTTAATAATATTCCTTCAATACTCCCCCTGAATTCATGCCCTATCACTAAAAGCTAGTGATGTGGTGTGGGAGCCACTACTCCCAACTTCTCTCTTAGATACACAAATTGTTCCTTGGGAAGAAGCTTGGTAAATATATCTGCAATTTGGTCCTTTGTTGGCACATACTCAATTTTGACCTCTTGATCTGCAACCTTTTCTTTCAGAAAATTATATATGATGGATATATGTTTGGTTCTGAAATGCATCACTGGATTATTAAATATGTTTATGGCACTTGAGTTATCACAAAAGATAGAAATAGGTTCTTTGTATTCTACCTTGATGTCTCTGAGATTTTGCTTTATCCACAAGACTTGGGTGCAACATGTTGCGGCTGCTACATGCTCTGATTTTGTTGTAGAAAGCGTAATTGCCTCTTGCTTTTTGCTCAACCATGACAAGTCTATTTTCGAGAAAGAATGCACCACCACTAGTGCTTCCCCTGTCATTCACACTTCCTGCCTAATCAGCATATGCATATGCAATCAAAGTGAGATCATCACTTGTAGGGTACCACAGACCATAGTCAATTGTTCTCTTGATGTATCTGAAGATTATTTTCATAGCATTGACATGTGATTCATTGGAAGTTTCTTGAAATCTTGCAACCATGCATACAGCTTGCATAATGTCTGGTCTTGATGCAGCTAAGTACAACAAGTTCCCTATCATTGATCTATACATAGTATTTTTCACATCAGGGGACTATCTTCTTTGCTCAGCGTGCATCCAGTTATCATGGGAGTACTAACTGGTTTGATGTCTTCCATTCCAAATTTCTTAAGCATCTCCTTTGCATACTTGGTTTGAGATATGAATATCCCTTCATTGGTTTGTGCAATTTGTAAACCAAGAAAGAACGAAAGTTCTCCCAACATAGACATTTCAAATTCACTTTGCATTTGTGTGATATATTCTTTGCACATATTACTATTGCCACCTCCAAAGATGATATCATTTACATAGACAACAATAATCAACATATGCTTACCTTCTGATCTAAAGTACAAATTGATGTCTGCACATCCTTTGTTGAAGCCTTGTTGTTGCAAGGATTGATCCAATCTTAAATACCATGCTCTGGGTGCATGTTTCAAACCATACAATGTCTTTTTCAGTTTACACACATGATCTTCATCCACTAGCTGAAAACCTTCTGTTTGTTTAATGTAGACTTCCTCTTCTAAGTTTCCATTCAAGAACGTTGACTTTACATCTATTTGATATACTTTGAACTTTTTATGAACAGAAAATGCCAAAAATATTCTTATGACTTCCAGTCTTGCCACTGAAGCAAATGTCTCTTCAAAGTCTATGCCTTCTACTTGTGCATATTCTTTGCACACCAATCTTGCTTTGTTTCTTAAGACATCTCCATCTTCATTGAGTTTGTTCTTGTAAACCCATTTGTTCTTATCACATTATTATTTGAGGGTCTAGGAACCACTTCTCATGTTTTGTTCTTTTCTATTTGACTCAGTTCTTCTTCCACAGCGTTTAACCGATTTTCATCCTTGCTGGCTTCACTAAAGGTTTTAAGCTCAATTTCTGAAAATAGAGCAAAACTTATTTGCTTCTTGTTCATTACAACGCTTCTCCTAGTCTAAACTCCCTCATTTTTGTTGCCAATTATCTGTTCTTTGGGATGTTCCTTTTGAACAAACCTTGCAGGTGCCTTTTCACTCTTTTCATCCTCCTCTTCACTATCTTCTTCTTCATTTTTTGCTCCTAATTCTTCAATTCTAATCTCTTCAACAAGTTCGATATGTTTAAATCTTTCTTTGACCTTGACATTGATGCTCTCAACTATTATATGCAGTCTCTTATTGTAACATACATAGGTTTGTTATAAGTGGAGTAACCAAGAAAAATTTCCTCATCACATCTTGATTCAAAGTTGCCTAGTTTGTCATATTTTCTTCTGATGTAACATTTGTTTCCAAACACTCTGAAGTATTTAACTAATGTCGGTTTTCCATACCACAGTTCATATGACGTTTTATCACTTTTCACCCTCAGTTGAACTCTCTTCAGGTTGTAAACTGTTGTTTAGACTATTTCTCTCCAATATTCCTCAGATAGTTTGGCATCTTTCAACATTGTTTTGGCCAACTCCTTAACAGTCATATTCTTTCTCTCAACAACTCCGTTTTGTTGTGGAGTTTTTGCAGTAGAGTAATGTCTTTTAATCCCATGCTTCTCACAATATTCTATGAACTCATTGGAAGTGAATTCTCCACCTTTATCTAATCTCAAATATTTGATCTTTCTTCCCATTTAATTTTCAACCATGGCCCTAAAGATCTTAAATATCTCAAAGGCTTGAGATTTGTCCTTAAAAAAACTTACCCATGTCATCCTTGAATAATCATCTACGAACAACATGAAGTAATAAACTCATTTTGATCCTCTTGTCTGGGTATGATCACAGAGATCAGTATGGACTAACTACAGAGGCTTTGTAGTTGCACATTATTTT
Source organism: Torreya grandis (assembly GCA_037957365.1). Lineage (NCBI taxonomy): Eukaryota > Viridiplantae > Streptophyta > Pinopsida > Cupressales > Taxaceae > Torreya > Torreya grandis. The sequence goes on along the minus strand of JARHVA010003481.1, from coordinate 917,622 downwards.
GTTTGAAACTTGACCCTTTGCTTGCCTAATTGACATTCTCTGCATGTAGTATCTGCGGGTTTGGTTATTTTAGGCATATGTCTTACACACTTATTCGAACTTACTTTGACTAGATTATCAAAATTGACATGTCTTATTCTCCTATGCCACAACCAGCGCTCATCAACCTTTCCTATGAGGTAGCTATTACTGTTTACCTCAACAAGATTGTATATATTATTCTCAATCATTTTCCCTTCTACAATTGTTTTCCCAGATCTCTTTAGCTTGCAGCGTTTGACATCAAATGTGACCTTATATCCATTGTCACATATTTGGTTGACACTCAGTAGATTATGCTTCAGTCCTTTGACATAAAGAACGTTGTGTGTAAGAAGCTTACATCAATGTGCAAGGTTCTTCTGCCTTTGATTTTTACTGTTGTGTTGTCTCCCAAGCTGACAGTTCCTTCCTTGTACTTGCTCAACGTGTAAGGTTCCTTTGCCTCTGATTTTTACTATTGTGTTGTCTCCCAAGCTGACAGTTCCTTCCTTGCATTTGCTCAACTTGGTGAACTTGCTCTTGTCACCAGTCATGTGCTTTGAGCACCCACTGTCTATCACCCACAAATTTTGCTCTTTGACGTGAAGTGTTGTTTGAGCAATCAAGGATTGATTTTTCACTTTCCATATCTTCTTAAGTTTCTCATATGTCCTTTTCTTTCCTTCTTTAATGACTTATGAACCTTTGTTCTTATTAGGAGACTTGTCTTTCTTTAAATTACTTATTTTTGACATTACAAGGTTAGTCCTACAATGCCTAGCTATATGACCAAAATTATTGCAATTGTAGCATATTGTATTTGAATCTAACAAAGGAGCAAATAAATTTCTACTTACAAAATTAGTTCTCCTTGTAGGTACAACGCTACATTCAATAGCCCTATGATCAAACTGATTACAGTTGTAACAATAACCATAAAAAGATAAATAATACTTGGTCATAACATTCTTTGATGTAGTATATTAAACTTTCATACACTTTCCTTTCTTCAAATCTGTCACTTTAGTATATCTTTCTGCATCGTTGATTTTAGGCTTCCTTTCAGAATTCATTCTTCTCATCTTATCTTTGTTTGGATCATTCTTAGTGTCCTTGATGGTCATTTATTTCTTTGCTTCTGCTCCTATTTTGAAATTATCATATAAGTTGGTCGACGTACTAGTTGATGAGCCATTTCCTTTCTCATATCCAAGCCCAGATTTTTCATTTGAAGGCTTCTGACCACTGATTAATTCATTAAGAATATCTTATCTTTTTATCAACTTTAGACTTTTGTCTATTTGACTTTTTGCCTTGTCAAGTTCTTTCCTCAAAGCTACTATTTCTGCCTCAAGCTTCATGCATTCTTTAAAATTTTGTTTGTAGTTCCATCTTAACTATTTCTTCTATTCTTTTAGCCTCCTCAAGTTGAGTTTTTAGAGTCACTATCATTTGATTAGATTTTTCAAGCTTCTTCTGTGCAAGCTTCTTCTATTTTGAGTTCTCTTTTCTTAGTTTCTCAATCTCTTCTCGAGCATAAACTAGCTCACCTTCTAGATCAACTTCACCTTCCTCTTCTTCATCCCAATCTTCATATTCGTCATGTTCTTGATTTATGGGAGTGGATTCTTCTGTCATGAACAGGTATTCTTTTCTCTTTGCTACAAAAGCACAATCATGATCATCATCTAAACTATCGCTATCACTACCCTTCACTGAGTCACTGTCTTCTTTTGCGTAGAACCCTTTCTTACTCTTGAAGAAGTTTTTCTTTTTTGCATAGTGGGGTTTCACCTTTTTGTTGCTCTCTTCTTGCTCAGAATTGTCCCTTTTATTAAATGGATATTTGGCAGCAAAGTGTCCTACCTTACCACAATTAAAACATTTGAATGGTAGCTTGCCTTTATATTTTTTTGATCCCCTTTTTAGTTTTCTGACAAAATTAGCTTCTTCTCCATCAGATTCCTCAAATTCAAACATAGAAGTTTTTTATTTTCCCTGTTTTGATACTTTGAATGCAGTTTCTCTTTTAAAGGCGTCTGTCTCTCCCATTCTCATCTCATAGGCTATGAATGTTCCATGCAACTCATCAACAGTGAGTTTCTCCAAATCTCTTGCTTCCTCTATTACAGAAATTTTTGAATCATATCTTGATGGCAGCGATCTTAACACCTTCTTGACTATAGTCGACTCTTTCATTTCTTCACCAAGACCTCTGATAGCATTCAATATTTCATCTACCATGAGGAGGTAGTCAACAATCTTTTCTTCTTCATTCATCTTTAAAATCTCAAACTGTCCTTTGTATGTTTGTAGCTTGGTTTGTTTCACTCTGTCATCTCCTTCATAAATACTCTTTAACTTGTACCAGATGTCTTTTGCACTCTGACAGTGCATAACTTTGACAAATTATGAGTTTGACAGTCCACAAAGAATAACATGCTTTGCCTTGACGTTGTTTTCATATGCTTTCTTGACGGCCTGATCAGTTGGAACTACAACAAATGATGTATATCAATTTGCTACAGGCATCAATACATCAAATCTTAATGAGGATAAATATGCTTCCATCGTTATGCTCCAAAAAACATAGTTAGACCCATCAAACAGAGGAGCCTTGTTTGATAAAGATCCTTCTTGACTAGCCATTGTGTTCACTGACCAAGATCTCCTTGAGCCGATTAAGCTTCTCCTAAGGAACCCTAGGCTCTGATACCAATTGTTGAACACAACTATCTACTGAGAGGGTGGGTGAATCAGTAGATGAGCTAAAATTAGTTGATTAAAACTTTTAGAAGAGATCAATTCATATGCATATTAAAGAACAAATATAGAGAGCACTCACACACACAAGCACAGTACCTCAGATTTATACGTGAAAAACCCAAAGGAAAAAACCACAATAAGAATCGTTGCTAGAATCTACTGTTCTAATTTAACCTCATAGTTAAATACCTCACTAACAAACCTCACTAGTTACATTCAAGAGCACCCACTTCCTAACTGAACACCAACTCAGTTTGTCCGATGGCACCAACCTATCAGAGTTATGAAGCTACAACTTCAAAATACAAAACCGATTCATAAATGAATTCAACTCTATTACTTTGTCACAATTCTGCTCTGTAACTGCTCAAACACTGCACATTCTCTGTGTGTCTTCACTTCCTCTCTGCCTTACGCTCTTGGTGTCTAGATGTATTCTATTTGGAGACACCTCATTCACTTTTTCTTCTGCCTTTTACTCTATCTGCATGTCTCTTATCGACAGTGTTTTTCTCTTTCTACATCTGTCTAGATATATTCTATTCAGACACGCTTCATTCCCCCTTTTTCTTCTACCTTTTTACTCTGCGTATTTCTTATTGACAGCATTTTACTCTCTCAAAATTACGATGACAGAAGCAACACTAATGTTTTAGAAGTCGTGTATATCCAATGGATTTTAGGGTTTCATGTCTCCAATTGCGTTCATACTTCAACTACACTTAACCGGTTCTCATTCAATGCAACTTTGACTTATACGTTTTCCCATGTCTCGGTTCATGCATCACGTTGCAATGGTCAAGTCTCTTTACTATGTTTGGCAACTGTCGGATTCAGGGCATTACTGTGTTGTTTCCTTAATCGATGATTGATCAGTTGGATCGATCAATCTCAAGCTCCGTGTAGACTTTTCGAGCTCACCGTTTGTCTAGTCATGTCTTTAAACGAGGATTATTCATCTTGTCATTGGTGTCATTCACTGTCTATCTTGAACCATCAGATATTTCCACTTTTGAAACAGAACCGTCGATCTCTCTTGCATTAAATATCGAGCTCTTTTTCGTATCTCGATATTTTCTACATGATTGGCTCGCTTTCACTCCTTTCGATTATATTAGATATGCTTGATCTTTAATCTCGTCTTAATCCTTTGGCAATATTGCAAGTGTCTTATACTTCAACGGAAATGTCCTTCAAAATTTTTTTAAGCATCCACTTGCCCTAGATTCTTTTCGAAACAATCCAAGTGATCCTTCAGAAGCTTTGTAATGGTCCTTGTGTCCTCCGCAATTGTCCTTCGGCACTTGTGGAAGTGCCCTATGTCTTTCGGCAAATTCAAGTGTCATTTCCCTTCATTCGAACTACCCTTCGGGTTTTTGCAAGGGTCCTCTCTCTTCAAAAATGTCTTGCGGGAGCTTTGCAAGAGTCCACTATCTTCCTTCAAACTATCCTTCAGATTTTTGCAAGTGTCCTCTCTTTCTTCGAACTATCATTCAGACAAAATGTTGCAGATTTTTTGTCAAGGGCTCTTCGGGCTAATTTACGCGGGTTTTTTGTCCAAGTCCCCTTCGGGTAATTTCTGTGGGTTTTTGTCTAAGTCACTTTCGGGACAATTTTCGCAAGGTTTTTATCTAAGTGCCCTTCGGGGCAATTTCCGCAGGGTTTTTGTCTGAGTGCCCTTCAGGGCAATTTTCGTGGGTTTTTTGTTCGAGTCCCCTTCGAGACAATTTTCGAGAGCTTTTTGTCCGAGTGCCCTTCAATTCTTCGCTCATATCTTTCGGCACTTTTGTTTAGGACACATATCCTTCGGGTTTCTTGTAAAGTACCCTTTGGCATTTTTGGAAACGTCCACATGCCCTTCGGCCTTTTTGTAAGGATCCACATACCCTTCGGCCTTTTTGTAAGGATCCACATACCCTTCAACCTTTTGCAAAATACCCTTCAGCATTTCTGGAAACGTCCACATACTCTTCGACCTTTCTGTAAGGGTCCACATACCCTTCACCCTTTTGCAAAATACCCTTCGGCATTTCTGTAAAGGTCCACTTACCCTTCGTCTTTTTGCAAAAGTACCCTTCGGCTTTTTTGTAAAGGTCTTCTTCAGAAGCTTTGCTCGGGACCTATTTCCTTCGGACTTTTTGTCCGACGAGAACTTAACCATTTTTCCAAAAGAATTCAACGGGGCACTTTCTCCAAAAGAAAACACTTCATTCGGATCTCTTGTTCAAAACAATTGTTCCGAAAGAATTGACTTGACCAATATTTCCAAAAGAATTGACTTAACCAATATTTTCAAAAGAATTGACTCAACCAATATTTCCGAAAGAATTGATCGAGACACTTTTCCGAAAGAATAGACCAAGCTTGTAAAATCGACTAAGTGTGGAAACATTTGCACACACAACCTTATGCATTAAAACTTAGACCACCAAGAGTAGGCGCAAACCTGAGTAACTTGGGGTGATTGTTTCCTCTAGATGATGATGCAAACATGATCACCAACAAACTGTGTACCCAGTGTTATTCAACAAGCTAGCAAAGGCATTCATATGACTACTCTTGGAAGTCAAGATGCACATTCAACTTCATGAGACTCTACACCTGGTCTATGCAGCGCAACACCTTTGTCATTAATGCATGATAACACATGTTGCCTTTGACATCAATGACAATTCTTTAGACCTCAATGACTATGTCCAACAATAAAGTGCTTTGAGTATTCTTGAACAGATAGCTCCCTTTGTCTCAAATATTAAAATTCACTTAACAGCGTCTACTAATAACGTAAAGACAAAAACCTTGTCTTAGACTCCTCAACATAGCCCTATCCTTTCTTTGCCTTGTAGTCTTCTCCAAGCATTTTGCAAATTATCCACCAAAGTGCAATATCAAATTTCATGTTTGTTATTGCAAAACTTTTCTCCTTGAATTGTCCTCATCAATGTTTCCCATGTCAATGTCCGTCTCGTGCCCAATCCAAAAACAATTCTAGAAACACTTCTACTTTAAACTCTTAAATATCTGCATTAACTTTAGTCCCTCGCTAGAAAATGTAAGTCTTTCTAAGGGATCTAGCGCCCCAACCTGGGCTCTTGGGTTCTCTATTCCTCTTATGATTTCCTCAAGCTACAATCTAGCCATGAGAACTTCTATTCCCTTCCACAACTCTTCATCAATATTCCTCGTAGACCTTGCATTCTTCGTCAATATGCTTTGAGAAAACGTTAATAAGTCTTTCCATGGGATCTAGCACCCCAACCTAGGCTCTTGGGTTCTTTATTCCTCTTCTGATTTTCTCAAGCTACAATCTAGCCACAAGAGCTTCTACTCTCCTGCACAATTCTTTGTCAATATTCCTCATATACCCTGCATTCTCCATGCATTGCTTTCCCCAGTTCATATGGGCTCTTCTCTAGGTCAACTTTGGTTAATCTGAGTTCAAACTAGTACAAATATCTTAAATACATCTATCTCAAAAATGCCAGAGAGATATCAATCTTGAGGCACCTATTTTGGATTTGCCACATATTACATTGATTAATAACTCTATTACCTTCTCAGAACATTTTCCATTGAATGGTGATAGATGGCCTCAATCTAGCTGCACCACTCTTTTGGGTCCAAGAAACTCTTTCTAGGAAAAAAAAAGGGGCTCCAAACTCCACCATATGCCCAAAATATTACAATTTTTCGATCAACTTCTCCAAGTAAGAAGAAAAAATTTCGATATGATGGTTAAATGGACGTCAAATTTAGGGTGGCCATTAATTGTTAACAACTTACCGATATTACAGTCCACCACCATCACCCGGCTGCCATTGTACAATGCATATCAGCGTAACTAGAGTCGTGTGCGATCTTTTAGACCTGCCTTATCTATTGCCTCTCTGAGATGGCCCCAACTTATGCACAAATTCCTTTGGTAAATGTGACACACGACAAATTTCTAAAATAGGATATTCCAGAAAATTATTTCCTCCTAATACAGTCCTGTTCTTAGAACTTAATGATGAACCACTGTAGTTTACTGAACAGCTCTAAAATATTTATGCAGAACCGCTACATAATATTGAATATCTGAAGTGTTATCAGTACAGTCCAGGGAATCTGACAAGCAAGAGAAGCAGCATACACAGGTCAGAAATTTCAGTAGAACCCTCCAACACGCTACAAAACTTAGTCTTATACAGCCCAAAAACATTTTTTCCCAATAAAAGTAGAGCAACTACATAATTATGACAGCAAGAAATGTTAACATCAGTAGGACTAAAACTGAGCCTCCTGTTTTTTTCCCCACAGCCCTCAAACCCAGAATGTATATATCCTTTTTTTCCACAAAATAGAAAAGAAATGCTGTAACCTGAAACTATTTTAAAGAAATATCCAACATGGGACAGCACAAGTTTTCCCTAAGAATGATCATCAAAATTATGATGAATTACTCTCTTACTAAAGACCCTTTCTGCTCTGCTTCAATTCCTTTTTTCAGGCAAAAGCAAACTGTAGTGAGAATTTTTCAGGCTACAAATAATGGAGCTTCTTGCCTCAGTCTGTCTTGTCTCCTTGACGGAAATGCAATGGAGGAAAGTAAATCCTAAACAAACTCAAAAAACAAAAGGAAATCAAATCATGAACAATGCTTCCCCAGAATACAAAAACATTGAATAAGAACCGTTTTATGTCAAGACTAGACCCAGTCATAATGTCAAAAATCCATTAGCATAATATATATAAATAATGCATAGATTTGAACTGGTGCTGTAATGATTTGCATGAAACAAATTATTTAACTTTTCCGAACCAAAATTATTTTGTCAGACATTCTTCATTTCCCTCGTAATACATGCAGTCCCATTAAGATGAATTTCCTTGAACACAAGAAGGAAAATGTTCTGCAGCTAAGTAAAGAGGAAGTTGAATGTCAACTTCTACACAAAAGTTAGTGGCTAATGTTCTGATAATTAACGCATGTCTAGAACAAGAATTAGAGGGTTAACAATCAGTAGTGACAACAAGAAGGTCCATGGGAATCCTGTTCAGGCATCATTGTCTGATTGATGATATACGACGATAAGATGGCCATGTCTTATGTGCCAGTGTAGAGAAGTCCATGATAATATAATAGGCAAGGTAGAGAGTTATATCAGTTTACCATAACTAGCACTCATGACACAAGCAAAATTACTTGAAAAGATAGTAAACTACTTTAAAAGATAGTTTATTAGGTTGATCCCACTTTGACAATGAAATAAAAGAAAATAACCCTTCTTTAAAAACAGCAATTATAGAAGTCCTGTAAGTGCATGGAAAACTCAGAATTATTAAGGTCAATAACTCTGAGCAGTATTACAAGGAAAAAGCAAGTCAATCAACAACAATGCAAGCTTAAATATAATGCATGCAATCTAACAGTGTAATTACATAATGGAGACAAGTCACAACAGAAGTGACTATATTAACAAATAGCACATTAGAAAGGCTCCTGCTCAAAGACAACAGATGTGACTATATTAACAAAGAGCACATTAGAAAGGCTCAGGCTCAAAGACAACAGATGTGACTATATTAATAAAGAGCAAATTAGAAAGGCTTGGGCTCAGGTGCGTACAGAATGGGGGAGGTTTACTCCAAAAAACATGGCAATAAATCTTCACTGTTCCATCCAGCATATGGGTGCACTCATATAGTCAATTATACACCCAGATAGTCATTTCGATATTAAATGCTATGGATACAACCGATTTGATTAATTTCATAATATTAAATACAATGGAGAAAACAGATTTGATTAAATTTATAATATTAAACATATCTCTTCGGCTATCAATCTTACATCTTTACTGATACATCAATTACACGGAATCATCATGAAACAAAATCTATGTCATCCACCTTCAACTGTGACATACACCACTGTTTTCTATCTCTTTGCATGTTTTTTCCAGCCAATGGCTTATAGCCAGAAACACTTCTTACACATCTTCTGCTATTCCAAAAGCATTTAAGCCAAAAGGAACCAAAGGCATGTCATCCACTTCAAAGCATACCATACAACAATGTTTTCTCAAAACTTCTAAAACCAATGTATTCCTGAAGCGATGACTTATGAACAGATATTGAATCCAATTGCATGATAATGCTATCATAACCAGACCACGACCTTGAACATCTCTGCAGTAAGGAATTCTCAATGATCGTAATGAGCTGCAGGATGCAAGGTAGGACAAACCAGAATCTGTTATCCTTGTTGATGCTAAGCTTAAATGAGCCAATTTATTGCAACTGGCAGCAAGAAAGTCGAGCCCCTCATCAGTAACAAATGGGCATTGGTCGACATTCAGATACTCCAATGCCCTAAAATTGGACAATACCTTCATATCACTCACAACCTCACATTTAACCAGGCTCAAATGCCTAAGTATTTTGGCACCATTTGCTATAGTAGCCAAGCTTAAATCATCTACATTTGTCAAACTCAGATCCAAAATTTGCAGATTAGAGCAAAGACCTATTGCAGAGAACCCTCTTGAGGACGGTCCTAAACAGCTGTGCAGATCGATGTGTTCCAGCTTTTTGTTGGAATACATCATCAAAGTCTCCAATTCCATGTCCCTGATCCCCCTCCCAAATCTAAGAGAGAACTCTTTCAACTGCATCCCGCAAAGACCAATTGCAGCCAGACCTTGCCCTTTGCTGCAGAAATAATGAAGAGCAAGACATTTTAGGGCCTTGCATTCCATTACACACAACAATGCTGACTCTGTCAATTTCGATGCCACCACACAAAGCTTTTCAAGATTTGTACAATTCTGCACAATACGAGTAATAGCGGCATTGTTCAAAGGACAATGATGATTGAAGTACACAAATTCTTTGAGACCCCTGTTCGATGCAACAATGTTTGCTAACAGAGCATCAAAAAACATGCGCTGATCTGTCTCTATGCGCAGAGAAATCAAAGTAGAAAGCCGTGACAAGTCTTGCAAGTTACCATGACTAAACTTTAAAGACAATTCCTGAAGATGGAGGCAATGCAGAGTGAGAGACTTCAAGGCCAAACTAATGTCAATAAAATCAATCTCAAGACACACATTCACAAGCATTGGACAATTCTGGCCTATTTCAGACAAACCAAATGGTGTGAACCTCATGGGGCCCCTTAAAGTCAATTCACGAAGACTCTTGCAATTTGAAAGGGATTGTAGGGCTTCATCCGACAAATTCTTGCAATTCTCGAGACTGAGCGACCGAAGCCTATTACAAATCCTAGCCAACTCCGCAATGCTGGAATCCAGCAAATTGGGCAGCGAAGATAGGGAAATATGTTCAAGCATGGTACATTTTTGCACAAACCCTAGAAATCCCAGATTTGAAATAAGCACCTGGGGTTGCTCGGGGTTCCCCAAAAGTAGTGTAATTAGGGTTTTAAAAGGTGCAGACAATATTTGGAGATCTATGTCTTGCAATTGATCACAGCATTGAATGAGATTTAAACTTCTGATGTTTTTGAACCTGAGAATGAGAGAGGGGAGTAATGTACGTGACCTGAGGGTAAGCTTGTGTGTGTGCCATGTCACCACGTCGTTCCAGGATTTGCAGACCATGGCCGCCGAGTACAAATCTTGCGGATCGGACAGTTGACTTACTATACGAGACAACAACCCGCCATCTCTCGTCGCAGTCTCCATGCTGCTCTCCATTGTTTCCTCGTCAACCGTCAGTTTCAGATTTGCGCGAACTGTGATTCAAACCTGGAATCGATTACCGGCAAGTTGCAGACTTATCTGTTTAGCTACAGCACAAAGAAGCCGAAAGGACAGACACAGATTTTAAAGAAAGCGCGTCTTGACACGATATTTTGGCATAGCAATTTTTCTCATAACATTTTTATAAGCAAGCAACACGGAATTTGAGATTGCACTTTTTCTAATAACATTTTTATTATGTATTATTGTAAAGCAAGCTAAGTTTTGGTGTTTAAATTTTAGACACTTAATTTTATTATAATATTTTTTTATATTAGTATTTTTATTATATATTATGTATTATCACAATAATATAGAATAAAAATGGTATGGGAAAAAAATTATATTGAAAAATGTGTTATTGATAAATAGTATATTAACAAAGATTTTCACATTTGGTATATGCATTCTTTTTTGACATTTATTTGTTTAGATCTCCTCATATTTATGTTAAATTTGTCTGTTGTCAGTGTCATGGATTTAATCATCCATTTTTTGTTTAGCGTAATCTCTATTATAAATATATGCCCCTCTTACTTTTGTAGATCTCTTCACCTTGGCTTAATTCCTTACACCTTGAATTTCACTTATCATTATTTCCTATGGTCAACGTATGTGTGATGTATCTTAGAGAGCCCTATATATACAAATCAATCGTAATTCATTTATTTTGTGACCAAGTAGTCTCAACTACTCCACTTGACTTCAAGTTTAATATTTCACTTACTGTTATATTTGTCAAGGAGCATGCACATTGATCCTTCATTATATTTATATCAAATAGAAGTCTTGTGTCATTAATGCCTTATAACAAAAGAAGGTTATAGGGGGAGCATATAGTTACATTTGATTATTTTAAGAAGATACAGTGAAGCCCTATCATTTAGGTTGGGATTTCACTCACATGCACTAGAACTACATTGATTTTGATTCCAACAGTGTGAGATATGTAGGTAAAACTCCTCGAGGTTTTTCAAGTTAGCTAACTTACACACATCTTTTTATGTATACATGTGAGGATTAAGTCAAAGAATAAAGGAGAAATATTATAAAGCATTCTATCTATCAACTTTGCAAAGTAAAGTCGTAGGTCTAGTCATTGTCACAGTGCACCTTCTTAAAAAATTATAGAATAGAAAACAGGGTAGAGGACACGATCGACACCCAAGTATACAATTGACAAAAACATAGGTACACAATTGATAGCTTATCAATTCCATCTTATATAAAATTAATGACTTGTCGATTATGTTTCAAACACAGTTTAGATTTGAATTTACAAAGTTATAGTATAGTCAGCTTCCAAACTCTCTTTCTATAATATTAGTGTACATAATCCTAAGAGTATTTTTATCTTCTAGTAGAATTTGAATAGTCACCTTGAAGATGAATTGAATAGTCATATAATCTATTATTTATATGTACTCTTGCATTTTATTTAATAACCAAATACAATTTTGGTTTGCACCAAGTTTATTTCGAATTATCGTAGTCCATCCCTGCTCTGACATTGGTATTAGAGCATAGGTTATTTTTACTTCTTTTGTCATCTTCCAGTTTTTATTTGTTTATTGCAAAAATTTGTGCAAATAAATAAGTTTCAACTTGAAGCCATTTTAAAGCATGGGTTCATTCATATTCTTTGCATCTTCTCTAGATATAATTCTTATCAAGAATGCATCCACCATTTTACTGATAACTAAAACCATGTTGTGAAGGTCATCCTTGCCATTTATTTGTTAGATTTTAATTTGCTTCATCTTACAAAAGTTGTTTGGAGTTGTTTTCATAGTAGAATCATATTTATAGTGTGATTATATGAGAGATGTAAAAGACAACAACCATTGCAGTCTTGTTTAGAAAGATATGGTCTATTTCTATGTGAGTCTACTAGCATTCTGAGGACCCTACAAGGATTTGGAATTTATATGACACATGTTACAATGTTACCATAAAGTATGGTGATGCATAATACACAAGTCTAAGAGGCACGTGGTAAGGAGACATCAGTACAACCACTTTGAGTGTTTTCATTCAGAATTCAATAAAGACCAACTAGTGCTAGAATCTTATACGACCTCACCAAACCATCCCCTAACATTGGACTCTTCCACACAGAAGTTCAAGAGCTAAGTTCTATTTTAATTTTTTTAAAATTAATATCCTTTTATGCTTTTTAATTTTAAAAACATTTTTTTGGGGAGGACTAATTGACTTAAAATATTTAAAAATAATTCATTTTGGTGTAAGTTCTTTTCAGCATTAAAACAAAATTTGAAAACCTAAAAATCATAGTGTTTGGTATGTGTGGGCCCTCTGGTTCATGTTTACAACTAAAGTTATCATGCATAAACTACTACATCTACCATCTAACATAGTTACAATATTAATGTTTGAGGATTTTGATGAGCATATTTTAACCACCAATTAAATTCACACAAACCAAACTATGTATGTATAACCCTGTCAATCGATAAAGTAGCCACTTGGTTTATAAACTCTACTACCTTCATTAATTATCAATCTAGGGTACATTAAGCTTGACAAGGTGTTAGCATTATATGTGCATCACTAGTCTCTTTGAAGGTTGGGATCATAATTGTTGCATAAACAAAAACACACTTGTATAAATTAAATTGTAGGAAAGTAATTAATAGAAAAGAAATAAAATCTATTCTGGAATTGAATCGTGATTGTTTGGAATATTCTTGAACTTAATAATTTAAATGCACAAAATGAATATGCTTATACAGGAAATCACATATGAAACTGTAGACACTATTTCAAAATTATATAGCACCTCAGTCTTGTACACTTGAAAAATGCATATCATGGATGTACCTTCAACTTCTAGACCTTTCTTGTTATTAAAAAGGCTTGCATACATTATTGATTTGTGCCTTATTTATTATCTCTTAGTCCAACCTATGTATTATGATGTCTCAGACCTTTTATCTTGTCTAGAATGTTATAAACCTATTTATCTTCCATCTATGTAAGTTTTACACCTGCACCTATTTTCTAACTACCTAGACACTAGCATCCCAGTCAAATGTCTGCATTAATGCAAGTGTCCAACCCTAACATAAGTGTTCAGTGCCCTAAAGTCATCTAATTTGCAAATTAAATGTATTCTTATGGTCAACCTAAGTACTTTAATGCGAGATATTTTCCAAAGGGATTGGTATAAATATAAGATCACCCCTCATTCATTCCTCACCCAGAGGAACTAGAAAAAACCTAAAGAGACCAAGGGAATTTATCAAAAGCATTATAGCAAGTACTCAAGTTAATAAAGATTCCTTATTTTCTCTTATCTCCATAATAGTCATAAGGGACAACACATCTACGAGTGTACTGAAGGAGTAGTCCAAGAGCTATATTTACGAAGCTACAAACTAAGGCATTGCTGTACTTGCTTATCAAACATTTCATGATTCACGCAAAAGCCAACACGTAGGGGAAAAATACATAAGTCTGAGGCCCTCTTTGAAGTATTGGATATGTAGGTAGTTTTTATTGATAGATGGATCTTTGGGATAGCTCGACACCATGTTCCCACTAACTTATTTTTCCAACAACCGATATGAAGATGAAAAACTAAGGTTTTAATTTTTGACAAGGAACGATGATCAATGACCCAAATCTAAATGCACTAGAGTAAAGATGATGTAAAACCTAGAAGCATCCAGGTGGTCACATCTAATTTTAGTAGGTATTTCATACTAAACGCTTACATCCAAGTTAGATAATAGCGTTAACACAACCATCCCAGGTTGACATAAGTGTCCATTTCTAGAATCAAATAACCATTCTAGAATCTAGATCCAGGTACACTTTTTGTATGTTCTAGATCCATATCTATATTAGCATCGAAACCATATAAGTATCTTATTTCATTATAATATTTAACATAGTTTTACTTTCTATTCTTAGCATCTCAACATAATAAATTTAGTTTATGTTTATCTAAGTTTCACAAATAATTGGCCTACTCTAGAGATAGTTTACCATCCTTGTGCCCTAGGCTATCCTCACCCCTTTAACCCTATATTCCCTTAATATAGATTTTAGGGCTAAACATTTGGTAAACCTAATATTTCATCCACCAAACACTAGATTTTGGTCTAGGGTTTTTTGATTCTCTATTTTGAATTTTGATTTCTAATTCTACAAGTTAAAAATCAGATTTCATTTTCTATCCATATGGTCAATATGGATGCATGTATAACTCATTATGTTACAATTTGTAGTTTTAACAATAGTTTGATATTATACCACGCTAGTCCAATGTACCATCCAAATAAATAAGTAAATATGTCAATATAATGAAGGGGTTTTAAATCAAAAACATCACTTAGTCTCTCTCCAAAATTCCTTTCACCATACTATGGAACCAATATCCAAATGTTAACATACATGTTGTCAATCATTTATTCCACCTAGATTTTATTCAAGTGACAAATACCATCTTACACCCATTATTCACCCATAAATTATATTGGATTTCATGGTCCATTTTGTCACTACACAATGGTAAAATTATTCAACCTAACTTGCCACCTATTAATATACAACTTGTGTCTCTTAAGACAAAGCTTGTGATCAAATTTAAGGGATATGACCTTGTTGACTAATTGAGTAACACACATGATAAGATTTCCATCCTTAATCTTCTAAAGAAATCTACTATCTATAAGTATATCTTACATGAGACATTGCATGAAACCTGAGTTTTAAGTGATATTGAGCCAACTTACTTTGTAGATATCATGCAAGATCTCAAAAATAATGCAAAATTAATCACATTTGATCCAATAGAATTACCATCTAAAGGTGTTATTGACAAAGAGTTACCTTTGTTCATATAAGTAAAAATGCACAATAAGGGTATCAAAAGGGTGCTCATTGACAATGGATCAGGATTAAACATTTGTTGCACACATTTCCTAACCACCATGGGTATTAGCACCAACCTTCTGTAAAAACCAGTGATACATATCAAGGGATTAAATAATTCACATAGCCCCCTGATTGGCCAAATAACTTTGAATGTAACATTAGGGCCAAAAATGATTCCAACCACTTTCTAGATAATGTCATAATCATTACATTATAATTTATGTTTGGGTAGACCTTGGATACACACGATGGAGATTGTCCCATCTACTTTACATCAATTTGTAAAATTCATACATGATGAGACTTTATTAACAATGCCTACTGATGATGAACCCCTCAAATTATTTAAAATGATACATTCTGATAAAGAAGACATTCCTATGGTAGTGCCACATACATAATGTATTCCTCTTGAGAATATCCAAACTTATGAGGTGGGCGAGTCAATTACAATGGCTATATTATCTCTAAAAATAGATAAGGCACCAAACACTAAAGTACACATAGTAGCTCCTTAATAACAAGAACCAATACCAAAGTAGCCTATGATACAAAAATCATAAGTACCTCCAATATTTGAGATTCCTTTATTGGTCAACACTAAGCAGTAAGATGGTCATGTTTCAAATTATTATGATAGTGATGATGATCTAGCCCATGATATGACAAATGAGACATTACAAAAACTTAATTTTAATCACTTGAGAATTTATTGCATAACTATTTGAACCTACAAGTCTCAATACATATAAGCAAAACTTGTCTATAGAGGATAAGGAACTAAATCAAGATAAGGGCAAAGAAAAATTCACATATGAACATACAAATGGTTTTTATTCCATACAACCCTCTTGGCTTCAGACATTAAGTCAACCATGCAAGGGTCAAATGCAGATACATCATGTAAATAATGTGGAGGTCTATCATAAGATTTTACAACAGATTCTACATATCACAATAAACCAAGATACTATGTATATAATACTTTCCATGTTACTTGAACATAGCATGATATATTTATCTTCTAACAGACACAAATCGAGTAGTAAAATTATTCCTAAGTAAAGGTATCCATATTGCAACTATCATCAAATAAATGACCATCATACAAGTCATTGTCATAGTTTGAAAAACCAAATTCAAAAATATAAGAGTGAGGGTCACATAAAATTATACCTGAGAAAAGAAAAAGACAAACCCCTTCCAAAGATTCACATGAAAACCATCCTGCAAAGTGACAAAGGCATGAAGATATAACAATTACTACTAATATTGACGGATTTTATTGTCAGCGTCTCAAGTTTGATA
Organism: Torreya grandis; assembly: GCA_037957365.1. Taxonomy (NCBI): domain Eukaryota; kingdom Viridiplantae; phylum Streptophyta; class Pinopsida; order Cupressales; family Taxaceae; genus Torreya; species Torreya grandis. The sequence goes on along the minus strand of JARHVA010003481.1, from coordinate 900,880 downwards.
GGAAAAATTGGGATAAAATGTGTAGCACTACATTATTTTAATAGATGGGACATGGGACACAATATAATTGAATTAACATACTCTCTATTGATGTCAGAGTCTTTTATGTACATCAATGTGCCAGTAGCATATGGATCACATGTGATCCCGATAATCATATGGATATTATATTGGGATCCACATTTGACATTCAAGTTTGGACAACATTGGTTCATTGATTGGAATGCAATGTTGATTAATGAAGTTATGTTTATCACCTTCACCTTTATGGATAGGGAGATTTGCTTATACCATGATGGATATGGCCACCCATCCCCACCAATGGTTGTAGGTATACCATTTCACAAAAAAATCAAAGAAGTGGTCATGCATTGATACAATCAAAGATTTAAAAAGGCCTCAATTGAGCCTACACCTTTTGACAATGAGGACTTCATCGATTAGTCCTCTCCAAATGTTCTAAATAAACCAAAACCATTCAAAGAAAAAAACATTTTTGAAAAAAATCTACAATTTTTTTTAGCATTTACACATCATATTAGCTCCTTGGCATATATGTTATCGGTTCCATGTTGGTAAATGGCAAATCAGTATTTATTATATACACATGTTTGATGCATCTTTTGAGTGCGATTAAGGCATATATAGATACATTATTTGTACACTTTTGGATGCTGGGCTTTCTCACTACTCATGTCACCAAGATGTTGGGGGCATCCACCTCTATGATCATGATACATCCAAGTTATATCCTTATATAGTCATCTTAGATTATCATGTTTGACCTCATATATATACTTACACATGCTTTTATCCATGCTTATATCTTTCAAACTATACTTGATATGTTATGTACTTAACATTTTTTGCTAACACATATATCCAGGGATTAATATGTTATGATTATACTGGTTGTTTATGCTTTCATTTATGTACTTACTTAAGTGTTTTGCCTTGTTATTATCTTACTTGTTTGAGCATTTGAATATGCTTTATTGTTTACGTCCCTCATACTTTTCTTTACCTCTTTTACATTTGAATATGCCATTGCTTGTTATTTGTTGACATTTGAATATGTCATTTCTTGCCCTATGAATATTGGGCTAAGTCATGTCCCTTTGATTGTGTAAAATTTGAACATGCCCTTTGTTTGAGATATCCTTGGACCATTGTATTTTAATTTGCTTTTGAGTGCTCTTGTATGTGTGTTTGATTGTTTGTTGTGCTTATACTATTACACTCTAGATGTTGTCATGCTTCACATCATGCATCTTAGGACTTGATGTGATCACACTCTTCACACTTCAATGATATATATACTTGAATATATTCCCTATATATGTTATATGGAAATTTCATGTTTTACATGGTTATTTTATCCTTTTTAGGTAAGGTAACTACCAGATGATACTTCTCTCACCTCAAAAGGGAGGCATATCAGTAGGGGCATGTCATAGAGACATGACTTCCACATTACTTCACATATTCAAATTATAGTGGTGGCATGTTTTGGAAACATGTTCTTTACACTTGTTTAGTATTCATCATACCCAAATTACAGTGGGGGCATGTTTTGAAAACATGTCCTCCACATTGGCATTTATATCAGTTTTTTAAATTTATCTATATATAGTGGGGGCATGTTTTGTAAGCATAATCTCCACACTTACACAGTTTTGAATTTTCCAAATTACATAGTTATATGATTTAGATACACATTTGTGGAATAATTCTATACATTGGTGTCATTCTTATACATAGTTTTAACATGAGACATATCTAAGGTGCATGTGTTGTGCAATGTGCACCTAATATTGAAAAATCAAATTAGTTTTAGATTCCAAACACTTTTAGGGACTATCACCACCCACCTAGTTGGACTTTTATGGATTATATTAAGTTAATCTTTTGGAGTAGTTGGTTCATTTTTTGGTATGGCTGAGGTGATTAAATCACTCAATTTTGCTAATTTTATAGGTTGGACTTGAGTACATTATCCAACCTCACTAGTTTTATAGTGTGAGTTGACTTGGTTTACTCACACTCACCATGTTATAAGTATGATTGGTTTATGTGGTTGAGCTAATATTAGTTTTCAGGTGGTGACTCACCTTTTCTCTAAGGTTGGGGGCATGTGCCCTCCAATCTCTCTATTTCGCTAAAATTTGTCTATTTCAAGTCTAAAGAAAAACATAGAAGAAGGATAGGGATAAGTGATTAGAATGAACCCAGACTGGTTTGCACGTCGTATCTAGACATTATGAGCACTCCTCTTTGGTTGGGGAGGACTACTTGCAATTAAGAAAGTACAACCACAAATGTCTATTAATAGATATATGAGTGGGCTGCCAAGCTACATGCTTGTTCTAGGAAGTGTTAAACTTCTTTAGAGATGACAGTCCACTTTTGAGAGACAAAAGAGTAATAAATAACCAAGAGAGAAGAAAAGAGAGAGTAAAAAAGAGATAATGTTACCGTTATTCACAACTTGAGTGCAGTGGAAAGTAATAGAGTATAGGTAGTATATTGAATTTGTATTTTGAAAGTTATTTGGGTAGGTTTTAGAAGGGTTACTAGAAATCCATAGTTTTTGACGTTGGTTAGGCTACCGAGGTTGATAGTAAAAGTGATTGATATTGGTTAGGCTACCGAGGTCGATAAGTAAGTGTGATTGATATCGATTAGGCTACCAATGTCAGTAGGGGAAATAATTGCCTAGGAGCTTGTAGAAGGATTTTCTAGGTCTGGAAAATGGTTTTGGTCAGGTCTAGAAAGTTGAGGAGAGTTGTGAAGGAGAGAGTATTGTTTGGATGGATCTGGTAAGAGGTTTGGTGTGTTGGAATAAGGGGAAACAAGCGAGGAAGCTTTATAACTCCTTCATGGGGGTTTGGTTAGGGATGTGTAAAGTAATAAATAGTAGATGTAAAGTGATTGCAAAGTAACCACTTAAAGACTTACAGAATAAGTGATGTACTTAGATACAGTGGTGGCTGAATGATAAGTGTTGGATGGATGGCTCCTATAAGGCAATCTAAACCTATATCTTGAATAGAGAAAACAAGTAGGTGTTGCTAGTTCTCAAGAGCTTGGTTCCTGATTTGGATTGACTTATGTAAGATAATAGTAAGCCAAGATATTGAAATTTCAATGCCAAAAGCCTGTATGCAAATAAGAATGAGTTTTATTAATTTCTACTAACCTAAACATTAGTTTGGAATTTGGCTTATATAACTGACATCGACGATCCCACCAATGTAGGTCATGGGTTGCCCAACATTAGTGGCATGAGAATAGGTAAAAGTACTATCTTTAGCCTATTTTCTATTATTTCTTGTGCCAAGTGTGGTATCCATTACAAAATGGTAGAAATAAGAGGTTAAGAAAGACGTAGTTGGTTAGGAATTTATTTTGAAGGTGAGAATAAGTCATGGGTAGTTAGGATAAGGGGACTAAGTCTTGAAGTGATTCATCAAGTGAGAATTATTCTTAGGACAAGATGGCTAGGTAATGTGGCATAAGGGGTTTTTAATTAAATTATTTATATATTTTAAATTAATTAAATATGTGAGGGATAAAAGCATGGGATAGGGAGGATAATCATTATTATTGGAAAAGGGCTCAAGGGGGGTTTCGACACAGGGAGTTATGCACGTGTGTGACTCAATTTTGGTGTCTACATTTGCCCTTTTTTGTCTTGTAATTTTCACATACATGTTTTGAAGACAAAAATAAGAGTTAGATACTCCAGGTATTGAATGAGGTATCCCCCCTCAAAATGGGAATCAACAGAGGAAAAACTAGAATCAAGTACTAGTTTGATAAGAAGTGAATTGTGTGAGTGGAGGAGAACATGGGATCACTACTTATGTATATACTACTACAAGCTATAGTTGACAAAATCAAGAATAAATAAGGTTGAGGAGGACTCAGATAGAAATAACCAAAGCATAGCTTGTAAGTGATGGTTGATAAGGTCAAAATAGTCAAAGTTGTAGCTCTAATGGTTTATGTGTGCTAGGTATCCAAGGTAGGAAGTTCCCCTGGGAAACACAAAAGGTTGCAGGTGATAGGACAAGCTTGGTCACCATCCAAAGCACCTAATATACATGTGTGCGTACAATAGCTAACTATAACAGAATAACATAAGTAGTTCAGACAAGTGATACAAGGTTGGTGTAAAAGGGTCAATCAGCGAGGAGATATTCATGATCTCCAGTCAAAGTCATCATGGGTGGACATTTAAGTGATCTCCAAGGGTGGTTTTTGTGGTTGGGGAGATATATGTGATCTCCAAGTTGGTTGCCCTAGATTAGGGGTAGAGTCTAAAGGATTGTTGGTGTTGGTGGAAACTCTAATGCAAGGGTGCCGATGTCGGTGATGTCAGTAGTAAATAGTGCCAACATCGACCACATAGGGCAAGGTTGCCGACATCAATGTGAAAAAATGCTGATGTCGATAGATTAGGTCAAGTATGATGATGTCGATGGGTGACTAAACCCAATAAAAAGGGGTTTGGTAGCCCATCAAAACTCATTTGTAACATTTGATTAGAGAGAAAAAGAGATCTAAGTATGAGTGAGATGGAATAGCTAGGAGGGGACCCAGTGGGAGATGTGCCACCATAAGAGCCAACTATGCCAGCCTAGAGGAGACAAAGAGATGAGGTAAGATCCCCTACAATTTAGTTTTGAATGTGAGTTGGTTAATTTTCTTCTCGTAGGCTAAATTTAAAGGTTGGGCAAAAGAAATGTGTTGAAGGGGGTAGGAAATGGGGACTTCTCTACAAGTAAGGTTTTGATGGTCTTCTCCTTAGATGCCTCACTAGTATTGAGACTCCCTTCGCTATTAAGGAAGTCCATGATGGGATTTGTGGTGGATATTTCAATGGTCACGTAGTTACCAAGTGTATCCTTTTACTTGACTATTATTGGCCAACACTCCATCAAGACTGTAGTGATTATGTTTGGTATTGTGTCAAATATCAACAACATGCTAACCTCCTTCACATTCTGAGTTATGCATTACAAGTTGCCAAAGAATTTTGGCCCTTTTCCCAATGGGGCTTGGATCTAATTGGGGAGATTAACCCTCATTCATCCCTCCATCATTATTCTATCATTACTGCCATTGAATACTTCACCAAATGGGTCGAGGCTATTCCTCTCATCTCCACTAAGGCTAATAAAATTATTTATTTTATTAACCATCACATCATCTATCATTTTGGTGTCCCTCATAAAATTATAATAGATAATGACAAATATTTCAAAAATAAAACTGTCCAAAGTCTTTGTGGTACATTTGGAATCAAATTAAGCTTCTCATCACCGTACTATCCACAAGCAAATGGATAGGCAGAAGCTTCTAAAAAAACATTAACCAAAATTCTTATGAAGGTAGTCAACAATTTAAGAAAGGATTAACACACACACACATACCCTTTGCTTTATGGGTTTACCGTACTGGCATTCAAACCCCTACAGGTGCTACTACTTTTTCCTTGGTGTATGGGATGGAGGTTGTTTTGCTTCTTGAGGTTCAGATTCCTTCTCTTCACATTTCTCTAAAATGCATACTTACTAACGATGACTTTTGCCAAGAATGTTTGACTCAACTTGAGTTGCTTGATGAGCACCGTCTCACAGCCCTTAACCACCTCCAAATCTATCAAGAGTGTATCAATCATGCTTACAATAAAAACCTCAAAGAGCGAGATTTCAATATTGGAGATCTCATTTTAAAAGAAAATCAACATGTGACGAACATGGAGAAAATCAAATGAGGTGAGTTTACTCCTAATTGGCTTGGACCCTACATCATAGCTCATAAGTATGGCTCAGGAACTTATCGCTTATCTTCTCTTGAAGGAAGGCTAGAACCCAAGCCTTTAAATGCCTTATACCTATAAGCATTATTTTGTTAAATAAGCATCACTTCACCTCGTGTTTCACTTGAGCTTATCCCTTGAGCACCCCTATTACATTCATCTCCCTTCCTCTTAACCCTTACTCCTACACACTTAGTTAACTTATAAGGTTCTATGCTTTTTCCCTCAAAGTGAAAAATTCCTAAGCCTCTATAGACTTGTCCATGACTAAAAGCAAAAGAAAAATAATAATAACAAAATGGGATATGTAGACAAGTTATCATCTCTCAAGTCATGATTCTCAATATAGACTACTCCCTTGAAGGATAACTACATAACTTCTCTTTGCTACTATTAATAGACTACTCCCTTGAAGGACATTTAGTTAAACTCAATGATAAACACTTAGACCACTCCATTGAAAGATAGCTAGGTCAAGCTTGATTCTCAAAGGAAAATACAAATAAAAATCTTCTCATATTGATCAACTTAATTGACCTCAACACATATAAAATCCCATTGTAGGCTTCTCGTATTGATCAGCTTACACACACACACACAAAAAGAGAGATTTAAGTCATGGACTTGCCTATAGTCACCCTCAAGTCACCCATAATAGGGGCATATCATCCCCACTTTGAAGGTTACGCAACCCAAACACTTTCATTCATTTTACCCTTTTTTCCCTCATACTCTTTCAAGGGACTTTGAACTCACTTAACATAAGGTGAACATGATGATTCTCTAATAAACAAAATGGTCCAATGATTTAAAGCATGAAAGAGGCTCATATTCTTGAGCTTATTTATGTTATGATTATGGTCTTTGTTAGTACTTGAGCATTCTGCCTCTTTATTTTCCCATCCAAATCACATGTTGATCTCTCTACTGAGATGAAAATGTCATACAAACACTATCAAGCCTACTCCATTTATTTTAAGCATACACCATCACAAATATGGAAAATTCTAAAATAAAATAACATAACCAACCAATTCATTTTAAGCATACACCATTACAAATATGGAAAAATTCTAAGATGAAGCTAACAAACCAACTATGCATATACCATCACACATATGGGAAATGATAGTCTAACTCAACTAACATGCTCAACATTAACATCAAATTAACATAATAGTAAATAATCATCTACATCAACATCATCATCAAAATCACAATAAATGCATCTCAAAATCATAATCAATATACATATCATATATATATACGCTCAACATATATGTACATGAATACATCATCACAATATCATCTCTCTCTTAAAATATACATCTCTCATCTTCGGCTCGTAGACCAGTGTGCATATAACATATATAAAAATAATAAACTCTAGCATTTAGAGTCTTTGAGGCTCTCCATATGGTCATGAAGAAGCAGTGTCATCACCACTCTCCACCCGTCTACATCTACGTGAGCTAGAAGCCATGGCACGTGTCACTGATCTCTCTTGGTCTCTAAACTCAGATTACCTCTAAATCTATGGGAACTCCCTGATGGCCCTCTCATAATAATCAATCTCATCAAGGTTAGTATTATACCTCACCAAAGATACAATCTACAGTGGTCCCATCACACCTATTAAAGGCCCAACCTGTACTAGTCCTTATGGTGGAGGAGGAGTAGACTGACTTGATGCTCTCAAATTATCCCTCTCTGCTATCAGTGTAGTAACTTGACCCTGTAATATCCCAATCTAGCCCTATAATGCCCCAATCTAACTCTATAATGTCACCAGTTATCCCTATAAAACTAATACTTGTGCTTGAGCTACATCTCAAGCCTGCATTGCCACATCTTGAGACTACACTGCTACATCTCAAGCCTATACAACTACATCTCTCTCTCTCATCAACCCCTATAAATTTGGTGGTGATCTCCTAACCTCAACCATGGGATGTAAACCTGCCCACCAAGCCATATTGCCATTCTGCACCCTAGATCTACTACACCCGATCCTGCTGGTAGCTCCTCAAAATCTAGCCACTTTGTCTCCTATGGCAAGGGTAGGGGTGCCTCTATATCATCCCTCCTATATCAAGGGAAGTTAGGTGGTACATCTTATAGTAGGATGAATTGCCTCTTAACCCATGTCATGAATAACATCTCCAGCTCATTGGCTCATCTCCCTCTAACCCATAATGAGATTTGTTAGCCAACCAGTTGCTCTGCCTATCCTCTGAATGTAAGGTATGTCAAGTAGGGTCTCCACACAATATCTACAAAGATAAATCCCTCTATCATGCACCTATAATAATCAATATCATGCACTATGTTGTCTACTTAGGTTTGGGCCATACCATCTCTCCACCATCTGAAGCTAACCCTGAAACCAGCTAGAATCATGGTAGGTAACCCCAATGGCTGTGTCACCATGATATGCTTGTATGCCCAATAGTTGAGTAAATACTCAACACATAAACTATATCATCATCATAGTCTTAACCCCCACAGCTCTATGTATAACTATGTCAGAAACACTGGTCCCCATGCAAATATAATCTACTACTCAACCATCTATGCCAAAACACTTGTCAATGTAATAGGAAATCTCCCACCATCTGCATTTGGTAGTGTATACACTATAATCCATATCATCATCAAGATGCTTAGCTGATGTTGCTCCTCATCTGCAATGTACAGTGGTTCGTAGGTAAATCTCATTGATTGATAGGTCACCTCACTAACATGCTCTCCAAATAATGCCACCATGTAAATATCATGCTCCTCTCTTGAACATGAGAAGAGCTCCTCACCCTAGAATGAAAATTGTAAAATATTGTATACATCCTCCTATCTCACTATCAACTCTCCAATTGGTAGATGAAAGGTGTTGGTGGTGTGATCCCACCTCTCAATCAATGTTATCATCAAACTCACATCTCGTGTGACTCTGCAATATCATCATACTCCCCCTAAACCTATGGTTGCTATGAGCTCCCACTCATCTGGGGTGACATCTCTCCTTATCCATGTTAACAACGTTAGTAGATGATCCCATAACATCAAATCCATCCTAGCCTGCATCTATACACACACAAATCAAGTCACATACTTTCTAATATAACTTGCCACTGCCTTTTTTCCTTCTCTCTAGGAGAACTACATTGGTTTGAGGTCCTCCACCAGGTTATGCAGGCAACACTTAGTTGACATGGGGTCTTCTAAGGTTAGCTCAGCCATATACCCACCTAACTATCTAACCTACTCTCCCCTCTCTACCCTAGGCTTCACTACCTCTCTCTCCACCCTAGGCCCAACTACTTATCACAACTCTAGGCCTTATGGCTTACATCCCTAACCTTTGACCCTATGACCTATATTTTAATCCCTAGGTCTCCTAACCTATTTCAACTTACCTTTTTTACCCATTTCCCTTAACACACTTTTAACCATACCTTAGATCTTTTTTCCTATGCACTAGGAGAACTACATTGGCTTGAGGCCCTCAATCGAGCTATGTAGGCAACACTTAGTCGACACGAGGTCTTCTAAGGCTAGCTCAGCCATTAGGTTAGTTGACTACTTTAATTAGGGATCCAAATTGACTTTTTATTCTATTTTATGTTCTCTTTAGTCATCGACATCGACTTTGTATGCCAACATTAGTGTTTGGTATCAACCAATGTTGGTAGAAACATGTTGACATCGATACCATGTTAGCTAATGTCAGTGGACCTTATTAATGTCGATGACTAGTTCAGCCATAGGGTTGAATGACCTAACTCCCAACATTAAATTTTAACTTCAAACCTACCCCCAAACTCATCTAACCTACCCTCCCCTCTTTTCTACCCCTCTACTTAACATTTTCTTTTACCCCTAACTTTAAAATTAGCCTACAAAAACAAACTAACCACCTCAAATTCAAAATTAACTCACAGAGACTCTTATCTCATCTCTTTATCTCTTCCAGGCTAGAATAACTGGCTCTTGTGGTGGTGTGCCTCATGTTGGGTCCCCTCTTAGCTCTATCATCTCAATCACACTTAAAGCTCTTTTTCTCTCTAATCAAATGTTGCAAATGAGTTCTGGTGGGTTGCCAAACCCCTTTTTATTAGGTTTGGTCTCCCACTGATGTTAGCATCCTTGACCTAGTCCACTAACATTGGCACTTTTTCCTACTGACATCAGTGACATCAATGACATCGACACCCTTGCATTAGAGTTTCCACCAACACCAACAATCCTTTAAAATCTACCCTTAATCTAGGGTAACCAACTTAAAGATCACATATATCTCCCCAACTATGACAACCACCCTTGGAGATCACTTAAATCTACACCCATGATGACTTTGACTGGAGATCATGAATATCTCCTCACTCATTGACCCTTTTACATCAACCTTGCATTGCTTGTCTGGACCACTTATGCTATTCCACTATAGTTGGCTATTATACACACACACATATATTAGGTGTTTTGGATGGCGACCAAACTCATCCTGTCACCTACAAATTTTTATGTTTTCCAAAGGCACTTCCTACCTCAAATACTTGGCACACATAGACCATTGGAGCTATAACTTTGATTGTTTTGACCTTATCAACTATCACTTATAAGCTATGTTTCGGTTATTTCTATCTGAGTCCTCCTCAACCTTACCTTTTCTTGATTTTGTTAACTATAGCTCAAAGTAGTAGATGCACAAGTGATGATACCACATTCTCCTCCACTCACACAATTCACTTCTTATCAAACTAATACCCGATTCTAATTTCTTCTCCGTCAATTCCCATTTTAAGGGGGGATACCTCATCCAATACCTAGAGCATCTAACTCCTATTTTTGTCTTGAAAACTTGTCCATGAAAATTACAAGATAAAAAGGGGAAAATGTAGACACCAAAATTTAGTCACACACATGTGTAACTCCCTATGTCAAAACCCCCCTTGAGCCCTTTTTTAATAATAATGATTAGCCTCCCTAACCCATGCTTTTACCCCTCACATAGCTAATTAGTTTAAAATATATAATTAAGTTATTTAAAAACCCCTTATGCCACCTTACCTAACCATCTCGTCTTAAGATTAATTCTCACCTGATGAGTCACCTCAAGACTTAGTCCCCTTATCCTAACTACCCATGACTTATTATCACCTCCAAAATAAATTCCTAATCAACTACATCCTTCTTAACCTCCTATTTCTATCATTTTGTAATAGATACCACACTTGGTATGAGAAACTATATAAAATAGACTAAAGATAGTACTTTTACCTATTCTTATGTCATCAACATTGGTCAACCCATAGCTAATGTCGATGGGATCATTGACATCAATTATATAAGCCAAACTCTAAATTGATGTTCAAGTCAATAAAAATTAAAATAAACATTCTTATTTGCATACAAGCTTTTAACATTCAACTTTAGACATCTTGGCTTACTATTATATTGCATAAGTTAATCTAGATCAGGATCCAAGCTCTTGAGAACCAACAACACCCACTTGTTTTCTCTATTCAAGGCATCAGTTTAGACTACTTGATAGGATCCATCCATCTAGCACTTATCATTCAGCCACCACTACAACTAAGTACATCACTTATTCTATAAGTCTTTAAGTAGTTACTTTGCAACTCCTTTACATCTACTATTTATTACTTTACACATTCCTGATCGAACCCCTGTGAAAGAGTTATAAAGCTTCCTCATTTGTTTCCCCTTATTTCAACACACCGAACCTCTGACCAGATCCATCCAAACAATATTATCTCTCAAAATTCTCCCCTAACCTTCCAGACCTAACCAAAACCCTTTCCCAGACCCAAAAAAGCCTTCTGTAAACTTTTAAGCAATTATTTCCCCTACTGACATCCGCAACATAACTGATATCAGTCACATTTCCTCATCGACCTTGGTAGCCTAACCGATATCAGTCATACTTAGTAATCGACCTCAATAGACTAATCAACATCAACAACTATGGATTACTTAACCCTTATAAGACCTGCCTAAATAACTTCCAAAATACAAATTGAATATACCACTTGTACTCTATTACTTTCTGTTATACTCAAGTTATGAATAATGGTAACATTATCTCTCTTTTACTCTCTCTTGGTTATGTATTCTCTTTTATCTCTAAAAAATGGACTGTCATCTCTAAATAAGTTTAACACTTCCTAGAACAAGCACATAGCTTGGCAGCCCACTCATATATATCTACTAACATACATTTTGTGGTAGTGCTTTTTTACTTATAGGTAGTCCTCTCCAGCCAAAGAGAAGTGCTCACAACATCTGGATATGACACGCAAACCAATCCAAGTTCATCCTAATCATTTATCCCTATCCTTCTTCTTTATTTTCCTTTAGACTTGAAATAGGCAAATTTTAGTGAAACATTTTTGGACCAGTACAGGCTGGGCCTTCAGTAGGTGTGATGGGACCATCGTAGACTGTATCTCTAGTGAGGTATAATACTTCCCTTGATGAGTTTTCTTATTATGAGAGGGCCATCAAGGAGTTCTCATAGATTTAGAGGTACTATGGGTTTAGAAAGTAGGAGAGTTCAATGACACGTGACTTGGCTTCTAGCTCACGTAGATGTAGGTGGGCAGAGAGTGGTGATGACACTACTTCTTCACAACCATGTGGAGAGCCTCAAGGACTGTGAGTGCTAGAGTTTATTATTGTTATATATGTTATATGCACATTGACTTATGAGATGAAGATGAGAGAAGTATATTTTGAGAGAGAAATTATATTGTGATGATGTATTGATATATATATATATATATATATAAAAGATGTATATTTATTATGATTTTTAGATGTGTTTATTGTGATTGTGATGATGATATTGATGTAGATGCTTATTTAATGTTATGTTAATTTAATGTTAATGTTGAGCATGTTAGTTGAGTTAGACTAGCATTTCCCATATGTGTGATGGTATATGCATAGTTGGTTTATTAGTTTCATCTTAGCATTTTTCCATATTTGTGATGGTGTATTCTTAAAATAGACATGCTATTTTTTTTATTGTTTATATGAAGCCAAATTTTGAGGAGCTGCCATTAGGATCGAGTGTAGTAGATCTAGGGTGCACAGTGGCAAATCTTGCTTAGTGGACAAGTTTACATCCTATGGTTGAGGTCAAGAGGCCACCACCATATTTATAAGATTTGGTGAGAGAGAGAGATGTAGTTGTATAGGCCCAAAATGTAGTAGTGCAATCTTGAGATGTGGTAGTGCAGGCTCAAGATGTAGTTTAGACACATGTATTGGTTATACAAGGACAAGTGGTGACATTACAGAGCCAGGTTAGGGCATTATAGGGCTAGACCAAGATATTACAGGGTTAAGTTATTGCACTAATAGTAGAGAGGGATAGTTTGAGAGTAGTAGGTCAGGCTACCCCTCCTCCTCCACCACAAGGATCAGTATAGGCTGGGCCTTCAGTAGATGTGATGGGACCACCGTAGACTGTATCTTTAGTGAGGTATAATATAGCCCGTAATGAGATTGATTATTATGAGAAGGCCATCATGGATTTGCCATAGATTCAAAGGTATTCCAAGTTTAGAGAGCAAGAGAGATCAGTGACACGTGCCATGACTTTTAGCTCACACAGATGTAGATGGATAGAGAGTGGTGATGACATTGCTTCTTCATGACCATGTAGAGAGCCTTGAGGACTCTGAGTGCCAGAGTTTATTATTGTTATATATGTTATATGCACACCAACCTATAAGCTAAAGATGAGAGATGTCTATTTTTAGAAAGAGATGAAATTGTGATGATGTATAGATGTACATGTATGTTGAGTGTGTGTGTGTGTGTGTGTGTGTGTGTGTGTGTGTGTGTGTGTGTGTGTGTGTGTGTGTGTGTGTGTGTGTGTGTGTGTGTGTGTGTGTGTGTGTATGAGATGTATATTATTGTGATTTTGAGATGTATTTATTGTGATTGTGATGATGATGTTGATGTAGATGATTATTTAATGTTATTTTAATTTGATGTTAATGTTGAGCATGTTAGTTGAGTTAGACTAACATTTCCCATATGTGTGATGGTATATGCATAGTTGATTTATCAGTTTCATCTTAACATTTTCCATATTTGTGATGGTGTATGTTTAAAATGGATAGGCTATTTTTGTTATTGTTTGTATGGAGTTTTCATCTCAGTAGAGAGATCGACATGTGATTTGGATGGAAAATAAAGAGGTAGAATGCTTGTGTAGTGGCAAAGACCATAATCATAACATAAATAGGCTTAGGAATATAAGCCTCTTTCTTGCTTTTCATTATTAGACCATTTTGTTTCTTAGACAAGCATCATGTTCACCTTGTATTAAGTGAGTTCAAAGTCCATTGAAAGAATATGAGGGGAAAAGGGTAAAATGAGTGAAAGTGTTGGGGTAGCGTAACCTTTGAAGTGAGGATGATATACCCCTACTTTGGGTGACTCGAGAGCTACTATAGGCAAGTACATGACTTAAGGTTTTTTTTTTTTTGTAAGTTGATCAATGCAAGAAGCCTACAATAGGATTTTGTATGTGTTGTGATCGTATGAAGCTGATCAATATGAGAAGATTTTTATTTGTATTTTTCTTTGAGAACAAATATTGGCCTAGCCATCCTTTAAGGGGGTGGTCTAAGCATTTTTTTTTATAGTTTAAATAACTATCTTTCAAGGGAGTAGTCTATTGATAGTAGCAAAGAGAATTATGTAGCTTTCCTTTAAGGGAGTAGTCTACATTGAGAATCATGACCCAAGAGATTATAACTTGTCTACATATCCCATTTTTTTAAAATTTTAGTCATAGACAAGTCTATAGAGGCTTAGGAGTTTTCCACTTTGAGGGTAAAATCATAGCACCTCGTAAGTTAACTAAGTGTGTAGGAGTAAGGGTTAAGAGGAAATGAGATGAATGTAATAGGGGTGCTCAATGGATGAGCTCAAGTGAAACATGAGGTGAAGTGACACTTATTTAACAAAAGAATGGTCATAGGTGTAAGACATTTAAAGGCTCAGATTCTAGCCTTCTTTTGAGAGAAGACAAGTGATAAGTTCCTAAGCCATACTTGTGAGTTATGATGTAGGGTCTAAGCCAATTAGGAGCAAACTTACCCCATTTAATTTTCTCTATGTTCATCACATGTTGATTTTATTTTAAGATGAGATCTCCAATATTTAAATATTACTCTTTGAGGTTTTTGTTGTAAGTGCGTTTGATATGCTCTTGATAGATTTGGAGGTAGTTGAGAGCTATGAGACGATGTTCATCAACCAATTCGAGTTGAGCCAAATGTTCTTGGTGAAAGTCATCATTAGTAAGTATATTTTTTAGAGAAATGTGAAGAGAAAGAATCTGAACCTCAAGAGGCAAAACAACCACCATCTCATACACCAAAGAGAAAGGCATAACACCCATAGGGGTTCAAATGCTAGTGTGGTAAGCCCATAAAGCAAAAGGAATGTGTGTGCCCCAATCCTTACCTATATTGTTGACTACCTTCATAAGAATTTTGTTAAATGTTTTACTAGAAGCTTCTACTTGTCCATTTTATTGTAGATAGTATGATGATGAGAAGCTTAATTTGATTCTAAATATATCATAAAGACTTTGGATAATCTTGTTTTTGTAAGATTTACCATTATCTGTTATAATTTTATGAGGGACACCAAAATGATAGATGATGTGATGGTTGATAAAATCAATAATTTTATCAGCCTTAGTGGAGATGAGAGGAATATCCTCGACCCACTTGGTAAAATATTTAGTGGTAGTAATGATAAAATGATGACAAAGGGATGAATGAAGGTTAATCTCTCTGATTAGATCCAAGCCCCATTAGGAGACAGGCTAGAAGTCTTTGGTGACTTGTAATGCATGATTCAAAATGTGAAGGAGGTTAGCGTGTTGTTGACATTTGATGCAACACTGAATGTAATCAACACAGTCTTGATGGAGTGTTGGCCAATAATAGTTGAGTCAGAGGATATGCTTGGCAACTGCATGACCATTGAAATGTCCACCATAAATCCCATCATGGACTTCCTTAATAGTGAAGGGAGTCTCAGTACTAGTGAGGCATCTAAGGAGGAGACCATCAAAACCTCACTTGTAGAGAAGTCCCCCTAGCATAGTGAAATGAGCGGCATGTTTTATGAAGGCACGTCTCCCATTATTGGAGAGATCAGAAGGGGTAATAAAAAAGGAAAGATAATCCATGAGTTTCTTGTACCACAAGTCATGTGGGTTGGATGTCACATTTTTGATAAAGAGGATGTTGGTTGATACATAGGAGGGTAATGTTAAGCAATGCACGATGACATAGTTTTTTGAGGAAGGGGATGAAGTGGGAATGTGTGAAGTAAGTGAAGTTATTATGTCAGCCAATTTGTTTGTAGATCAAGGAATAGTTTGTAAGAGATAAGAGTGAAATGATACCAATATCATATCTACATGATGTTTATACCATTGTAGAATTTCATTTTTGCATAGGTAGGAACCATTAACCTGATTAACAACTAGCTGAGAATCACTGAAAATGGTTATGGATTTGATACCTAAGAAGAGATCCATTTGAAGCCCTAAGATCAAAGCCTCATATTCGACCATATTGTTAGTATATTCAAAATCTAGTTTAAATGACAAAGTCATAGGCTCACCAGCTAGAGAAATAAGAATGACCCCCACACCCTCACCATATTGATGTTTAGATCCATCAAAGAACATCATCATTTGATAGGAGATGTCATCGATGGAGAGCATTATAATGGATTCATCATAGAATTTGAGGTTTGAAGGTTAGTTATCAGGTAAAGGGGTGACAGCTAATTGGTCAGTGATTGTTTACCCTTTGATAGAATTTTGTTGAATAAACTCTAAGTCAAACTTAGCAAGGAACATGAGCCATCAAGCTACATGTTAGTTGTGATATGGCTTGGAATGCATGTATTTAAGGGGATTAGTAGGGGTGACCACATAGGTTTTGTGATTTAGGAGATAATGGTGAAGCTTAGAGGCTGAAAAGACCAATGTGAGGCAAAGTTTTTTAGTATGGGTATATCGAGTCTCATAATCAATATGTGTGCAAATTATGTAGTAAACCACCTGTTCTCAATGGTGATGGTCTTGATGTGCAATCATAACACTTAGAGAATGGTCTATTATAGAGATGTAAAGGTAGAAAGGTTAATTTTTCTTAGGTGAAATAAGAACTAGTAAGAAAAGGAGATATTGTTTGAGTGTATCAAAAAATTCTTAGCAATATATATTCCAATGGAAAGAGACATCCTTTTTGAAGAGATGGTGAAAGTGTTAACAATGATCTAAAAACTGGGAGATGAAGCGGTAGATTGACTGAAGTTTGCCTTGTAGGCTACAGAGTTGTTTGATATTAGTAGGTGGAGTAGTGTTACTCTAACCTTAATAGGGTCAACTTTAATACCATGGATAGAAATTATAAAACCTAAGAGCTTATCAGAAAGAACACCAAAGACACATTTCTTTGGGTTTAGTCAAATGTTATATTGAAGGAGATGAGTAAATATGATTTTAAGAATTGCCAAGTGATCTTGGTGAAGTTTAGACTTCCCAAGTAAGTCATCCATGTAATATTCCATAATTTTGTGTAGGATATCATAGAAGATGTAAGCCATAATGCATTAGTAGGTGCCACCAACATTCTTTAGACCAAAAGGCATGACCTGATAATAGAAATTCCCCCATGGGGTTATGAAGGTTGTCTTGTGTTAATCCTCAAAAGTGACCAGGATTTGATTATATCTAGAAAACCCATCCATAAGTGATAACATCTCATGGTTAGCTGTTAGATCAACAATTTGGGTGATACTTGGTAATGAAAAGTCATCTTTTAGACAAGCTAGGTTTAAGTCATGATAGTCGATGCAAATGCAAATTCCTTTGGTCACTTTTATGACAGGAACAATATTGGAAATCCATTGTGGGTAGTCAATGGGTTTGATAAAGTTAATAGAAAGGAGGTGTTGGAGCTCTTTTTTGAAATGAAGAGCAATACGAAGATACATCTTGTGAAGCTTTTGCTTAACAAGTTTAACAGCTTGATTGGTGATAATGTTAAGTGTGACGATAGAGGGGTCAATACCAGGTATGTCATTATAAGACCAAGTGAAGGCTTTGAAATGGTTATTAAGAAATGTGGCATAATTATCTTGCTCATAAGAATCCAAAGATTAACCATTCTTGATGATGCGGGGGTTATTGTGAGAGGGCAAATTGATGTCAATGGTTGATTCCTTTAACATAGCTTGTGGTTTGTATGAGAGTGATAGTTGGATATAGGAATCATCTGCACCCATGTATGTGAGAATAACATCATCATCTTGATATTGGATAGTGTTAATAGTGGAAGAGTCTTCATCAATTATTTTAGTATGAATGAAAAAAAGGGACCTTATTTCCTACCCTGGTGATAGGTGAGAGGCCCCAAATGGATGGCATTTATTAATTTTTATTTAGGAGGTATAGATACCTCTAATTCTGTAGGTGATGGTGGAGAAAAAGGTGGAGAAGGAGAGATCGGTTCTTCAATAATTGGTACATGGCAAGTTTTGGTGAGTTTAGTTGGTTTGTGATAACCCACTCCATGCCTCTTTTTGGCATTTTCAATGGTTTGGCTAGTGGGAAATTTAATAGGTGTATGGACACCATGCTCATAAAAACCCAAGCCAAATCCTTTCTAGGCACACCTATAAAGATAGGTGTGAGCGAAACTAGGCTTGCTCAGGAAAGAGAAGTCACAGGTAAATGGTTGTGGCAAAGAGGATGGATTATCAATAGTGGGAGCCTGATCAATTCCCCCATATGTGAAATTAGTTTGAAGGGTAGGAGGACCATAAGGGATGACCATTCCAATACAAGGATCATAATTTAGGTGCACATGAAGCTTTCCATACTCTTGTGGAGTATAAAACATGTTCAGTGTAACAAATGATATTATTTGAGTGATAATTGTTTAAAAGTTTCTTCCATGGGATCCTTGTCAAGAATTTATGTTGTTGGTATTTGTGTAACCAGGGTAGTGGAGCTTGTGGAAGTTTCAAAAGTATCATGTAGAGAATTTGATTTATTTAATGGAATGAGAACATCATTGGGACTATAAGTCATTTTTCATGTTTTAAATGGAGGTGGGTCAATGGGTATAACATGCACTTATCCATCATGCTCAAACTTGACACATAATGCAAAGTTGAAGGTACACATGCCATAACACATATCCAAGGTCATCCAAGCATTATGTTATATTAGAACTCTCCTTTTATAATATATAAGAGCTCAAGAATTATGTGGGGACCTACGCAGATATGTAAGACAATAGTGCCCATTGTAGTAGTTATGGTATCTTTAAAGGAATGGAGTACCATGTCGGTTTGAGACATGTAGTTCTTGGGAATAGCTAGCTTTTTGTAGGCATGGGTAGAAATCATATTAATAATAGATCCTCCATCAATCATGAATATCTTTACATTAGTTTGATCAATATATATGGTAATAAAAAGGTTAGAATCCTGATCTTTAGGATGTTGAAGTGGAATTTTTGAATTACTGAAGGAAATCAGGGAGATGGAATTAAGGGAGCTAACCAACATTATAAGAGGTTGGGGATTATCATGTTATACCTTAATGGCTTGCAAGGCACTAATAAAAGCTTGACGGTGTTGGGATGAGTTTTGGATTAACTCATATAAAGACATTTTCACAAGAGTTTGGTGAAGCTATTTCATCATCAAGCTTTGAATAACATCCAAAGATGTTAGTTTTAGGACACCCAAAATGGAAATATTTGGATTCAGAGGAGTGTCTTTGGAAAAGGGATGAGCCCAAGGAATAGTGACTTTTTCTTTACCTTTATCCTTTTGGTTTTATGATCACATGGCCATATTAACTATGTTGATTTGGAATATAGGTGAAGGAGGTGGCAAAGGGGTACGACAACATCTCTGAGTTTGAATTTAGGTGGAATAATAAGAGGCATTATGGATGCCAAAGGTGGAATAACATGAAAGTTGATGGGAGTATCAACAAAGAGAGTTTGGACATCAGAGTGTTACTAAATGACTATTATGAGAGCTTTACAACTCTCAGTATCATGTCTAGGTGAATGATGATATAGACACACTTGTGTATCATTAAACCAATATGGCTTCCTTCCAAGATGACTGTAAGGCTTAATGGGAGGAAGAGTTATTATGGAAGATTGCAACAACTGACATAGGAAAAAGCTATAGAGCTTACGAGTAGACTCACACTTATTATGGTAATAGGAGTAGATACCTTCTTTTGTTTAGGAGTCACATGGATGATTTTACATGGTGCCTTGTTTGGTGGTGGTGGAGTTACATGCTTTGCTGACACTTTCTTGGTATTAGGTATCATGGTGTTAGATGTGAAAGGCTTACCAGGTGGAAAAGGTAGTAGTGGAGGTAACTTAGCCTTTTTTTTTGCTTAGATTGATGATAATCCAACTAAAGTAGAGGGGTGTGGTCCCAAAATTGATGGTAAAGCTGAGGGTTGAAGAGGGAAGGATCTTTGAGATCTAAGAAGCTTAATATTTTTCTATAGTTTAGGCCACAAAAGTCCAACTTGTAGTTGGAGAGTTAGATCTAATTTCACCTATAAATGAATTAGATTAGAGATGTAGCATATGCCTAAAGGCCTGATCTACTTTAATATGGTAGATACCTATGAGGGTGAGGGTTCTAGCATAGATGGATGAACTTTTGGTGATTTTGGTAAAGAAGCTCTAGCTTTGTCAAAGAACTCGGGGTAAAGGGTAGTGAGAGGGTTGGAGGTAAAGGTCAACCCTCATTATGTTGGATAAGGATTTTTAAGTTGGTCCTAAAATGCCACATGATCTAGTTTCATGGAGTCAAAAAATTCTAGACTTTTTGCCAACCATGAGAAGGGTTTAAATGAAGTTGATGTAGGCCTTACAGTTGCTTCTTTAGAAGGCTAAGGTGTTTGAGAAAGAGGGAAATTTTTAGTCTCTACTACTTTAGGCCAAAGATGAGAAAGAACCATAACAGGGTCTTCTTCGACAAAGACAGGAGAAGAGGCATGGTCTTCCATGGGTGGAGGAGAGGTAGGCAAAGAGGGATCCTCAAGGGGGTAGAGCAAAGATATTATTGCTCCCTTAACATGTGGGTGAGGAATAGGTAAAGTATGATCCTCCATAGGTAAAATAAGTGGTATAATTGGAGTAGGTACAATAGGTATCGCATCTAATGTGGGGGTAGATAACACTAACTCTTCTAGGTGTAAAGGTGGAGTGGATGGGGTATTACTCTCTATCGGTAGAGGAGAGGTAGGTGAAGAAGATTCCTTAAGAGGGTATAACATAGGAATGATGTTCCCCTCAACATGTGGTTGTGAAACAGGTAAGGTGTGGTTTTCAAGTGGTAAAAGGATAGGTAACATTGGTGCAAAAGGAACTGACAATACATTTTCTTTTGGTGGTAAAAGGAGTGGTAAAGGAGGGTCTTCCTCATTTGAGAGTGGAATGGGTGAAATAGGATCTTCTACCTAGGGAGGAAGAATAGGCAAAATAAATGCCACTAACTGTGGGAGAGGAGTCGATAAAATGGATGCCTCTTGTTGAGGGGGAGGTTGAACTAGAGGTAAAAGAAAGACCATATTAATAATATGAATATTATGAGCACCCAAGTTAGTCATGGTTTGAACAATATTTTGATTGGGTGAATGGTTAAGAAAAGGTTGTTTGAACACATCCATATTTTGATTAGCAGATGCATTAGGATTATCCAAGATGCGATCACCCCTATCAAGCATGTCTTGAACAATGTCTTACATTTATTAGAATTGTGGATTTTAACTCGATGGTATCCACAACACTCATCCTCCTTGTACTAAGTTGGAATAAGATGGGAGGGGTTAAACTATATAGGAGGTTTGATTTGAGGAAGGGTTATGACACCTTATTACAATGGTTTTTCTTAAATGGATGTATATGACTCCCCAATGGGAGTGTATTGTCTTTGTTCATACCATTATTGGAATTGCTTGGTCAAATTTTGGGATGTTAAGGGATTAGGTTATTTTGTGGTTATGGAAGAAGCTGATTTAATGACCACTGTGTTGGTGGAGCCTTTAGATTTTTGGTTAGAAGGAGAAGTTTTAGAATATGAGGAGTCATTCAATTTAGAATTGACATTCTTACTGTGTAACTTGACTCTGCCTTTATTTATACCCTAAATCTCAAGTTTTTGTGC
The DNA here is from genome assembly GCA_037957365.1 of Torreya grandis. Classification (NCBI taxonomy): domain Eukaryota; kingdom Viridiplantae; phylum Streptophyta; class Pinopsida; order Cupressales; family Taxaceae; genus Torreya; species Torreya grandis. The sequence goes on along the minus strand of JARHVA010003481.1, from coordinate 878,766 downwards.
CATTATAAAGGCCTCATCAAATGTTTAGAAAGTTTATACTTAGAGTGTGGACAAAATGTGTTTAGCACATGCCCTTGAGAAGAGCTCAATAAGCTCAGGTTTGGGTAAGGAAAAGGATAGTTGATTGATCAAGCCTCTCCAACAAGCGATAAAATTTATGATAGACTCATCATCAAATTATCTAATAGAATAAAGGTCTGTAATAGAAACTTTTTTATAAATTTTAACAGAGAAATGGTTTAGGAATATTTATGTGAGTTGGGTAAATGAGAAAAGGGACTGTTGAGGTATAGAGTTATACCAATCCAGGGTAGCAGCTGAAAGAGACATAGGGAAAGTGCGAAGTAGTAATGCATCATCATGCCCTATTAAATAATAATCATGTCTAAATGCTCACAAATGCTATTGTGGGTCCTCTTTACTTTGGAAATGAGTAAATTTAGGGAGTTCCCATTGGCTTGGATAAGGGTGAATAGACACAGAAAGATGGATGGGTTCATTGCATATCTAATCATAAGATAACACATTCTTTGAACCAAAAATAGATGTCTCTTGATTAGACATCTTGTCCATTAGTATCTTAATGAGGTATAGAGGGGGATTAGTCTAGGAGATACCCCCTAAGTTATAGGGAACCTGATAGGAAGTAGAGGGATCGTATGACATAACTTGCTGAGGTTATGTTGGGGCAACATAAGGATAATGAGTCATAGGCTGGGGGGCAAAAAGAAAAGGGGCTTGTTATGTTGGTTTAGAGACTATGCTTTGGTTGGATGTTGTTATTATAGGTTGGGTTATTGGCATGGTTAGACTAGATGAAGGGTGAGTCATAACTCAGGTAATTATAGGTGTGAGAATAGATGGAATAGGTACCACCAAATTTTGAAATGGGGTGTGACTTAATTGAACTACTAGTGGTTATGAAAGTAGGGAAGTCATGCCAAAGTTTAGGTGGGATTGGGTAGTTAGCGATGCTAAACTTTGGACATTATTTATGGTTGGGTTACTTATCGAGGGGGTGGTTTGAGTAACCATGGGGAAAATAATGGAGACAGTTGAAACTGAAGTTGTCTCCATTAGAGAGGTTGACATACCATAGATTAGGTCACCCAAAGAATTGTGGGTTCAACTCATGGCAAGGTAATGCTGAAGGGCTACCACATTATAATAAAGAAATTTAGAAAAATCTTGATCTCCTTAAGGTACAATGGGAATTTGGTTGGGGCTTGGAGTATGCTCTATATCTAAAGTATGCTCCATGATAGAATCAATAGCAAGAGGGGAAGGTGGAAATGGTTGTCATCTTACATAATCGATAAGAATTTTTGCTTGAGCTCATGTCAATACCATGTAAGAAGAAGTACAAATAGTCTTAATACTCTATATTAGTGACATAATAAGGAAAAATTGGGTTTGAGTGTAGGTAACAGGGTTATTTTAGCTTATTATTGTGAGAAAATTAGAATTACACAATCACCAACATTGTTCACTTGATCAATGTTAGTAGTCAAATTTTGCTAACATCAATGGGATTAACTGATATCGATAGCTAAATTCTACCGATGTCTATGTACTTAATCGATGTCGATCATTGTGATATCCTAGGAGATGGAAAATCTAATGTTTTAGAAACCTAGAGGTAGAATTTAGGTAAAACAGAGGATGGAAGAAGTCTGTGTAAGAAGGAAGAACACTTCGAAAACCTGACATAATAGGTTATACAAATTGAGTATTAAAAATAGTGCTGATTTTGTGAATTAATGGAAAAACATCCTTACCTACTCCAAAATACAAAAGGTAAAAGAAAAGTAGAAAAAGAACATACAACCACTAATTATTAATTCCTAGAGATTAATTTTAGTCTCATGTTGGCTTATGCCTTAATCAGATAGCGAAAGGAGAATTTGGTTAATGAAGGTAATAGAAAGCAATTTAGAGCTAGTTTTAGGTTAGTTTTAGTGCTCAAGAAGAAATCTGTGTTAGACCAGGTATGTGTCTTGTTATAGGAGCTTGCTCCCCACACTTCATGAAATTGAAGCCAAGTTAGGCTACTTAGACAAAATATACCTTCTATCTAGAGTTTATACTCTACTAGAGAACGGAGTGGGTTCTCCTCTTGGTGGTGAAATCCAAATAGGATAGCTGGGTAGGGTAAGGTTATCCACCAGGTGATAAAATCCTGATGGGCCTTGTCTCAAGTAAGTTTAGATGTTTTTTTGTGTGAATATGATATGGTTGTGTAACGTAAGTGAACTACAATTCATTCATAATGCTTGTAATTAACTAGGTGAGCTAATATGCAACAAGCAAACAATGAAGTGTAGTAAGTTTTAAACCCAAATCTGAAATGTTTAGATTCAAATGAAAACAATGATGAAATGAGAGTAGAAAATGAAATTCACTATCCTAATCTGCATGTAAGAAATAAATAAAGAAAATATTCTTTTAACTTGTAATAAAAATGATAAATTGCTTTTAGAGGCAAAGAGAAAAGAAGAGTGGCAAGGAAGGAGAAATTTTAGTTTATTACCCTTAAACAAAAAATAAAATGTTGAATTTTTACTTTGAGGGAGAAATGAAGAAGAAAGTGTAAGAAATAAAATTTTCACTATAATGCACCTATATGAATGCTTAAAAAAGCAATGAACCCAAAGAAAACTCTAGGGTCCCACCGGGTGTGCTAGAAATGTTTTACCAAAATTTGTCTATTTTAAGTCTAAAGAAAAATAGAGAAGGATATGGATAAGTTATTAGATTCAACCCAAATTGGTTTGTGCATCATATCCAGATATTGTGAGCACTCCTTTTTGGCTAAGGAAGACTACCTACAATTAAGAAAGCACTACCACAAAATGTCTGTTAGTAGATATATGAGTGGGCTACCAAGCTACGCACTTGTTCTAGGAAGTGTCAAACTTCCTTAGAGATGAAAATCCAATTTTTAGAGATAAAAGAGCAATAAATAACCAAGAGAGAGGAAAAGAGAGATAATGTTACCATTATTCATAACTTAAGTGCAATAAAAAGTAATAGAGTGCAGGTGGTATATTCAGTTTGAATTTTGGAAATTATTTGGCCATGTTTTAGAAGGGTTACTAAAAATCCATAGTTGCCAACTTTGGTTAGGCTATCGAGGTTGATAGTAAAAGTGACTACTATCAATTAGGCTATCGAGGTTGGTATGTAAGTATGACCAATATCAGTTAGGCTACCGATATCGGTAGGGGAAATAATTACCTAAGATCTTGTAAAAGGTTTTTTTTGGGTTTGGGAAATAGTTTTGGTCGAGTCTAGAAAGTTGAGAAGAGTTGTGAGGGAGAGAGTATTGTTTAGATGGATTTGGTCAGAGGTTTGGTGTGTTGGAACAAGGAAAAACAAGTGGGGAAGCTTTATAACTCCTTCATGGGGGTTCGACCAGGGATATGTAATGCAATAAATAGTGGATGTAAAGTGATTGAAAAGTAACTACTTAAAGACTTACATAATAAATGTTGTACTTAGCTGCAGTGGTGGCTAAATGATAAGTACCAGATGGATGGCTCCTATCAGGTAGTCTAAACTGATGTCTTGAATATAAAAAACAAGTGGGTGCTGCTGGTTCTCAAGAGCTTGGTTCCTGATCTGGATTGACTTATGCAAGATAAAAGTAAGCCAAGATATCAAAATTTGAATGGCAAAAGCCTGTATACAAATAAGAATGAATTTTATTAATTTTTGCTAACCTGAACATCAGTTTGGAGTTTGGCTTATATAACCAATGTCGGTGATCCCACCAACATCAGCCTTGGGTTAACTGACATCGATGGCATGAGAATATGTAAAAGCTCTATCTTTATCCTATTTTTTATTGTTTCTCATGCCAAGTGTGGTATCCATTACAAAATGGTAGAAATAAGAGGTTAAGAAGGACATAGTTGGTTAGGAATTTATTTTGGAGGTGAAAATAAGTCATGGGTAGTTAGGATAAGGAGACTAAGTCTTGAGGTGACTCATCAGGTGAGAATTAGTCTTAGGATGAGGTGGCCAGGTAAGGTGGCATAAGGGGTTTTTAATTAACTTAATTATATATTTTAAATTAATTAAATATGTGAGAGGTAAAAGCATGGGTTAGAGAGGCTAATCATTATTATTAAAAAAGGGCTCAAGGGGGTTTTGACATGGGGAGTTACACATGTGTGACTTAATTTTGGTGTCTACACTCTCACTCTATCTCTTTAGATATATGTACTTTCCATATTTATATTTGTCTTAATTTTAGTTTTAGTGATTCATAATGATATATCTTTTAAATCAAATTACTAAAAGGCAATACAATTGCATCAATACATAGGTGTACTCTTAAACTTTCCTTTCTTTTAATTTCAATCATTTCAATACTTTCAATTTTATATTATATGCATTGAATATATATTGTAACATGCTCTTGGTTGTAGGATAGTAAAAAATAATGCACTCAAATTGGACTCAAGTAAAGATAAGGTGTGTTATACACACCCAAGTATGTATTTCTTCTCTTTTAAACCAACAATTTGATTACTATATTAAAGAGGGGCATATTTAGACACTATTTTTGAATTATATAGTGCCTCAATATTTTATAGTTAGAAAGTACATATCATGGATTTACATTCATCTTTTAGACCTTTCCCACTGGTGAAAGGCTTGCATACACTATCTCTTTGTGCCTCATTGCTTATCTCTTAGTCTGACCAATGTATTCTGATGACTTAGACCTTCTATCTTGCCCAAAATGTGATAACCCTACTTATCTTCCCTTTCTATGAGTTTTATATCTACACCTATTTTCTAATTATTGAGAAACTTATGTCCCAATTAGATGCTTGCATCAATGCAAGTGTCCAACCTTAAAACAAGTGTCTAGTGCCTTAAATTCATCTAATTTGCAAATGAAAGGTATTATTATGGTTGTCATAGGTGCTTTAATGTAAGATATTCAAAAAAGGGATTGGTATAAATATAAGATCAAACCTTATTCATTCCTCACTTAGAAGAACTTAAAAAATTCCTAAAGAGACAAAGGCAACTTATCAAAAGCATTCTATCAAACAATCATGTCAATAAATCTTCCCTATTTTTCTCCAATCTCCATATTAGTCATGGGGACAACACTTATAGGTTTGAAGTTCTAAAGGAGCAACCCAAGAGCTATATTTTCCATGTTACAAGCTAAGTCATTATTATACTTGTTTATCACACATTACATGATTCACACACAAGCCAACATGTAAGAGAGAACTACATAAGTTTGAAGGCCTCTTCAGAGTATTACCTATGTAGGCAATACTCATTGATAGAGGGGTCTTTGGACAACTTGACACCATGTGCCCACCAACTCATTTTTACCACAACTAATATGAATATGAAAGACTAAGGTTTTGCTATTTGACAAGGAGCAATAGTCCATGACCTAGATTTGAATGCACCAGAGCAAAGACGATGCAAAACCTAGAAACATCCATGCACATCTAATTCTAGTAAGTATTATATATTAGACACTTAAGTCTGAGTTAGATAATAATATTGACACAAGTATTATAGGTTGATGTAAGTATCCATAACTAAAAAGGTCCAATTTTTAGAATTAGATGATTGATCCAAAATCCATATCTAGTCCACTTTCTACATGTTCTAAATCTAGATTTGCACTAGCATCAAAACCAACTAAGTATCTTGTTTCGTTATAATATATAACATAGTTGTACTTTCTATTCTTAGCATCTCAGTATAATAAATTAGTATATGTTTATCTGAATTTTAAAAATAATTAGCCTACTCTATAGATAGTCTACCATCTTTGTGCCCTAGGCTATCTCTACCCCTTTAACCCTAGATTTACCTAATCTAGATTTTAGGGTTAAATAAAAACAAGGCATACACAACATAATAATTTAATATCATATAGGAAATACTCCAAGAAATGCATAAATAAACTAAGCTAATAGACAAGGAATCATTCTACAAAACCATGTGAGTGGGCACTACCTTAATTGGCTTGGGTCTTGACTCTTCTCCTTTTTAAAATAGATGAATTAATACAACTTGAATTTATTATATTAACAAGTCTACTATAGCATAATTATAGAAATACTATAATCACACTTTCTAACCTTTGTTTAACCTTAAAATTTTTATTTTCTAGGTTGAGGTTACCTAGATACTCATTATGTTATGCCCTTAACCTATAGTGCATCTAGGGATATGTGTGGCTGACTTATGGCTTACACATATTCATATGAGCTTATTTCATTTCTCAATGTTCTTAGTATGGTTATCCTATGGAATAACCATGTATAAGTAGAGTACATATAGGATGTAGTGGTTAGTCTTTTATCATCATATTGTGAATTCTATTCTTATTGCATTATTGTGAAGGTTACCCCCTCAAAGTGGCTCAGTCATAATATTCAAGTATTTTGCTCTTTCACCAATTATTGTTGTGGATCTTCTTATTTTACTTTTAATTCTAGCATATATAATTTTATTATTACAAATCATCTAAGTAATTTTTTTACAAGTGGTATCAGAGTATCAATTTGGGCAAGTCTTTGCAGTGCATTTTTTTGATCTAGTATCCTAAGCACCATAAGGCCAAAAAACATAACTTGTGATCTGGGAGGATTTGATTTTTTTTGTCATCATAGTTTTGTTCATGAGTTTTTTTACAAAAAAATAAAAAAACTTTTTTCTAAGTAAAAAAAGTTTAGAATTTTTTTACCTTGTGCAAATTAACACTTATTAGATTCATCTTTGTGAGATGATCACAATGATATATTCCACTAGTACACTTTTTTGGGTCAATTTTTTTAACTTTATGCATAATAACAGTAGTTAGATTCATCTTGGTGAGATAATCACAATGGTGTATTCCATCAGTACATTTTTTTTGGGTTAAAACCCTCATAGGGTTTGTGTATGGCTGGTCCAAACACTCGTAGATGCGGGAAAGTGAAGTAAACTCTAAAAAATCCTCACAAGGATGAAATTGAATCTAAAATTTCTAATCCATCTATTTTGGAGGTAGTTCGACAACTTAAATTAGAGTTGTAGGGCATGGTGAAAAAAGATTATTTTGATATGGTTCAAGGGGACATTACAGGTTTGAGAGGGGAGTTGGATAGCATGAAGGATCAATTATAATAAATATCTAGGCAATTGGCCAACTTGTCATCTCAGCCATTGCAAAATAATCCTCCACCACTTCAGTTTGGTTCTCTTACTCTACATAATACCAATACCAATTCTGGCCCTAAGTCGATTTTGCTAAAAGTGGACCTATGCAAGTTTGATGGTAATGATCAATCACTTGGCTAACTCAAATTGCAAATTTATTTGATATACATCAAACTCCATGTTCACAAAAAGTGGTTATGGCTTCTCTCTATCTGGAACCTAAGCCATTCATTTGATATCATTGGTTGTGTACTCAAAAGAAAAATAAGGGTGTCCTAGTTTCATGGTTGGTATTTTTTGAGGAGTTGTAGCTCCACTATTACAATAATATCTCTAAAAATTACTTCAGTCAACTAGCCAAGTTTTGCCAAATTGGGACTGTCAAGGACTACATTCATCAATTTCATAATCTCTCCTTACATATGGAAGACATCATTAAGGAAAATATGTCTGACCTATTTTTGGGTGGCCTCAAAGATATCATCCAATTGGAGGTACACATGTTTCATTCTAGTACTGTATCTGAGGCCATACCAAAGGCACACATAGTTTAGGAAAAATAGCTAATTAGAAGAAGACCTCACTAATGTTCATGAACACACCTTTCTAACACCATTATTTCATCAGCCTACCAGATTAACATCTCAACAAGTGGAAGAAAATGATGCAAAAGGTTTGTGTTTTGGTTGTGATAGTAAATGGAGCAAAGGGCATCGATGTGATAAAAGGAAGTTATTTTACATTGATGGTACCAATTATGAGGAGTCTTTAGGGGAAGGGTTAGAATAACTTGAGGATGAATCTAAATATTTTCAACCTACTATTTCCTATCATGCACTTTTAGGCATTGGTACTCCTCAAACTCTTAAGGTGGTTGGGTTCTTGAATAAATAGAAGGTGACTATGTTGATTGACTCTAGGAGTACACATAACTTCATCAATAATAAGTTGGCTGCTCATTTGAATTATTTAATTTACCCAACTCCAAAATTTTAGGTCATGATTATAGATGGTGGTAAAATTAACTATTTTAGAAAATATCATAGTATTAAGCTTGCGATGGAGACTATTTGTTAGATTCCCCTATGTTTTCTATTCCCATGGGAGGATCTAACATTATTTTGTGAGTGCAATGGCTAACCACTTTGGGTACTATTGAGATGAATTTCCATGAATTATTTATGAGGTTCCATTCAGAAGGAAGGACTTTTAAACTACATGGATTATGGGCTAAATCTCCACAACTGGTTAGTTCCCACCATATAGCAAAGATACTCAAAAATGGTGTAGAAGGTTTTGTGGATGCTTATTTTCTATGGAGGTTCAACCAACCAAGGAGTCTACACATCCTGATTTATAAAAGGTATTGGATGACCATTCCATTATTTTTAGTGACATGCCAAAATGGTTCCCTCTAACTCATGCACATGATCATGCCATCAAACTCATTCCAAGAAGTACACCACCCAATATTAGACCCTATAGGTATCCCTATGCCCAAAAGAGTGAAATTGAAAATATGGTACAAGAGATGTTGGAGGTAGGAATCATTTGACACAATCAAAGTGAATATTCTTCCCCAGTGGTAATGGTGTGGAAGAAGGATGATAGTTTGAGGATGTGCCCAAACTATAGAGAACTCAATAGATACACCATCAAAGATAAGTTTCTTATTCTAGTAATTGATGATTTGTTAGATGAATTGCATGGTGTTATTTATTTTACCAAGTTAGATCTTCACTCTAGATATCATCAAATTCACATCCACAATGAGGACATACCTAAAACTAATTTTAGAACTCATGAAGACCATTATGAATTTATGGTCATGCATTTTGGTCTCACAAATGCACCATCTATATTTCAAAGTTTGATGAATATTATTTTTAGGCCATTTTTGAAAAAATTTGTATTAGTGTTTTTTGATGATATCCTCATCTATAGCAAAAATTAGGAAGACCATTTGAAGCATGTGAAATAGGCACTTTTAGTGCTGGAACAACATCAAATTTATGCCAAACCTTTTGAATGTGCTTTTGGTGTCCAAGAGACGGATTACTTAGGTCATATTGTTTCACATGAAGGAGTGAATGTTGATCCTAAGAAAATCCAAGCAATGAGAGTGGTAGGTTCCCAAGACCCTCAAGAACCTCCATGGATTTATGAGGCTAACTGGTTACTATCACAAGTTTGTCAAAAATTATGGTAACATTATAGCCCCACTCACCTATTTGCTAAAGAAAGACTCTTTCCAGTGGACTAATTTAGCTACTAAGGCATTTTAATAGTTGAAAATGGTTATGTGCACAACTCCAATTTTGGTTATTCCTATTTAAAAAAAAAATTGTTGTGAAGTGTGATGCATCAAGATATGGCATGGGGGATGTACTCATGCAAGAAGGTATACCAATAGAATTTGAAAGTCACCAACTTAAGGGAAAAAATAGGCTCAAACCAATATATGAGAAAGAGATGATGGCTATCTGGCATGCAATGAAGTAATGGAGACCGTATCTGATGGGTCATCACTTTCAAGTAAAGACTGGTCATAACAGCCTCAAATATTTTTTGCAATAATGTTTGTCATTTGAAGAACAACAAAAATGGGTGACTAAAATATTAGGCTATGATATGGAGATAATATATAAGAAAGGAAAAGAGAATGTGGTGTTATATGGCCTCTCTCAATGGGATAAATTAGTTGAGGCATTGTTATATGCCATGACCATGTGATAAGCAGATTGGCTAGAGGAAGCAAGATCAAAATAGGAAAATGACAATGCTACCAGGGATTTGATTCACAATCTTCAGTAGGGTTCTAACGAATTTAATTTTTTTACATGGAAGTGGAACACATTATGGTATAAAGATAGATTTAAATTTTGTAATCATTTTCTCATCAAACATAAAATTCTTCAGAAATTTCATGCCTCTTCACTTGGAGGACACTCAAGATTTTTGAAAACATATCATAGAATCAAGAAATATTTATTTTTGGAAGGAATAAAAAGGGATGTTCAAAAATATGTGGCTGAATGCATGGTATGTCAAATATATAAATGTGAAACCATTAAGACCCCAAGTCTTTTGTACACTTTATCCATCCCTAGCCAATGTTGGGAAGAGGTTTTCATAAATTTCATTACTAGGCTACCAAAATTTGAGGGTAAAAATGTTATCATTCTAGTTTTGGATCAACTCATGAAGTATGCTCATTTTTTCTCCTTATCACAACCATTTGTTTCTAGTATAGTAGCTTTTACTTTTCTCAATGCAGTTAAAAAATTGCATGGTGCTCCAAAGATCATTGTATGTAACCAAGATCCCATTTAGTAATTTTTGGACTAAATTATTTGCATGTTTGGGTACCTAGTTAGCTCTTATCTCATCATATCATACTCAATTTGATGGACAAACTAAGGTAGTCAACAAATGTCTCAAAGGGTATCCTCATTGTTTTATTTCTAACAAACATGATAAATGGGTTCATTGGCTACCACTTCTTAAATGCTGGTATAACACTTATTTTCACACTTCTTCCAAGATGTCTCCCTTTATGGAATTATATGGGTATCACCCCCATCCATAAATTTAGTTTTGATAGTATATCCTATGGTTTGAGTTATTGAGTAACACATTCACCATCAATAGGAGGTGTTAATCAATTTGCGAGAGAATTTAGCAATGGCACAAAATTAAATGAAGTAACAAGTAAATAAACACCACAATGAGTGAAATTTTGACATTAGTGATTGGGCATTTGTGAATTTACAACCATATAAATAGATGTCTCTAAATCAATAGAAAAAAGATAACAAGTTATCACCTAAGTATTATGGCCCTTACCAGATCTTGCAGAAAATTAGTAGTGTGGCTTACAAGTTAGAGTTACCCCCAGCCACTCATATACATTTGGTATTCCATGTATCTTGGCTAAAGAAAGTAATTGGACACAAAGTTTCCTTCCAAAATGAGTTACCTGAATTAGATGAAGAAGGCAGAGTCATTCTATAGCCCAAGGAAATCCTTCACATGTGTATTAAGCAACTACAAACTAGAGCCATTAAGCAATATTTGATCAAATGAAAGAACCTGCATTTTGAAGATGAAACATGGGAGGATGAAGCATTCCTATAGAAACATCCTAATTTGATTCAATAGTGAAGATAATATTTTTTTGAAGGGGAGGGTCATTCTATGCCCTTAACCTATAGTGTGTCTAGAGATATGTGTGGCTGATTTATGGCTTACACATCTTCATATTAGCTTGTTACATTTCTTGATGTTCTTAGTATGGTCATCTTATGGAATAACTATCACTAAGTAGAGTATATATAGGAGGTAGTGGTTAGTCTTTTATCATCATATTATAAATTATATTCTTATTGCATTGTTGTGGATGTTTCCCCCTTGAATTGGCTCAGCCATAATATTCAAGTATTCTACTCTTTCACTAATTATTGTTGTGGATTTGCTTATCCTACTATTAATTTGAGCATATATAATTCTATTGTTATGAATCATATAAGTAATTTTCTTAAACATTAAAGGGGTATATAAAAATAAATAAGCACAAGGGTGACAATCAAATATAAAATAGGCCAATTGGAAACTAAACTTAGATATAAGCATACACTAATTTTATTATACTAAGTTATGCTAAAAATAGTAAGTATAATTATGCTAGATATAAAAATGACAAATAAGTAATGTACTGAGATTGTTATGATGTTAAAGTAGTTCTAGATCTGGAATAAGTAAGAAGCAGACTAGAAGATGGTTCTAGATTAGTTGTTAGATTTTGATTTGGATGCTTTTGGAGCTATGAAAACTAACACCAACCTAAGATGATTGAATTTATGCTACTATCTAAACTTGATGCAAGTGTCATGTACAGAATACCTGCTAGAAAATAATGTGACCACTTGGATGCTTCTGGGTTTGTCTTTACCTTCACTTTAGTGCATTAAAATATGGATCATGGATTGTCACTCCTCATGAATTTAGAAAACCCTAGTTTTTCATCTTCAAGTGAATTTAGGGGAAAATAGGTCAGTGTGTAGATGATGTTGAGCTGATCCCAAAGACCCCTCTATCAATAATCATCTCTTACATAGCCAATACTCCAAATAGGACCTTGAATTGATGTATTTCTCTCCTACATGTTGGATTTTATGTGAATCATGTAATATGTGATAAGCAAGTACAATATTGACCTAGATTGTAACTTGAAAAATATATTTCTTGGGTTGCTTTTTTAGTACTTCATACTTGTAGATGTGTTGTCCCTATGACTAATATGGAAATAAGAGAAAATAAGGAAGCTTTTCTCAATCAAATGCTTAATTGAATGCTTTTGATAATTTGACTTGGTATCTTTTGGTATTTTATAGGTTAGGGATGAATGAGGGTTGATATTATATTTATATAAATCTCTTTGGATAAATAACTCTCATTAAATCACTTAAGCCAATCATTAAGATACATTTCATTTACAAATTAGATGACTTTAGGGCACTTGATACTTATGTCAAGTTAAGACATTAACATTGACATGTGTGTATCCTAGATGTTAGTATCCAAGGAGTAGGTATAGACTCAAAATTTGTAGATGTGGAAGATAATTAGATTTTAAGCATTTTGGGTAGGATAAAAGGCCTAGGTCATCAACATAAGATTGGTCAGACTAAGAGATAGGCCAAGAGGCATAATATAGAGAAGATGTGAGATTTTAAAAAGTGGGAAAGGTCTAGAATTGAGAGGAATAACCAAGGTATGAGTTTACCAAGTGTACAAGACTTAGGTGCTACATAATTCAAAAATAGTGTCTGCATTTACCCCTTTTTTTATAAGGTAATGAAATTACTAGTTTAAAGGAAAGGAATGCATACATGGGTGTGTATAACATAACTTAACTTTGCATAAGCCCAACTTGAGTGTTTTTTTGGTGATTTAAATGAAACCAAGATCATGTTATAGTGTATAATCAGTGCATATAATCTAGAATTAAAAGTATTTAAATATCAAAATTGAAAGAGCAAGATATAGGAGTACATTTATGTTTCAATATAACTACCTTGCCTATTGGAAAGATGATTTAAAAGATATATCATTGTAAGGATATAAAATTAAGATTGTGAATATATATATATAAATCTATAAAGTGCATATATGTAAAGATATATGTATATAGAGAGATAAATTGAAAGGCACATGCCCCCAACCTTGGTGAAAAGGCAAGTTTCCACCTAGTAGTTGAGATTAGCTCAACCATGCAACCCAATGATACTTATAACTTATCAAGGTTGAATGATAAAATTAATTCAAACCTAAAAACTTATAAAGAGTGTGTTATTTAATCACTTCAACCATACCAAAAGTGAACTAGCTATTGTAGTAGATTGGCTCAATAGAGTTCGTAAAATTTCACCCTAGGTATTAGTACATAAAAGTCCATGATGTGGTAATAGACCATAGAAGAGTTTTGAAATCTTAAATTTATTTGGATTTTGTAATATTAGGCACACATTGTATAACAAATGAACCTTAGATATGTCTCATGCTAAAACTATGTATAACATTGATACCAATATATAGAATTATGCCACAACTGTGAATCTAAATTTATTTAACTATGTGCTTTGGCCAATTTGTAAACTATTTAAGCATGGAAAACATGTTTTAAAATCATGTCCCCAATATATATAGAGAAATATGAAGACTAAAATAAGTACCAATGTAGAGAACATATTTCTAAAACATGCCCCCATTGTAATCTGGAGATGTCAAATATTGGATAAGTGTGGGGAACATGCTTGCAAAGAATACCCCAACTAAATTTAAAATTTTTGAATGTATGGAAGCCATTCCTATATGACATGCCTCCAATAAATTTGAAAATTGATATAAGTATGAAATATTGAATAAGTATGGAGAACATGTTTTCAAATCATGCCCCCACTAAATCTGAAATTGTGCCAAATGTGAAGAACATGTCTCTATGACATGAACCTACTAATATTCCCCCCCTTGAGATGAGGAAAGAATAGAAATTTATAGTTACCTCACTTCAAAATGATAATATAACTGTGTAATCTATGAATGTAACCATATATCATATATAACAAAAATGTCTTGGTAAATGCATCATTGAAGTGCATAGAATAATGTGATCACATAAAGGCCTAATATGTATGATAAGGATAATTGAAACATCTTGATAGTAATATTACAAGATCAACAATAAAATCAAACTCACATACACAAGAACACTCAAAATCAACTCAAAAGGCAATAGTCCAAGGAGACAAGGGCATGTTTAAATGTTGTACAATCGAAGGGACATGACTTAGTCAAATGTCCATAAAAGCAAGAATGAGATATTCAAATGTCCATGTAATGATTAATGACACATTCAAATGTCAAGAAAGCATATATATAGACATAGGGGCCACAAACAAAGGAGCATATTCAAATTCTTGAATAAGCAAGATAATAATAAGACAAGGCACTCAAATAAATGCATAGAGGAAAACATAAGTAACTAGCATAAACATATCTATAGACACTATTTTATGATTATATAGCACCTCAGTATTGTATACTTAGAAAACTTAGACCTTGGTTGTTGCTCCTAGTTTTGTACCTTTCCTACTTTTGTAAGTCTTGAATCTACTCTATTTTTTACCCCTTGGCCTATATATCTTAGTCTGATCAGCCTTATATTGATGAAATAGGCCTTCTATCTTGCCTAGAATGATAAAAATGTACTTATCTTCAATTTCTATAAGTTCTAAGCCTGTACATATTTCCTTGCTCCCTAGACACTAATGTCTAGGACAAACACTAGTGTTGACATTAGTGTCCTGAATGATGCAAGTGTCTAGTGCCCTAAAGTCATCCAATTTGCAAATGAAATATATCCTAATAGTTGGCCTAAATTCTTTAATGTTACTAATTTATATTTTTAGGGAGTTATGGAATGTAAAACTCTAGGTTGTTAAAGTGTTGGAATAATAAACCAATAAAATAAATATATATCCATATCAACAACCTCTAATTTGTATAATAATTGATTTGTTTGATTAGCCTATAAATAGAAATGAATTGCAAGAAATGTAATTAGCTAGAAATTGATTGAGACAAATAAGTGATAGGGTGGAAATTGGTACAAGAACTATGCAAGGTGTTATAAACAACATTCAAGAGTAAAAAATCCTCCTGGATAATAACATGGTCCTCTAGACAATAACACACCATTCTAGTGTCTTCTGTGTCATGCTAGTGTCCTTTGGTAGCAGGGATAGTGAGCTTCTAGGTGGACCTTTACCTGATTCTGAGAAGTTTATGCCTATGTGAATGAATGTTGGCTCACTATCTGTACCTTGTTTTTACTGCTTCAATGTAAACCCTAGACCTTCATGTTTGTTAGGGTATTTGAGGAGCACAAGTAGAAAAAAATGGCATTATCAAGGTAGATGGATGTGACCTCAACACCCCATGTGTTGAGCATTGCCTACATACCAATACCTCGAAAGGGGATCAACCCTGATGTAGTTCTCCCAATCTAAGTGTTGGTGCAAGTGCATGTGAATGTTAGTATCAACAATGGTTTGAGTGTGACTTGAGACTCAAAATTTGAGTAATCTAAGTTCTGGGTTGTTATTAATGGATGTATGTAGAAGTAGGTCAGAATAGAGATCAATGACCTTGATTTTCATAACTATTTATATGTTTATTTTATGAGTATTTGCATTTGATTTCCATCTAGGGGATAACTGAATAAAAGTGGTCTATATAGCATTCTTGTGCTTATAAAGATGTGAAATAGGTCTAGGTTGACCCTAAGTTTAATTTGAGGAACATAAATATATCTATCTAGAGAGTAAAGAGTAAGGGGACATTAGCACTACCCTTTGGTCAACAATGTAGTACACTTAATCTAAAGGACCACACTAATGTCTAGGTGGTAAGATTGGGAATAAAAGAGACATGGGTGCCTAGGGGTGGCTTAGTGTTGTTTTTGGTATATCTAGGAATGCGTTGGACTTGCACAAAAGCTATAAAAGGATCAAAAGAGGCCCTAAGATAGGTCTAGGGCTAAGTTGAGGAAAAGGTGGTCTCAAGTGACACTCATTGCACTAAAATGACATTCTAGATGACTATATTTACCCCCTGCCTTATTCTATAAATGCAACAAAGAAAAATGACTAGGATAAATGAAAATAAATGCACTTGGACTTACCTAAGAGATGAAGCTCATGAATCTGGGTTTGATTCTATGAAGCATGCTCTATTGCATGTATTTAGAATGAAACATGAATGAATCGGTCCTTAATTAAGAGCATATCAAAATCAAAGATAAAACTAAGTAAAGAGATGAGAGAAAGAGGGAAGGAATGAATACACCTCATTAGGTATGTAAATCAATGCTAAAATATGGTGACATCCTATGTGTGCATGTAGATGGTGATTAAATAGTGAATAACATAGACTAAGCTGATGGCTTGCTCAATCCTCATGTGTGGGTGGCTCAAGAACTTAAGATGGTCTTGAATCCATCATTACCCACCCCTACTTAGTGGATCATAACCTGTGAATATATTAGATTAGATTAATGAGTTATCAAAGCCTCTCATGTAGGTTGTGTTGGCCAAATTTGGCCCACAAATAATCTTTTGCCTATAAATGGTTTGAACGATGAGCAGAGTTGTAGATGGAATTAATGGACCAAAACTAGGAGAAGAAGATATCATATAGCTTACAAAACTTTTGAAACACTTTGAGCAAGCTTATAATGTAATTTGTTGATCCTTGGGAAGTAGGCTTGGAAACATGTCTAGGATTGCAAAATGAAAAAAGACCAGCAGGGTCCCATGGTGTTTCAAGTATTCAGGGGCATGAAATGGATTGCAAAAAGTCTTAGAAGCTCATTGGAGCCTTATAAAGAGACAATAATTTCTTACACAAGCCTAGAAGAACTAGACTATGATGGCACACCATTTAAAATGAGTGGGTCAGCTTAATTATGCATTTAATAAGTCACTTAGAAAGCTTCTTAGGCTAAAAGGTCACATGGACATGAAGTTATTCATGCCTAAATCATGCTCTATAAATTTTGTATCTTGATGAGCTTGCTATCTCAAGATATAAGTATTTAAAATTGAACTTATAGAGTGGAACATGTGTGGGGAAGTCAAGTTAAAGCTTCAATAAATAGCCATTTGGATTGAAAACTTCCCAAAGTTAAATGCAGAGCTCACAAGTGTTAAGATCTTGGGTGCCTAAATAAAGATATAATGTCATATGTTGACTGACAAAACTAGTAGGCCTATATATATCAATGGTGTGTGATCAATCGTATAAAGTAGATCCAACAACATATGGGCAAATATAGAATTAGTGGGTCCAAGCATATCAACAATGCATGTGTAATCATATAAAGTAGATCTAATGGTGATTAATGGGTTAAAAGGTTAGCAGATCGTAAGAGAAAATGTGTGGGTGACAAGTGTCTTAAACGTGTTAAAATTGGTATAAGAACTATGGGTTGTATTCAATTATACAAAGAAAGATCAACAGTGCACAGAAAGTCAAAGAATCAATGTTCCTAAGAATGAATGTGAGGTTGACATGTGGCATTAGTGTGTTAAATCATGGAGCTAACAAGAAGATCCCATGAAAGAATGTAGAGCTAACAAATGTCATAATCTGAAAGGCCCAGTTCAAGATCAGTGGCCAACATTAAAAGTTGAAAGATAAGGGACTGTAATGGAGAGCAAATGTGACCTAAGGTTGATCCAAAACATATATTTCAAAGGATGACATTGAATCGTAGTCAAGACCTCTATTGGAGTATCCATAACATGTAGACTTAGTTTTCCTGTGTTTTCAATGTCATGTCTAATAAGTCCTTGGCTTTCACAAGTTTCAGAGGTAGAATAGTTCTGTTTAGACTTAATATAGTTCAAGAACGATGTTATGTGGTTTGTAAGTTAATCATTGACATTAAGACTATTTGAAAATCAATATTTTAAATTGGTTTTCATCTATAGTAGACTTGGGTTTTATATTTCAAAGTAAGTATAGACATTTGTGATTATGGGAAGGCATCTCATCCTTAGACATAGATATAGTCTTGATAAACAGGTACCTATAATCACTAAAATTAGACTTAAGCATGGCTCTGTCAAGTCTATGGATATGAGGACTTTGTCCTCATAATATAAGCAAGTGGAAGATGACATAGAGTCCCAAGATGGAGATCTAGTGGTTGGAGGAAGCAGTTGGAGCATTTAATGGATTTTCAATGTCTCTAATAATTTTTGCTTCATAGTAGGATTATGACTCATCGTCTTAGACACATTATTGTCCTCTAGTATATTACTTAACCAATGAGAAGATTCAGAGGCTATTAGGACAAATAAAGGCTATTTTGTCTATGATGTATTAATCCTTATTTGATTAAAAGGTGGTGGTATCTAAATTAATGATCTTAGATGGTGTGTTCCCCCTCTCTCCTCCCCCTTCTCCTATATCTCTTATTTTCTTCCACATTGTAGCTCTCTCTCACTTTTGATAAGAAATTCTCTCTCAATTATAAAAGAGCATAGACTCTAATTTGATAAGGCTAGACCATGTCAAAATTTGTATGAAAGAGCTCTTGAAGTAATAAAGACATTCTTTACCTATTTCTCCCCTTTAAATTGTATGTATCAAAGCTTGTGCATGATGACATTGTGAAGGAGAATCTTCCATGCCCATTATCCTTCTTTCTTTCTAATTTCTAGGTGTATTCAAGATAGTTGCAGGTCTAAGTTAGTGTTATTTCTATAATTGATGCAAGATCTCAGTGAGTCTTAGAACTCCTCTTTGCCTTCATTCATAGCTTCCTAAACTTAGTTTATGAAACACTTATGCAACTAGCTAAGTTTTTTGAGATTGTGTGAGATGGCATTGTCTTATGCTTCCTTAGTGTTTACTTCATGCTAATGTGAGTTCTCATTTATATTTAGTGCATCACCTAGTTAAATTTCTTAGGATCTCTTCACCCTTTCCAACCCTTTTTCCTATAGTGGCATTAGTATAGGGGATCCATCAAGAGGAAGTTAGCCTTATTCAAAGGTCTAAACCCACTATAGGTGACCCACACCTTGGGGTTGTTCCCATAGTGTAGCTCAATTGGAGAGAGCCTAAAGAACCCTCTCCAAGGGTGTAAATTGATGTTATAATAGTTTTAGCACGTCTGATGGGACATAATTTCAAAGAATATTGGTCAAAGTTTGATGCTAGTTTGATCAATTTACAATAGTTATCACTTCTAAAAAGACGTGGTGACTCCAAAAGAAGATCCAACATTCTGGTAGAAGAGAAGTGACTACATCTCATGCCAAAGGTGACTATAAGGTCAACGTCTATAGGTATTTCCTTTGAATTTGTTGAATTGCCTTTAAACTTAGAAAAAAGATTAAGATTTTATAATACACACCCACATAAATGCAACTTTGTTCCTAAGATAATTCTAAGGCCTACCCCTACAAGAAGATCTTTGTTAAAACCTTTTATTGCCATGGTAACCCCTAGAGATTTTCCCTTTATGGATTTTAATGGCTAAAGTCCTTTAGACCTCCTTTAATATGATCCTATTCTAGTAGAAACTCTTAAAAGTTTCCCTTATTTTATTGGAAACCAAGCTATAATCCCTTCTTAATGCCTCATGGATATAGCCAACTTCTGCAACATTCATGATATTAATGAGGAAATGTGGCAATTAGGTTATTATTCATCTCCTTTGAAGGTAAAGCCTTAGATTGGTATAAAAGCCTTGATGATAATTTTATTACATCATGGAACAAATTAGGAGATGAACTGTGTAATATATTTGAAGATAAAAGTGACCATTTGTCACTTATAAAGTAATTAACCACAATAAAAAGAGCCCCTCATGAAGTTATACAAGACTTCATCACAAGGTTCCAAATGACTTGGGATAGAATCCCAATCTCTATTAGGCCTAACCCTAACTTTGCCTTTATTTAATATTTGAAGGCCCTAAATAGTGACATTGTAGTAATGATCCAGTCCATGGGAGGAAACACATTGCCAAATGTATATGAGGTGGAAATCAAGGCAGAAAATTGTCTAGTCCAAGCTATCAAGCCAACACCTAGACCACCAATGCCTTTATTCTTTGAGATCAAAACAACCACTATTTTTAATTGTACCCTTGTTGTCATTCCTCCTATGCCTATAATTGCTTCTATACCCTCACCTAAGAAAGAAAATGCTTTCACTAGTCAATCTAGTGATTCCCAAGAATAATTTTTTTTCAAGAGCTTAAGAGCATGTTCCAATCTTTGGGAAATGAACTAGTGAATGTTAAGAGGTAGTAAGCTTTAAATAGGCATTACCAAGCCTCATATCAACCTCAAAAATAATCTTATTGATTAAATAAGCCACCTTATAAAGGAAATTTCCAAGGCCAAGGTCAAGGCCAGAGATAAGGGCAACCTAATTATAATAGACGGAGCAACTATAATCCAAATGCTGCAAGCACTTCCAACACTTTGGTCCCCATACATAATGATGTTACTCAATAATTTGAGGGCACCATGCCTTGGAATCAGTATTTTGGGTAATCTATTGTCCTAAACACTAAATTCAATCAAGCTTTCAATGATCAATGGAAATTGGCTACCAATAATGGGTACAATCAAGCTCTTATGGCTCAGAACACAGAGGTACCCATGATGACAAAACTAGAAGAGCATCAGCAAGATCAAATCCTTGATCAAGGAATAAGATAGATAGGTGTTATCATGGTGAATTATGAGCAAAAAGAGTGTTATGCACTCAATCAGTAGGCTAGCTCTAGCCAGGCATACATTCTAGTAGCAACAAATACAAGGTTTAAAATAGCAAACATGGATGGTAACTAGGAAGAAATCAAGGAGTCTCCTACCATTAATCCTTCAATATCAAAGCCAAATGGACTTGATATTATTCTAAAGGTTATAATAGCTCCAAAGAATCAAAATTAGGGGAATGTCTTTGTCCCTCAAAACTCATAAACTCAAGGTGCAATTGTGGCTCCCAAAGCACAACCAAAGGTTGGTGATTCACCCATAAACATTGTGGAATAAATAAAAAGGTCTAATTGAGTGTGCCAATGTTGGATATGATCTCCATACCTAGTCATGTAGACATCCTCCATGAAAGGTTGTCAAGAATCAATGTTTCTTAGAAACCACCAGTCAAAGAGAATGTGGTTCTCAATAATGTAGCCAAAGGACCTAGTAAATGACAATCAAATAATATGGTCAAACCTCCCCCATTTTATATTTTAGTGATCATTGGTAACTCTTTAGTGCATAATTTGTAGTTAGACAATGGGGATAACACCTCAGTAATGCCAAAGTATATAACAAATTAGCTTGGTTTAAAATATGAGCCCCAATCTAAAGGAGTGTTGCAGCTGGATGGATCTTCCACAAAGCCATCTGGTATCATCATAGATCTCAACTTAACCTTGCGTGCTTGTCCTAGTGTCTCAGTGGTTCAAGATGTATTGATCATTGATGTGCCTTGTTATTTTGTACTATGTTTATCCATAGAATTCACAATAAATATTGAAGATTATCTAACAATAGATTGGTCATACATGGATTTCAGAACAAGATATGAGACCAAAGTGTCTATCAAAGTTGAGCCCATTGCATAATTACACATTGAACCTTATGGGCTAGATAACATAAATATCAATTACACCATCCTTGATGAGGATGATGTCACAGTTGGTCAAGAATTAAACACCCACCCTAAGGAAATACCAGACATGTTCTTGGATGAACTATGGAATAATAATCATTTGGTTGATCCCTTGGAAGGAGTTGAAGAGAGGGACATGGGTGTCTATTGCTTACATGAAGAGAATCAATCCATACCATCCCTCATTGGATCTTAATAAGATCTTAGTGGCTTATGGATTTTTTTTTGATCGTTCAAGGAGAAAACATGGAGTGGGTATAGGTGTAATGTGTAGAGTAAAAAATACTCTACGTTTCATTCTGATTTTCAGTTGTGCACTGCAAAATTTTGTCCCTACACACTTTGGTTCGAGACAACAGAGTTTTGACTTAGAGCTTGGGCTCAATTCTCTTTTTATCTCATTTTTATCTAAGTGTCAAAGTCAAGTGAAAGCTGCCAAGTGTCATCAGCTGAGGCATCTTTCATAATTTCTAGAAGTTGGTCAGGACATGCCACATGTCTCATAACAATTCAATAGAATGCGACAAGTGTCAACATTCATGTTTCGTATCGACATCCACATTTCAAATCTCTTTTGAGTGGAAGGTTTCAACAAGCTAAGTTTTAGGATCAAGTGGAAGGCACCAAGTGGCAACAATGGAAGGTTTCAATGTGCTTCTATAAAAGTAATGGAAGATGCCACGTGTTCCCAGCTGAAGAAAGTGGAAGCCACCACGTGTCAACCTCTGAACTATTTTCACTTTATTTCATTGATAAACAAAGACTATGGTGGGTCTTGAGTTTTTGTTGTGAGGCAAGTGGAAGCCGCCAAGTGTCACCGTCTGTATAAGTATGAAATAAGGCTCGATTGTTTCTATAGTATAGACAAGGCAACATGGAGATGGACACGTGTCACCTTCCATAGGTTTTTCAAAAGATAGCTAAAGATAGTGGAGATCACCACATGTCCTTTGTCAAGAATAAGCAGAAAGTGCCACCTGTCCCTATTCCCTTTTTGAAGTTGTTCAGATGAGAAATGCTTTGGGTCCCATTTTCTATAGAAGTTGTTTAATTTTTGGAGAGGCGGACGGTGACAGATGTCAAGGACTGAACACTTTTAAGCAAAGATATAGTAAGAATATAGGTAATGTAGAAAGTGCCGTGTGTCTTTGGTAAGAATGTGGAACATGCCAAGTGTCATTTCCCAGTGCCTCCTGAATAATAAGAGGGTTTTTAAGAAATTGGCCAAGTGTCCTCTTCCATTAGATAGAAGGGAGCATCTTATGTATTTGTTTCAGCCAATGAACTACAAGAAGACCAGATGTTTCAAGATCTAAGAAATATCTTCTATTAGACACTTCCAGTTCAGTCAAAATTCAGTCAGGCCGTTAGATTGGGAACACGTAGACAATTTGAAGGGAATTCGATGCTATAAAGAGGGGTCCAGAGATCACCAGAGGGGAGGAGGAGAAGATTAGAGAAAATTTTCTGTGAGAGACTATTGTCAAGAGTTTTTAGACTTTTAGAGCTGTGATCAAGAATATCATTTGCCTTTGTCATATTTTCTTGAAATTGGAAAGTTTATGTAACTGTGCATGTTTTTGTGCCTTTTATGTAACTTGAGAGTTAAGAAGAAGACTGAGTTCTGTGCCTTTGTTGGTGTTTTTTGTGTCATTGCAAAAGTAGTCTAAACTGTGAGCCTCTGTTTCTATTATTTATATCTTTTACATTGATCATGCCTTGTTCACTCGTTAATGTAATTGAATATTACATATAGTTTCACTGTGCTCAGAATTAAGGGTCGAATTACATTTAGGTGCATCACCATAGTTAGATTTTCTTTCTTTGCATTTGTGTTTCTATTTAAATTCCTATCCCTTTCCTCCCAACACTCAAGATAAAGAAGAGACCAACTTCTTAAAAATCTAGAGGGAATTTCAAGTTGCAAGTCCCACATTCTTGAAACTTCCCATTGTTGGTGTTAGAAGCAAAGCACAATTTTAACCATCAACAGTTTTTGGCACACTCGGTGGGACCAGTCTTGAAGTTTCTTTCAAGATCGTATGAACCAAAGAGCTACAAGGAGTCAGAGCTATGGACTAGTAACCAGATCTCAATCTGCTATAAATCTAGGTATTCTTTTACCACCCTTGGTAACTAGTCCAAGAAGGAGAGTCAATCAATTCATACCAATACCCAGAGTAAATATGGGAGTCCCTATACCCCTAAGGAATTATGCAAGTTGGAACACTGGTAGTCCTTTGATTCTCCCAATACCACCAACCACTTGGGACCCTATCCCAGTAAATGCCTTGAATGCTCTACCCAAATTCAGTGGACAAGATTCTAAAACACCTGAGGAACATTTGCAAGATGCATCTGATCTCTGTGTTATACATGTGATCACACAATAGAATGTGGCTATAAGCTTATTAGCAACTTCTTTTAAAGGGAAGACTCTAGAATGGTATCGATCCTTGACTCCAAATACCATATCTACATGGGATCAGCTTGGAGATCTTTTCTTTGAAAGATTCAAAGAAAAGGGTGATAAATATTCTTTATTGCAACAACTGATTACTATTCAAAGAGCACCACAAGAAGCAATGACTGACTTCAATTCTAGATTTCAAAAGACTTGGGAAAGGATTCTTGCTATAGCTAGACCATTACCAGGTATGGCTATAGTATTTTATCTTAAATCTTTGAATTCAGATATTTTTGTTATGATTCAATCACTTAGAGGTCAGATTCTACCAGAGGCTTATGACTATGCAGTCAGGGCTAAAAATAATTTAATAGATGTTGGAAAGTTACCCCCATTGCCTCCCATGCCCATGTTTCTAGAAATTACCTTACCATTACCTCAAGAAGCCCCTAAATCCATAGCCCCACCTGTGTCTATGTATCAATATCCTCAACCACCTGCTAAAGAACTTGTCCCTATTTTTTCATCTGAGATGGATGATATCAAGAATATCTTAAGGGCATTTTCTAATGAGTTGATTAACATAAAGAGACAACAAAATCCTTACCCTAGACCTCAATATCAAGGCTACCAAATGAATATATTTTCATCACAGCCAAACCAATACTAGGGTCCTCAAAGGCAAAATAACCCTCAGCCAGCAAATCAATTAGTTGCAGTCCCTACACCTTCACAAACTATTCCCCCCAACTTGAATAGGGAAATCATTCAAGGGCAAAATAATTATGTGAAAAACACCAATGCCTAGTGTTTTCCTTGTAATAATGCTCATGCACCTAGAGATTGTCCCATGGGTAATCTACAACAAAAAGTAGTAGAGCAAAGAAGAATGGAGGGACAATTTGCAAGTACTAGTGATAATCGAGCCTACTAATCTCTTGGTATGCAAAATTCAGTCCTAATGGTTCAAATACAAGGGATGTATTTACAAAAAGAGGAAGAAATAGCCTCGAAACATGCTTTGTTCTCATGGGTTGAAGATGAAGAATCAATATTCTTGAATGAAGCTTCCATTTCCAAGAAACCAATGGTGCAATCAGACTGCTATACTAGATCAAAGAGAAGAATGGTGGAACAACCTGAGGTTGAAAATAATCAAGTTATGGAGAGCCCTCCATTTAAAGGTCAAACAAATATAGCGGTTAGACAAGAAATGCCACAATCAATGCTAAATCAAGTAGTTCCTGGGTAAGTTCAAGAAAAAGCAAAGTATCCTTACTTTCCAAGAACCCAAACTCTGGGACCGATGAATGTGACAGATCAATTAAAGAGGACTCCAACACAAGTATCAATCTGGGACATATTAGCTATCCCTGAACAAAAGACACTATTACAAGAATCTCTACAAGGCCAAGCAATTCCTAAACATACTGAGATCAAAGAAAGATTTGCTGAAAAAGAAAAGCTCAAGGACACAGTTCATCTGTAGACAACAACGCTAGTGAACAATTCACCAGAGGTAAGCAAATCAAAACTAGATCCTTTTTATTTGACTTTGACAGTTGGCAAGAAACTGCTGCATAATGCAATGATAGATTCAAGGGCTAGTAGTATAGTAATATTGAAGGCAATAACAGATGCTTTAAAGATAAAGTATGAGCCACTCATTAAAGGAGTGATGCAATTAGATGGAAAATCAGTGTAAATAATAGGGAGGATTAGACAACTCCCATTACAATTATATACTTGTCCCAATATAATTGTTAATCAAGATATAGTAGCCGTAGATATACCTCCTATTTTTGGTTTATGTTTATCAAGAGACTTTACAGCCAAGATAGGAGGATATATGTCTCTTGATTGGTCTCACCTCATTCTAAGAACCAAATATGGTTCAAAGATGAAAATTCTGTCTGAACCATTATCAAAGGATCATATCACCAAGGAACCAACATCAAAGTTAAGAGGCAGATCATGCTATGTTAAATAAGGAATAAAGGGTTTTTGTTGAAGAGTTAGGTGACTAGACTGAGCATGATCAAGAAGAAGAAAATAACCAGTTGTTAGCTATGATGCATAATGACCCATATGGGAATTATGACTCTACTGGTCTGGGCACTTATGTCATTTTTGATGAGGACTATGAAATCCCTAATGTTTTAAGGGAAGAGACACAAACTACTCAAGAACCTAAAAAAGATTCAAAAATCTAGACCCTAAATTTTGATGGGGCTAAAGTAAAAATAGTGTTGGAGCAGGAATTTGTCTTACTGCTCCAAATGGTGAGAAAAATTTAAGGGCTATCTGTTTCTAATTTACCTGTACAAATAATGATGCTGAGTATGAATCTCTAGTACATGGGCTCCTGTTAGCCGAGAAAAAGGGAATAAAGAATCTAATAGTAAAAGGAGATTTAGAACTAGTAATAAGGCAAATTAGAGAAAAGGCAATAGCCAAAAATATAAGGATGAGGTCTTATAGGCATAGGATTTGGGACTTAATAGAAGATTTTGAAGCCTTCAATATTGAAGTAGTCCCTAGGATTCAAAATTTTGAAGCTGATAGGATGGCCCAGATTGGCTCACAGTTTGATCCAACAACTGGCCTATTAATTAACAATGAGTCAGTAAAAGTAATAGTGAGGCCAACTATTCCAGACAATGATCAGAATTGGCAAGTATTTGAAAATGATTCTTAGGTACTTTCATTCTTACAACAATTAGATGAGTTTACTGATCAATTGCAAAGCAAAATTGAAAAGGCATATGGAGATCAAGTCATACAATTAAAGACTAATAAGCTTCCCAAAGGCTTGATCACTTTAGAGAATATATTTGATCCAGAAGATGTAAGTCTGAAGAAGAAATGATTCCAAGTAAACAAAGTAGACTATTCTGAAATAGAGGTGAGTGAAGGGAAAAAATTAAAAGTTGAAAATTTTGCAACTCAAGGAGAAAAGGACAGACTAGTTGAATTGTGTAAAAAATATGATAGAGTCATAGCCTAAAGCTATGAAGATCTTCATGGATATAATAGAGATATCATTCAACACATAATATAGCTGACTGAAGGATCAAATCCAGTCAGACAGAAGTAGAGGCCAGTAAATCCAAGGATTGAATCTATAATGGTAGATGAGTTGCAGAAACTTTTAGATTCCAAAATAATTTTTTCAATCAAGTAGTACCAGTCAGAAAAAAGAATGGTGACATAAAACTCTATGTAGACTTCAGAGACTTGAATAGAGCATCTCTGAAAGATCACTATCCTTTGCCATCTATGGAACAAATTCTACAAATTGTGGCTAGATCAGAGAGATTTTCTTTACTAGATGGTTTCTCTGGATATAATCAGATTTGGTTGGCTGATGAAAACCAATACAAAACTGCTTTTACTACCAAATGGGGAACATTTGCATATGCTATGATGCCATTTGCCCTATCAAATTTAAGAGCCACTTTCCAAAGAGCTATGGATGCAGCAATTTGGGAACTTATAAATAAAATCATCTTGGTTTATCTTGATGATCTTACTATTTTTTCAAAAAATGCTGTTGATCATTTTGATCATTTAGAATCTATTTTCAAGAAATGTCAGGAATTTGGAATATCACTGAATCCCAAGAAATGCATCTTTGCTATATATACCTCAAGGCAAATTATTAGGACATATAGTATCTAAAGAAGGAATTTCCATAGATCCTAAAAGAGTTGAAACTATAATGAACCTACCTCTTCTAGTAAATAAAAAGGTAGTTCAGTCCTTTTTGGGGAAGATTAATTTTGTCAGCAGGTTCATATCCGATTTTGTAGGCTTAGTAAGACCAGTGACACTCTTGTTAAAGAAAAACCTAATTTTCAAGTGGACTACAACAAGAAGGTAAGCCTTTGAAGAGGTAAAGAAGGCTATCTCCACAGCCCCAGTACTTAGAACCCTAGGTTTTTCTAAGCCTTTTGTAATGTATGTCTTTGGAGGAGAGTTAAGTATTTTTGTTGTCTTAACACAAAAGAATGATAAACAGGAGGGAGAACACCCAATAGCCTTTTTCTCAAGAACTCTCAGGGCATGTGAAACTAGATACAACTTTGTAGAGAAACAAGCATATGCTATGGTAAAAGCCCTCAAGAAATTCAAGCATATGGTATCAGGAAGTAAAATTCTGATACTTATAGCTCACTCAAGTGTCAGAGAATACATCATGGAGGGAGAAATTACTAAAAAAAGAGCTAACTAGATAACCAAAATCCTTGAATATGATGTAGAGGTCAAACCCACTAAGTTAGTCAGAGGTAGGGGTTTATGCCAATATATGACTCAAGAGCTTGAAAAGATGATACTTGAAGAGACAAATTTTGGAGAAGAAAAAGAAATTATATTAAAGATACAAGAGGTTGATCAGGAATCCTGAGTCACAAGCAAGATTCATTTTATGAAATATGGGATTTACCCAAGAGAACTCCCTCAAAATAAGAGAAGATACTATAGGATATAAGGAGTTCATTTTGTTTTAATTAAACAGGTTCTTTTCAGAAGAAATTCTGATGGCAAATTGTTAAGATGTGTAGAAAAGGCTGAGGCTAAGAAAATACTACATGAAATGCATCATGGAGTATCATGTGGACATTTTTCTGCAAAGACCATAGCTATAAAGATAAGTGAGGTAGGTTATTTTTGGCCTACTTTATTTATAGATTGTTATCAACTAGTTAAAAAATGTCAATCTTGTCAATATTATGCGGGGATGAGGAGGAATGTAGCTATGCCTCTCAGTCCTATAATTATTGATGAACCTTTATCTCAATGGGGTCTTGACTTCATTGAAATGATAAATCTAGTATCTAGTATGGGTCAAAAATAGATCTTAACCGCCACAGATTATTTCACCAAATGGACTGAGGCAGTGCCATTTAGTGAAGCAACAAAAAATGTGATCCTAGGTTTTCTAGAGAGTATCACTACTCCCTTTGGGGCTCCTTGCACCATAATTTCAGATAATGCTAAAGCATTTTTAGGGCCTAAAGTATCTAAATTTGTATTAAAGCATGGAATATATCTAAAAACTTCCTCCAATTATTACCCTTAGGGTAATGGTTTGGTAGAATCAACTAACAAAAACCTAATTAGACTCATCAAAAGAATAGGGGCTGATCATCACAAAGAATGGCATAACATGCTTAATTTAACACAGTGGGCTAATAGAATCACACATAAATAGGTGATCAAAATGTCTCCATATGAATTGGTCTATGGAAAATCTACTATAATACCCCTAAGCTTGGAGATTCCTACTCTCCAGCTGATTAAACAAATTGAAATTGAAGAAAATGGCCCCATGCAGGTCAGACTTGCGAAACTTTTAGAAGTTCAAGAAAAGAGGGATGCAACCCATGATTCATTGCTAAAGCATCATAAAATAATTAAGGACTACTTTGATAAAAGGACTTCAAATCCTCATTTTGAAGTAGGCTCAATTGTTTTGAAATGAGATGCAAGAGTCACCAAGCCAAGTCAACATACTAAATTTGAAGCATTATGGACTGGCCCATATAAAATTCATGCATGTAAATAGAAGAATTCATTTGAGCTGGAAACAATGGAAGGCAAACCAAAAGAGATTCTTGTGAATGGAATCTATTTGAAACATTTTAGTTAGGTTGCATCCCTGATGTATTATAGTTAGATAGTTTCCCTTTCTTAGTTGCTTTGTTTTCCCATTTTTCTTTCCCACTTTCTTTTAAATAAGTGTTCTTTAAACACTTAGCAACAACTTAGAATTTTTCAAAATTTTAAAAAATTCTCAATACATTGAATATCTCCCAAATCTTTAGAAATCCCCAAGGTACGTTGCACTGCCACTTGCATAACGTGTCTATCTCGCTGTCCCATGAAGATTGAGTAAGATTTGCTAATGATTATCCGAGTTTAATGCCATTTTGAGACTTGATGGGTCAATAAATACTCTTAGCAAGAGTTAAAGCTTACAATTCTCAAACATTCATATATTTGTAAAAAAATATCTTGCTACTTACATTTTTAGTTCCTTGTAAACCTGCTTAAGCAAAAGTGCTTTCTTTTTTGCAAAAGTTCATACCAGTTATCATAGAATAGATATAGAGATGGAGGGAGCACAGTCTTCACAACAAGGAGCTAGGATTTATGAATCCCTTGATAAGTTTCTTATGAGAAAGTCATATGCTTCAACTCCCATAAAACCATTAAAGACCTATCCGCAGACCAGAGTCCCTGAGGTTGGTCAAGCAAGTGACCCAATAAAGATAAAAGATTATGTAGATGGAGTCATGGACCCAATTATTCAAAGAACTAGTAGAAAAAATCTCAGAGAAGGGGCACATCAACGGTGTCTTTAGAGAGCCAGGGTGGGGCAATATGAGACATTTGCAATGAGGATATGGACTTCATAATTGGCATAATTCATTGTCCCAGGTGTGCATCCATGCCCTAACTTGGTTGAGCTATGCACAATCTTGTTCCATGTACCCTCAAACACCATACAACAGGGTCCATTCATGGTGCAAATCACACCACAGGCTATTAGAGACATGTTAGCCCTATATCACGATAAGATGGCTACATTTCCCACTATTACTAAAATGCAAAGAATGTGGGCAAACATCAATACTCAGTTGAGGTTCTTAAGATCTGAATTGTAAATGGGTGATGATGATACTACTGTGCTAAAACTGCCTACAGTAAGAGCCCAATTTGCACAAGCTAGCCAAGATGCATTACCTATGATGGCTTTCATCTTCAGAATGAAAGATGATATGGTAGTGTATGGAGAACAAATGGCTATCCTCTTCAGGCTAAAAACTGTCGACAAAACTCAGGAGTATTGGCTTAATTTTTTTGAACAAATTCCATACTCAATGGTGGAACAACTGGCCCAGTTCAAATCAAAAAGAGTTTTCAGGTACTCTTCTAATTTGTTTCACCTCATGTTATATCAAAAATCTGACATCTTTTCCCAACATATGCATCTTGATATGTATGACCCAAGTTTTGATTTACAAAGGACCACTCCTGTGTCTGCATGGACACATATTTTGTCAAAAACTAGTGATCCATACAAATTTTGGGAACTATTTGTTACTCCTAATTTTTATCACCTGAGCCTAGAACCAGTTATAAATAGACTATTTCCAATTATTTCAAACCTTCTGGCCAATTGCCCAATCTATTATGATTTCTTTTTTGGATCCCACCATACAATTATTAGAGTCCATGGTTTTTGTGGGGAACCAATATTGCTACCTAAGATTTTGACTCTTAGGTTATCATTCTTAGAGGTCACCAGGTAGGCGTCTATAGTAGATAATGAATATGGCTCTGGGAAGAGGAAAAGAAAAATGTATGACCTCCCATGGATGACAAATAGCATGGTACTAGAAGCCAGAGACGCTAAAATTATTTTGCTTAAAAAGTTAGCCTTCTTGGGTTTCATGCCAATCAATGATAAATGGGTATATGACCCAAATGGTTTCATAGCTTCATGGATCAGGGCCAATAGGGTTTCTACTAGAATTGCACATGAGGGCTGCCCCTTTTGGGAAAATAGGAAAAATCCTAGGGAAGATACTCCTAGATTTTATGTTGAATTAACAGATTTACCCCTTCCACAAAACAGACCCTGGGAAACATTCTATGTTAAGCAGAGGGATTTTGACCCTAAAATTAGAATGAATTTTGGCTTAAGAAGGGAATTAAAGAATAAAGATTGGGATGCTGAGAAAATAGAAGCCTATTGGAAATATAGGCAAGAAATTTGTTAGACAACTCATTCTTTTAGGAACATGGACTCAGATGAGAGATGGGAGGAACTCTGGGATGAGTGCCATCTATCCCCTGTATCTAGCCCTGACACAAGCAATTTGCCAACATAGGGTGTAGAGCTAGAAGCCAGAGTAGTATCTAGCCAAGAATCACAAGCCCTAGGGCAAACTGCAGTTGTAGTCATTGTAATAGTTTGGCCCCAATCTCTTAGCATCATGGAAAAACAAAAGAGTGTGGTGCCTTCACCACCAAAAGCTTCCCCATCAACATCAGTTATTGAAGTTTCTAGTTCCCCACAAGCACCACTGATAGCAGTGGTAAATATTGAAGAGAGGGGAGCACAACTAGAAGAAGAAACACCAAAGAAGTGAAAGAGGGTGCAGTTTTAGTTTGATTTAGAGGAAGAGGTAGAACCCTCACAATGCCAATTACAGAGTAATGTATTTGCTCCTCAGGTAAGTATTGTTCCTCCTCCTCCTTCTCAATCTCTTTCTTCTCTTGTAGGCATGATGATTCCATCTGGCCAGATGACATCCCCTGCCACCTCTACTGTGTCCATTTCTCACTTTGCCCCATCTATCCCTACTCAAGCTTTAACATTTCCTCACTTTTCTCCCTTTATTTTCAAGAAACTACCCCCTCAAATTGCCCATAACCAATAATTGGATATTCCATATGGTTTGCCACAAGTACATCCTTTTATGGGTGGGCACATTGCCTCTCCTTCTACCTTCTAAACTCAAGCAGATGCTGCTAAGAAGGCGAGCAAAGCCCGAAGAGAGAAAAAGAGGATCAAGGGAAATAAGGCCTTAGCTGCACCACATCTGCGGTCACAATTTGACCAAATTCAGTAGAAACTGATGGTGACTCATTTGTCACCAAATGTAATCAAGCCAAGTGAGTAGATGTAGCTAGAAGACTACATAATGAATGCAGTGGCCATAGACATGTCCTTGTTTAGGCCACAAGACAAAATTGAACTGCTAACTGAATCCACTTCTGTAGTTACTGAAGACTACTTGAAAACATCAAAGAAGCTACACAAGATGGAGGCTGATCTAGCCAGAGAGAAGGCAAACTATAACAGATTGACCATAGAGCTCGATAGAAAAGATAATGAAATAGAGAGTCTAAATAAATAGTTGTAAGATACTGTTTCCCTTCAGACTCACCAGGTGATCCAAGCCCAAAATGATTCTCTGAAAGTAGGGCTAATGCAGTTAAACGATGTAGTGATGACCCTAAGGTGAGAAAAAGCAACATTACAAGCCCAATTTCAAGCTGAGCAACAAAGAGCAGAACAATTGACACTAGAGTTGGCTAATAGGCCAAATAATGTAGGAGTGTTAAATCTGGTGAAGGAGCTTTATGAATCCATATGGAAAAGAATCTCTTCAGAGATTATTTAGCTCAGGCCTTCTCTCACCTTCCTGCTAAATGCACAAAATTGTGTGAAAAGGTGGAGAAATTTGTTGAAGACACTCTAGCTACTATTTCTGGGAGAGTTTTGGATTTTGAAACATTACTGCAAAAGCTTTATGATGCAATGGATGGAACATTGTTAGTAGTAGGAATTGATAATAGAATGGTTGCTACTAAGCGAGTGAATGAGGTTCTTAGTTACAACTCCGTAACCATCAATTATAAAGGGTTCTCAATGTAAATAAAGAAGAAATCAGTGAAATGAAATAACAC
This sequence comes from Torreya grandis, assembly GCA_037957365.1. NCBI lineage: Eukaryota > Viridiplantae > Streptophyta > Pinopsida > Cupressales > Taxaceae > Torreya > Torreya grandis. Next base: position 844,916 of record JARHVA010003481.1, on the reverse strand, counting down.
ACTGAAGACCTAGTGTAATTAGGTCTTCCTTCTCCATTTTTGGATGACAACACTGTGCTAATGATTGATGAAATTAAACCTTTGTTGTTAGCCAAGTAGAATGATCAGATAGTTTTTTAAGATTTAAGGGATGATTCATTAGTCCCTAAAGTAGAAGCTATTTTGATTCCTATTTCCTAGCTTGAATTCAAATTGAGGGCTATGGTTCAAATTTTGCAAAATTTTCACACAAGGATATTATTAACCTTGATTTAGCCTTCAATGAATTGTAGAATAAGTAGGGGTTATCTAACGATGAGTGGTCCACCTATCAAATAACATTGCTAAAGTTATAATTTTTTGACATTTTGATCAAGTGAGAGTTGTGGTTTCTTTTTGAGCAGGCTCAAAAGCCCTTGGGGTCACCAATAACTATAGAGTAAAAAATAATCTACATTTCATTCTAATTTTTAGTTGCGCATTGCAAAATTTTGTCCCCACACACTTTGGTTCGAGATGGTAGAGTTTTGACTTAGAGCTTGGGCTCGATTCTCTTTTTGCCTCATTTTTCTCTAAGTGTCAAAGTCAAGCGAAAGCTACCAAGTGTCATTAGCTGAGGCACTTTTCATAATTTCTAGAAGTTGGTCAAGATGTACCATGTGTCTCATAGTAATTCAACGAAATGTGACAAGTGTTGACATCCATATTTTGTATCAGCATCTGCATTTCAAATCTCTTTTGAGCAAAAGGTTTCAACAAGCAAAGTTTTAGGATCAAGCGAAAGGCACCAGGTGGCAACAATGAAAGGTTTCAATGTGCTTTTCTAAAAGCAATAGAAGATGCCACGTATTCCCAGCTGAAGAAAGTGGAAGCCACCACGTGTCAACCTCTAAATTATCTTCACTTTATTTCATTGATAAACAAAGACTATGGTGGGTCTTAGGTTTTTATTTTGAGGCAAGCGGAAGCCACCATGTGTCACCATCTGTGTAAGTATGAAATGAGGTCTGATTGTTTCTATAGTATAGATAGGGCAATACGGAGATGGACACGTGTCACCTTCCACAGGTTTTTTAAAAGATAGCTAAAAATAGTGGAGATCACCACGTGTCCTTTGTCAAAAATAAGTAGAAAGTACCACCTATCCCTATTCCCTTTTTGAAGTTGCTCAGATGAAATGCTTTGGGTCCCATTTTCCATAGAAGTTTAATTTTTGGAGAGGCAGACGGTGACAGATGTCAAGGACCAAACACTTCTAAGCAAAGATACAGTAAGAATATAGGTAATGCGGAAAATGCCATGTGTCTTCGGTAAGAATGCGAAACATGCCAAGTGTCTTTTCCTGGTGCCTCTTGAATAATAGGAAGGTTTTTAAGAAATTGGCCAAGTTTCCTCTTCCGTTGGATAGAAGGGAGCATCCTGTGTATCTGTTTTAGCCAATGAACTATAGGAAGACCAGATGTTTCAAGATCTAAGAAATATCTTCTATTAGACACTTCCAGTTCAGTCAGAGTTCAGTCAAGCCATTAGATTGGGAATGCAAAAATAATCTAAAGGAAATTCGATGCTATAAAGAGGGGTGTAGAGATCACCAGAGGGGAGGAGGAGAAGATTGGAGAATTTTTTTTGTGAGAGACTATTGTCAAGAGTTTTTAGACTTTTAGAGCTATGATGAGGAATATCATTTGCCTTTGTCCTATTTTCTTGAAATTGGAAAGTTTATGTAACTGTGCATGTTTTTTTGCCTTTTATGTAACTTTAGAGTTAATAAGAAGATTGAGTTCTATGCCTTTGTTGGTGTTTTCTATGTCATTGAAAAAGTAGTCTAAGCTGTGAGCCTCTATTTCTTTTGTTTATATATTTTACATTGATCATGCCTTATTCGCTCTTTAATGTAATTGAATCTTACATATAGTTTCACTGTGCTCAGAATTAGGGGTCGAATTACATTTAGGTGCATCACCATAGTTAGATTTTCTTTCTTTGCATTTGTGTTTCTATTTAAATTCCTATCCCTTTTCTCCCAACACTCAAGATAAAGAAGAGACCAGATTCTTAAAAATCTGGAGGTCGTTTCAAGTTACAAGTCCCACATTCTTGAAACTTCCTATTGTTGGTGTTAGAAGCAAAGCACAATTTTAACCATCAACATAATGCTAGTATCCCCCTCTAATAACAAGTATTTCTCTTCTTATAAGTTCCATTTCAGATGCTCTTGTAATGTAGTAGAGTATGAGGGCCTTATCCATGGACTTCAATGGGATAATATGAGAGGAATCAAACAATTTCAAGTTTATGGGGATAGTGAACTGATAGTACACTAGGTTAGAGGTGAGAATATCACCATAAATACCTTGATGATGTCTTATAAACATAGGGTGTGGGACCTATAGACATCTAATTACTAACACCTTTTATGTTGAAATTATCAATCTTACTCGAATTGCACTCAAATGCACATTTTAGGTCAAAATCCATAAAATGCCCTAAATGGTTCGAACTTGTCACTTACAAGTGCCAGTTTAGGTCAAAGTTTCCCTAAATAGGGAAATGCAATTTAGGTACCAACTAACTTTGATTAGATCATTTTGAGTCAAAATGACAATTTTGCCATTTAGTGCTCTGGATCACTCTTTTCTTCTAATTCACTGGTACACATTATGTACCTTTGTTATTTAGTGTTGGAAACATCCTAAATGGGAATACAACTCTAACACATCTAACATCACCTTCCCATTCCTCTCCAGTCAAATTATGACCTGGTAATATGACTTTCTAACCATTTTGATTAATTGAGGGCCAATGTTTAACTAATTTCACAAATGTTGATTAACCTTGTTTAATGCTAATTAATCCAAATCAAGAGCTTAAGTGGATTTTCCACAAGAGTTGTTGAATATTTATTTTTGAAAATTAATTCCTATTAACTACATCATCAAGTGACATCATTTCTTGGGAAGACATCCCTAGGCCATAAATGCCACAAATATTAAGATTATGGGTCACCCATGCCTAATTAATGCCTCCCATGCCTCTTTAATACTTATTTATCTTGAGGATATTTATGGATTTAATTCTAAATATTAGGATTATCCATGGCCACACATCTCAATCTTGAGGTGGATGGTCATGGTTGATCCTGACCAATCTAAAAAATCTATAAATAGAGAGGCCATAAACATCATTTATAAGCTATTTTGGTGCAAGGTTATTATGCTCAAATATCTTTAAAGCTTGAATATTGCAAATTTATAATGTTAAATTATTTTAACAAGGTTTTGTATTTGATCATGGATTTTGCTTGCAAGCTTCATTGATAGGTTAGTTTAGTGATTTGGAATCAAGAGCCTAGATTTTATGGAGTGTTATTGAGTCATTGGAGGATCTTTCCATTTTTGACAAATACAAGGATGCTTGATCAAGGGAGAACATGTTTTTGAGCCACATGGGTATGGTGAATCCATTTGGGAAGCTAATATGGTGTTGCTTTCTTTCATTTGTTTCTTTCTATCCTTTGATATTACCATAGGAATAGATAGGCTTGGTTAGTTATTTCTATATGCATGTTTCATTATTTATGGACTGATGCTTGACTAGCTTGCTTTGTAATCCTCTCTATAGGACCTAATTGAAGATTTTGAGGCCTTTAACATCTAAATAGTGATAAAAAACCAAAATGGACATGTTAATATGTTGACAACTATGGGAGCTCAATTTTATATCTCAAATGAGTTAAAAAAGACCAAGGTGTAGCCATCTCAAAGTGGTGGTGAGACCATCACTGCCAAATAATGAAGCTCATTGGCAAGTCTTTGAGAATGATAAGCAAATTGCCTATTTCTTACAACAGGAAGTAAAGTTCTCATCTATAAACCAGGAAAAATTTCAACATTAGTATGAGGAGAACATTATTTAGTTGAGATATAACAAGCTTACTAAAGGTCTTTTCACCCTTGAAGGTCTTTTCTATGAGGGAGATCATATGAAAAGAGGTAAGGCAATGATGTCAACAAACAAAGATAAATGTAAAAAAATCTTTATCTTCAAATACAAGCTCATCAAGATTGGAAAGGTAAGCACTAAAGTTCAAAGACATGCTTTCATATAAATTTTTAAAGAATACGTAAACATCTTTGCTTGAGAATATAGTGACCTGAGAGGATTTGATCCCAAGATAGCCCAATACACTATAGAACTAGAGGTTAATTTCAAGCCTATCAGGCAAAATCAAAGGCCTATAAACCCCAAAATTGAAGAGATTATGAGGAAATAATTGATTAAATTAATTGAATCCAAGATCATCTTTCCCATTAAGCACTCTTCATGGGTAGCCAATTTGGTACCTATGAGGAAGAAGAGTGGGGAAATCAAATTATGTGTTGACTTTAGGGATCTAAATAGGGTATCTTTGAAAGATCACTATCCCTTACCATCCATGGAGAAACTCCTTCAGATAGTTGCTAGTTCAGAACATTTTCCCATTTTGGATGGGTATTTAGGTTACAACCAAGTGTTGGTAAGAGAGGAAGATCAATATAAGACTGCTTTCACCACAAAGTGGGGCACATATACTCACCAAAAGATGCCTTTTGGATTGTCAAATGCTAGGGCCACTTTTCAAAGAGCCATGGATATGGATTTTCAAGGGTTGCTGAATCAAATGGTACCAATCTACTTAGATGAGTTTTCTCTAAGAAGGTTAGTGAGCACATGGACCATCTAAGATTGATCTTCTAAATATGTAGAGAGTATAGGATCTCTTTAAATCTAAATGCATGTGTGTTTGCTATTCATAAAGGAAAAATTTTGGGTTACATTGTTTCAAAGAAAGGGTTATCCATTGACCCTAATAGAATAAGTGCCATCTTAGCGTTATCTTTACCCAAGAGCAAGAAAGGAATCTAGAGCTTCCTTGGAAAAATAAACTTTATGATAAGGTTTATACCCAGTTTTGCAAACTTGTTCAAACCCATCACTACCATGCTAAAAAAGAGCCAAGTGTTTGCTTGGTCAGATGAAGGTAAAACAACATTTGAGGCTATCAAGCAAGCCATTTCCCAAGTACCCTCTCTCATGAATCTTGATTTCTCAAAGGATTTCATATTTTACACCTTTTCCAACATTTATAACATATCAGTTATGCTAATGTAGAAGAATGATGAAGGACTTGAGAAACCAATTACCTTTTTTAGTCAAGGACTAGAGGGATATGAGGGGAGGTACACTTTTATAGAAAATCAAGTTCTTATAGATTTTATAAGCCTCATAAAGTTCAGGCCAATGCTTTCCAATATCAAGGTTTATCTTATGGTGTCTCATCCTAGAGTTAGGGACTTCCTCCTTGGCAAAAATTTGAATGAGAAAATAGTAGGCTGGATCACTAAGGTCATAGAGTATGATGTGGAGATCAAATTACCAAGTTGATAAGAGTCAAAGGCTTGTGTGAGCATATGGTGTATGACCTTTAAGAAGACAAAGAAGTTGTATTAGTGACATAAGACAACTCAAAAATAGATGCACTTCCACTTCATAATAGTTGGCTCCAACATATGACACATTTTTTGATGATAGGAGAATGATCCCAAGGTTTGGACAAAGGAAAAATAAGGTATTTAAAACTTTAGTCCATAAGTTATGCATTAGTTAATGGGGTTTTATTTATAAGGGACCTTAATGGGGTACTTCTTAGGTGCATTGATGACAACTAAGTGACAAAGCTCTTGGAGCAGTTTCATGATGGACCTATAGGATGCCATTTTGCTCCAAGAACAATAGTAGTAAAAATAATGAGGGTTGGTTATTACTAGCCCAAACTTTTAAAATATGCCTACACATGGGTTAGAAAATTCCATAAGTGTGTTCTCTTTACAGGAAAGCAAAAATGATCAGCCCTTGCTCTAAACCCAATTCAAGTGGAGAAACCTTTTATATAATGGTGATTAGACTTTGTAGGAATGATAAATCTACCTTCAAGTGTAGGACATAAATGGGTTCTCATTACAATTGACTACTTCACCAACTAGATGAAAGCAATTTCCTTGAAATAATCCAATGAAACAATAGTATTGGAGTTCTATGACAACATAGTAACCAGGTTTGGTGTGCTAGCTACTATAATTTTAGATGATACCTTAGCATTTATTGGTGTGAGAAAAAATGAATGGGAAATTAAGATGGGCATATACCTTAGTACATCCTCCAAGTACTATCCCCAAGGCAATGGACTGGAAGAGTCTATAAATAAGAACTTGCTAAGGATTATCAAGAAGACTATGGAAGAGAATCAAAGAGTGTGGCATACAAATCTAAGGACAACCTAATGGGCTGACAGAGTGATTCTCAAATCTACCATTAGAAATTATCCATATGTCCTTATATATCGAAAGGAAGACAAATTACCTATTTCACTTGAACTATTTGCCTTGGAGTTATCCCATCATCTTGAGTTGATGGAGAGTGAGCCTATAAACATGAGGATGATAGAGCTCATGGAGCTTGAATAATAGGGACCTTATAATAAAGACATTAGAGTCACACCAAGTTCAGGTCAAAAAAGCCTTTGACAAGAGAGCCGTAACAAAGGACTTCAAGGAAGGGGACCTAGTCCTCAAATGAAACTCAAATAAGGCCAAACCAGGAAACCATACCAAGTTTGATAGCTTGTGGAGTGGTCCTTATTTGATCCATGGATGCAAATAACATAATGCTTTTTAGCTTGCCCAACTGAATGGAGAGGTATTACCCATCCCAGTCAATGGAATTCATTTAAATCCTTATTATTAGAAGAGTTTTCAATCATTATATGATATTGTAACATATTATATTAGTTTTCTATGCTTTATTCGAAGTGCTTTGAGCACATTTCCTTTCAATTTTGTGTTTCCCTTTCAATAAGTGCCTTGGGCATGGTTGTTTGTTTTGATCTTTTGTTCTTTTTTGATTAAAGAGGAAGTTTTAGAAAGGGTTAGCCTTGAGTCAGTCTCACATCAATTAAGAGAAAATATTATGACTCTCTGTACCCAATGGATCAGTTCAAGGCTACTAGTCTCTTGTATAGGAGGCATGCAACCCCAGGATATCACCAAAAATGTTGGCCAAATTTGGCCCACATAAGAATATTTTACCTATAAATGGTTTGAATAGATGAGTAGAGTTTTAGATGGAATGAGTGGACCAAAAGTAGGAGAAGAAGATCTCATATTACTTACAAAGATTTAGATTTTGAAACATTTTAAGCAAGCGTAAAGTGCATTTTGTTGATCCTTGGGAAGTAGGCTTGGAAACAAGTCTATGATTGCAAAATGAAAAAATATTAGTAGGGTCTCATGGTGTTTCAAGCATTCAGGAGCATGAAATGGATTGCACAAAGTCTTAGAAGTTTTTTGGAGCCTTATAAAGAGATAATAGTTTCTTTCACAAGCCTAGAAGAACTAGACCGTCATGGTATATCATGAAAAAATGAATGGGTTAGGTTGAGTGTGTATTTAATAAGTTTACTTAAAAATCCTCTTAAGACAAAAGATCACATAGACATGAATTTCTTCATGCTTAAATCATGCTCTACAAATTTTGTATCTTGATGAGATTGCTATCTCAAAATATAGGTCTGTAAAGTTGAGCTTGCAAAGTGGGATGTGCACTTAGATGTCAAGTTAAAGCTATGAAAAATAGATGTTTAGATTCAAAAATTCCTAAAGATGAATGCAAAGATAACAAGTGTCAAGATCTTGAGTGACTGAATGAATATATAATGGTGCACATTGATTGACAAAACTAGTCTGCTTGAATAGATCAATGGTGTGTGATCAATCATATAAAGTAGATCCAATGGCACGTGGGCAAAGATAAAATAAATGGGTCCAAGTAGATTGCAAGTGTGCATGAAATCATAAAAATTAGATCTAATGATGAGTGATGGGTCAAAAGGTCAGTGGATCTTAAGAGTAAATGGACGGGTGAAAAGTGTCTTAAGCATGTTAAACTGGCAAAAGATATATGGCTCTCACTCATTCATACAAGTAAAGATCAATGGTGCACATAAAGTCAAAGAGTCAATGTTTTTGAGAATGAATGCAAGATTGACATGTGGCATAAGTGCCTTAAATCATGAAATTGATAATAAGATCCCATGGAAGAATGCATAACTAACAAATGTTATAATCTGAAAGGTCTGGTTCAAGATCAATATCCAACATTAAAAGTCAAAAGCTAAGGGACTTCAATGGAGAGAGAATGCAACCTAAGGTTGAACCAGAGCAATTATTTCAAAGGACACCATTGAATCTTAGTTGAGACCTCTGTTGGAGGATCTCGAGCATGTAAACTCAATTTTCTCATATTGTTAATGTCATGTATAATAAATCCTTGGATTTTACAAGTTTTAGAGGAAAAATAGGTCTGTTTAGACCTAATATAGTTCAAAAATGATGCTATGTAATTTATAAGCTATTCATCAACATTTAGACTATAATAAAACCAATAATTTGGATTGTTTTTCATCTATAATAGACCTAGGTTTTAGATTTCAAATTAAGGGTAGATATTTATGATTATGGGATGGAATCTCACCCTTTGACATAGCTATAGTCTCAACAAATAGGTAACTATAACCACTAAAAGTAGACTTAAGCATGACTCTTTCAAGTCTATGGATATAAAGACTTTGTCCTCATAATGAAAGTAAGTGGAAGATGGTTTAGAGTCCCAAGATGGAGATCTAGTGGTTGGAGGAAGCAGTTGGAGCAATTAATGGATTTTCAAGGTCTATAAGGATTTTTTCTTTATAGAAGGATCATGAATCATCATCTTAGACACATTCTTGTCCTCTAGTATATTGCTCAACCAATGAGAAGATTCAGAGGCTATTGGGACAAATAAAGGTTATTTTTTCTATGATGTATAATCCTAATTTGATCAAAAGGTGGTGGAAGCTCAATTAATGATATTAGATGGTGTGCTCCCCCTCTCTCCTCCCCTTTATCCTATATCTCTTATTTTATTCCACATTGTAGATCTCTCTCACTTTTTATAAGAAATTCTCTCTTAATTCTGGAAGAGCAGAGATTCTCATTTGATAAGGATAAACCCTATCAAAATTTGTATGAAAGACTTCTTGAAGCAATAAAGAATTTATTTACCTATCTCTCCCCTCTAAATTGTATGTAACAAAGCTTGTGCATGATGGCATTTTGAAGGAGAATTTTCCATGCCCATTGTCCTTTCTTTCTTGCTCATTTCTAGGTGTCTTCAAGTTAGTTGCAGGTCTAAGTTAGTGTTCTTTCTATCATTGATGCAAGCTCTCAGTGATTCTTAAAAATCCTCTTTATCTTCATTCATTGCTTCCTGAACCTAGTTTATGAAACACTTATGCAACTAGCTAAGTTTTGTGAGATTGTGTGAGCTAGCATTATCTTATGCTTCCTCATTGTTTACTTCATGCTTATGTGAGTTCTCATTTTTATTTGGTGCATCACCTAGTTAATTTTCTTAGGAGCCCTTTCCCCCTTGATAACCCTTTTATCTAAAGTAACATTAGTATATGTGATCCATCAAGAGGAAGCTGGCCTTCTATGGAATTCTAGCCCCACCATAGGTGACCCACAACTTGGGGTTATTCCCATAGTGTAGCTCAATTAGAGAGAGCCTAAATAACCCTCTCCAAGGGTGCAAGGTAATGATACAATAGGTTTCTCAATAACTCAAGTAGGCTATGAATCCACCATTACCTACCCATGTGTAGTAGATGTATATGAGACTAAAACTGTGTGATGCAACTAAAATTGTACGATGTAATTGCAACTATGTAGGATGGCTCTAGGGACACTTGAACACTCTAAAATGCAAAATAGTTTTGGGGCCATTCAAAAAATTTGAAATGTAGCTTAGGGGCCACTCAAAAATGCCAACCATTATAGATAAATTAAGGTATCAATCTTGTGTAAACCTAGTGCAAAACTGGTGCAAATGGTGTCTAGAGTAACAATGTGGAGAATGATATGAAGCTATTAATCCATATGAGAGTATTGGTGCCAAACTAAACATATGTAAATAATGCAACATACACATGCCCCCAATTCTGATATCTATGTATATGGATTTTGATATCTATGGATTATGGATTATGGCTTTAGTGGTCTAGAGTGTCATTTTGCATGGTCATAATTTGACTCAAAGTGATTTAAGAAAATATAATAATCACATAAAATGCATTGCCATAATTAGGGATAAATTAGCCTAAATTGGCATTTATACGTGATAATTTCAAACCATTTATCATATTTTAGTGATTTTGGCCTAGATTGTGCATTTTCATAGAATGTTTCTTAGATTGATAATTATATCACAATAGTGATAAGAATTGGATGTCTACATTTTTCCCCTATTTGAGAAGGCATAATGAAATATTTGATCGAAGTAACGTCTTTTCAAAGAATGAATAGGTCATTATAACTAGAAGAAATAACTTTTGTTCCCACTTTCCATTTTTAAAAATTTGCATAAGTTAAAAAGAAATAGGTTTACAAAATGCCCCAAATATCATTTGGGTGGCCAAAGATGCCCCCTCGAGGGGTAGACAAAAATTTGAAAATATTTGATGGGTGGGGCCTTGATTAGAAGAAATTATAATCTCATTAATTTCAATAAAAGAGGTTGAAAAATGGAGCAATTAGAAGAAAGTGAGAGAAAAAATTAATCAGAAGAGCTAAAATAGTAGCCAAAGAAAGATAAAATGATGAAATTATAGGTCTAGGGGTGATTTTTATTAAAAATTTATTATATTTTGACTTTTGGGGGTAAAAATATTTCATTTTCACCCTAGATATCTGAGCTTTGAGTTTTTTCATTTGAGAGAACTGAGCAAAATGGCCAATATCTCACACCACCATCATCTTGGGGAGTGCATGTGAGATTACTAGTGACCATTAGGGAGTGGGGAATTGATAGGTACCTTTTTGTGTATTTAATTTTGTTATTTATTATGCATGGGTAGGTGGTAGTTAGGCGATCTCACAATTTTCTCAATTTGAAAAATGGTGAGTTTACCCACAAAAATGGTGGGAATACCATGACATCAGCAATCTCATTGACCTTTAAGTAGGATCGTGGGTCAAAATAATGAGTTTTCTAAGACATTGGTGGGTTTGTATTTTTATGTGTATTTCACTCTATCAAATGATAGGTTCATAAAGATCAATAAGATTGCCCTATAAATTGGTGAGAATGTCCTTTAAAATGATAGGATCTTGATAATCAGTGTATCACCCTATAAAATAATGGGAACATCTTGCTAAAATTCAAGATCACCAAAACAAGGGCATGAATGCTAGATGAAAATATAATGGGGCCCATAGTGTTTTAATCTAGGCCTAAAATTAGAATAAGAGAGAAAGAGACACCTAGAGGACTAGTCTAGGCCTTAAAATCAAAAGAATATGATATAAAGATAATTAATGTGATGCCTTGTGTGCAATTTATAGGAGTGAGTTGTGATTATCACATCAAGAGAGTAATGTTCTTGAGTACTCTGATGATAGGGGATGATGATAAATGAGCTCATGGGTATCCTAGTAGAAGTGGACTTGTATAACCTGACACACTTATCAATGACCCATATAGACATAATGTATTTATTAACACTAGTGGAGCAGTGGAATTTTGAGACCTTTATATTTCATCTACCAATTGGGGAGGCTATGATGACACTAAAGGATGTGCACTAGATTCTGTGGGTGCCTATGTGAGGAGCCATGATTACTTAGATGGGGGTAGGATGATAGGCTATTCTCAATGATTTTCTTTGGGTAGTAGAGTAAGAGATTATAGATGAGTGAATATATGTGGATGCACTGGAGGAGTTGGATTAGCCCCTAGAGGGTGGATATAGATAGGGGAGAGTTCCCCTAGAGGTGATGGTATTGATATCTATTATCAGTGGCCTTTCGTTGTTTGACAAGAGTGGGAAGTTATTTCCCTTGGGGTTGATCGACGTGGTGAAACGAATGTTTGATCAGATGACATAATTTAAATGGGGACCTATGATTATATCATAGTTATATAAGTATCTTCACATGATATCATACAAGGGAGGGTGTAATATAGGCCATAATACACTGCTGTAGGTATGGGTTTGCGAGCATATAGTGATTACACAAGCAATGGGGCTGAGATATCAGAGGGGACTAGAGGATCTCATGGTTTGGGGATGGTACCTAATAGGGATAGGCATGCTGGGACACTTAGGGGATCTACCCTACTATATATAAGCCATCATTGATATGGAGGATGGGGATTTCATTTTGTGTCCCTACTTGGGGACATGATTTTCATGGGTGGAGGACATATTTGTGATCAAGTATAGAATCACCCCATGCTACATTATAATGCACCATAATTATGTGGTAGAGAGGTACATGCTAGATTGAGTCTAATGTTAGTTTGGTATGCAATAAGACATCCTATAGGGTCCACATTACTTTGTACATATGACCAAGGAGATTGGGTAGTGGGGGCTATCAGTGCCTAGGATAGAGGTAGTTATTAACTATGGCAAGGTGGTTCACATTCTATGGGACAATGTGGGAGGGGTTTTAGATGTAGGGGTCACCAATGCATATGCCACATGATGGTTAGGAGTGAGACCCATCTGATTTATGAGGCCATTTACCTAATAACTAGTCTTGAGGCAAAAATGGGTATGGATGAGGAGGGACTAGGGATAAGCCCCAACACAATGATGAGGTTAGGTGATAGTGCATCCAACCATTCCTTATGCCATTCCATTACAGGTGGTATATCCTTAGAGACAACAAGATCCCATAAAGGATGTAGAGATGGCTGAGATAGATGGTTAGGATTGGATATAGGGGATGTCCTAGGTGGTGATGGAGGCCACAGGATAGGTTCCAGAGAGGTAGGGCCCTATGAAATAGGTACAAGTTTGGGATCAAGAGGCATAGGGCCTTCAGACATAGGGAGGTATATAGAGGACTAGGATTTAATTGAATAGCTCTAGAGGGAGATTATTGCATGCCTTACAGAGATTGTATGCTTACACAACACTGTGGGTAGATTAAAAGCATAGTTGGCTATGGCTTAGGGAGAGACCACTTATTTATGGGGTCTCATCATAACTAAAAATGTAGAGATTATGGGTCTTAGTTTATAGGTGGAATAGTTAGAATGGGTTTAGGCCTAGTTAACCACACAAGATGTGGAGTTCATGACAATAATTGGTGGGCAAGGCTTTACTTGGGTAGAGATGGAGAGGTTGATACAAGAGAGGGATGAGGCTTGGATAGCCAAGATACATATAGGGTTAGATCAATGAGAGCCTTGGATGATGTGATTATGACAAAGGATGATGCCTTACACATGAAGGATTATGTATTACATTCTAATGATGAAATATCCTATTAGAGGCATGCTTATAAGGTGGCAGTTCCTGTGGAGCAAAAAGTGGATTCCTATAGGGAGTATACTAGGTCACAACATACTAGCCATACCTCTAGGTACAAATAGGGGATAGAGTCAGAGTGGTCAATGACATAACCATCTATAAAATGGGTAGTCATGAGGACTCCACCATGTCGACCAATAACACCTACATCCAAGATGGGTCAGAGTTTTCAACAGAGTCCTCCCCCATGGATGAACATGATGAGAGTTGATTATGTTAGCTCCTCTCTTTTTGTACTTATGATGTGTATAAATGTTCTCTAGATGTATAGAAACATGATTTTGAGACATATATATGACACTCATTTTTTATTTATTGCTACTTATACATGGATTGTTAATATTTTTTGTTTTGTCACATGATGATTTCATTGATATTGCTATTGTTATGATATGTTTTGATAAGCTAGTTTTAGGAGACGCACATCCTTAGTTAGCATATGTATGTTAATGTATTTGTTGCATTTCATGTATGAATAGATGCTAGAATATAATTTAGGAGATGAATATCCCAAATTAATTATAAAAATAGTCAATTAGGATCACAATATATGTCAAGAGATGCACGTCTTGCATAGAGTCTTGTTTATTTCCAAAATTGTCCAAGGACAGATTTTGTTAGGCACTAGGTATGGTGTGTTCATAAATGATTTTTGGTGCTACATTGACTTTTGTATTTGGATCACTTGATGTTTACTATAGCAAACTTGAAATTATGCATCACAAGTATGAGTAACTCATAATAACATTGTATTTTTATTTGCAATTTAGCCAATTCAAATGTGAATATTTATAACTAAGGATAATGATAAAAATTACCAAAACCAAATATACAACTATTTATGTTTAAAAAAAATAACAATAATAAGAAAAATAACAATACAAAAATATAACCTAACTTAAAATCAAGATATGAACAATCAAGATGTAAGTAGACACAAGAATGTATAAAAGAGAGAACAAATTATTAAACAACATGAAATCAAGATATGAATAATCAAGATTCGTGTGTATTTAACAAAGTGTACTTAGAAAACAAACAAATAGTAAAACATGTTAAGGACAAATGTAAACAAAGTAAGCCTAAATAAAAGGTAGACTCAAAATGTTTATATAAAGTATTCAAACACAAAAAAACGAAACAATATAAATAACAACACCAAAGAATAAAACAAAAGATGAAAAGAGAGTCAAAAAAACACTAAGAAACAAAGAATAAAATATCAATAAAAATGAGTGAATAATTAAAAAAACAAGAGATAAAATAACAACTCAACAAAACAATAATGAAAACACAATAAAAAACTAAGAAACAAAATAAAAACACAACACAATTCAAATATAAACTAATGAATGAATAATAAAATGCCAAAAAAAAAAAATGAAAAGATAACAAGGCATGATAAAACAACAATAAAAAATCAAATAAACACACAAAAATAAGGCTTAATCATAATGTTAGTGAAAAAGGAAAACAAATTATTTGTGCATGTGTAATAGAGGCATTATGCTCTATGACAACGTGACCCATAAGATAAGAAATAATGATACTAGTACAATGAGATAAGAAAAGTGGAAGTCAAAGCTTCCCCCAAGTGATAGGGAAACAACAAAACAAAATAAAATGGGGGAAAATAGAAGAAAAGAAAGGGGTGGCTGAGCTGACACTAGATGCACGAGGCAAGTGAATACTGCTTACGTAGTTCCATAGATGCAAGATCCAACATGAACTTCAATCCAAATGTATTTCTCCTAGGAAATGGGATAGAAGAAAAGTAATGATAATAAAACATGATTTGTATGGTAGATGAATAAGGAAAGGGGCTCACAAAATGACTAGAATGTTTGAATGATTGCTCACAAAATAATGAGAGTGTGGGATTAGAATAAACAAAGGTTCAAGACAATGTTTTTATTTGTTTTGTCTATTGATTTTATAATGTTTTTGTGTTTTTGGGATAAGAAATATAAATAAAATATTAACAAAAGGCTTGTTATGGCTTTAATTTGCACCCTTGGAGAGGGTTCTTCAGGCCTTTTCCAATTAAGCCATAATATTGGGACAACCCGAGGCTATGAGTCACCTATAATGGGGTTGAACCTCCGAAGAAGGCTAGATTCCTCTTGATGCTCACATAAAATAATTCTTGTCATAGGGAAAAGGTTAGATAGGGTTTAAGGGCTCCTAATAAAGTTAACTAGGGTGATACACCAAACTTAAATAGACACTCACATAAGCTTGATCCCACACTAGATCAACATAAGATAACTATAATTCACACAACCACATAATATCACTAATTACATAAATATTTCAAGGAAGAGGTTTGGACATAACACTAATCTAGACCTACAATAGCTTGAAAACACCTTAAATGAGGCAAATAGAAGGACAATGAACCATTAAGATTCTCCTTCATGAATCCATCGTGCACAAGCATACTAAGCACTAATCAAAGGTAAGAGATAGGCAAAGAGTCAATAATATTACTTCAAAAGGTAGTTTTTACAATATTTTGATAGGGTTTAGCCTTATCAAATGAGCACCCATTTGCAAGAGTCTCAATGAGTATCCTTATCTCCCAAAAAGATGAAAAAAACTAAAATCTAAGAGCCCCTGTAATGGGAAAGAGACTAAGATATATAAGCGAAGGGAAAGAGAGAAAAAATATGGGATCACATCATTAGAGAGGGGACACACCATCCTAGATCATTAATTGAAACTTGAGCTACCACCTTTTACTCTAATGAATGCCTTGCCATCTTTTTGATCAATCAAGGCACTACTCATGGCTTACCAAATGGAAAAGTCCCCATAGACTTTGAGGATGCATTAAATACTCTTAGCTACAACTTTTAACCACTAGATCCCTTTCTTTGATCCTTCATGCCATATCTTATTGAATACAAAAATTTCATACTAATGAATCTGATAGAATCATGGATTTGCCTACTTTAGGTGGCTACCTATCAAAAATATGGCCATGCTGAAGGATGAGGGGCTTCTTCAATAATCGCATATATATACCCTTGATCAAATCTAGACCCAAATATTTTTTATAGATGGAAAACCAATCTCCTTTATTAGTTTTCCTATAGCCACATATATCGATGCATACCTATAGATTACATATCTTCTTTTGATCTTAATTAGGTCTAAAAGACCTATTTTTGCCTTTAAGCATCTATAGAAACTGATAGCTCATCATATACAGGGATCCTTCTCTAAAAAATGGTGAACACAGTTATAAAATGAAGCATGTATGCCACCAAACTTTAAACTAGAGGTCTATATTTAGCATCAATGGTAATCCTAACTTTTTTCATCCTAACTATATCAACATGTACCTTTAATGGCATTTAACCAAGCTCTAATGGAAAAATGATGATTCATGCAAGACTTCCTTGCCCTGGTTTAACCCTGGTCACATGTTTGACCTCCCATCAAAGATCCCTTAGTCTTTCAACTTTGACCCTCACTTGTTAATTTTTTTGGTATGAGATGCATGTAAACTATTAATTTTCTTGGGAAACTAACAAGTTAATGACACTTGGCAATCTCTCACTTGTCCTTGAGATATGCTGACCTTGTTGACCAAACTCGTATCATTGGATCATTATGTATGAATGAATGTGATCCTATGATCTCCTATCATGAAGATCCTTTGACATGTTGACTTTCACTCCTATCATTGGATCTGTTGTCCCCAAAAAATGTCACTCATTTTTAGGACAACTTATGAACTATTTTGGTTCAATAGACCAAAATCCTCTCTCCCCTTTTCAAAAATTGTTATGAGCATTCAAGTTCTTCATTTTTCGAAGCTTTTCTAGAAATCTATAGACTCTACAGGCTTATATCTATGGACTCTATAGATATGTTTCTATGGACTCAACATGCTTGAAATTAGTAGGTTCAACAAATTCAAAGGCTTCTACATGGGAGTTCAATCAAAAGAACAAGTTTTCAACACTTAGTCATTTTCAGGATTGGTTCAATGCCTTGGTTCAACTAAAAATGTTCATCAACAAGCTTCTATGCAAGGATTGAACCATTGAACTGTTGAACCAAAATGGTTCAAGGTTCAAGGGTTCAATGGGTTCAAGATTCAATGTCGTCGACAAGAGTTAAGTGCATTTGTCAAGGTTTAAAGTTCAACCATTCCACGGCTTCAAACACTTAGTGAAAAAATAAAGGCTTGAATTGTTGAACCGTTGAACCATTTTGGTTTAACAGTTCAATGAGTTTAATGACCAATTGGTTCAATGCACTTGGTTCAAAAGATAAAAAAGACTTAGCTAAATAATGAAGAATGAACTGATTGAACCGTTAAATCATTGAACCAAATTTGGTTCAAACAAGTCAGTTCAATCGACAGGTTTAAGGGGATACCCCAAACCCAAAGGAAAAAGATACCCTTGCAGAGGAAAATGAACCAAGCTGAGTGCCCTTACGGAGGGCAGTGAGAAAAATATTCTCATAGAATCCCATGAAAAGTGCCAAGTGGCAATAGCAAAAAGTTTGTAATTTGTTTCTAAGAAGCTATGGAAGTTGCCATGTGTCCTTAGAAAAACTTGGTGGAAGCCGCCAAGTGTTGACATCCATAGCTATTGAGTAAGGACCGTGGTGAGCCCAGGTAAGTCATAAAAACAAGTAAAATGTGACAAGTGTCATCATCCACATGAATCCAAAATGAGTCCTAAATGTTTCTACAGTGTTTCTAGGAGCTTGACAGAAGCTACCACGTGTCATCTTCTATAGGACTGTCAAAAGGTATCTAAAGCTTCGCAGAACATGCCACATGTCCATTTAAAACTCAATAGAGAATGACAAGTGTCTATGTCCACATTTCAAATTTATTATAAAGCTTCTTTCAATAAGCTTCTCTTAGATTTTTGTAGAGGGCACCATGTGGCAACTACGAAAGGTTTTAATATGTGTTTCTAAAAAGCAGTAGAAAATGCCATGTGTCACTTGCTAAGATCAGTAGAAATTGGCCAAAGAAAGCGGGAAAGACACGAAGGAATTGCTAAGGAGGATGACGGACCTGAAGATGTCAAATTTATGGTAATAAAATAGCTATTGATCTTTACAAGCTTGAGTGTGGGCTCAAATGCATTCAAAGGCCAAAATGCCAAAGGGAAGAACCGCTGATGGAAGAGCGTAAAGAGCTAGCAAAGCTGAGGATATAGCCCTGAGAGGTCAAATGCTAGGAAAAGACAAAACTAGAAAGGGAAAAGATAGCCCAAGGGCTCAAATTGTAGCAGAAAGAGGGAAAGGCCAAAATATCTTTAAGGGATTTATTTCCAGTAGGTGAAATAGTGGATCAAGCAAACTTTTGAGCACACAAAATAGGATGTGGCCTATTTTTCTTCTATGAAGTAAAGGCAAAGGGACAAATATACAGACACTAGGAAAATGACCAAATAGTCCATACTAAGGAAGAGACATATTAGATGAATTAGCATGCCATAGTTAAGGTAGCCACCTTGTTCCAGCATGGCCCTCCTTGACAAAACTAAAAATGCATTCAAGGCATTGAATGCAACATGGGCTATTCCATGGAATAAAGCACCAAACCTTTCTTGGCTGCTATATAATGTAATCTCTAATTTGATACAAGGGAGATCTTTTTGATCAGAGAAGCAAAACTCTACCCAAATTAAAAGGCGAATACTGAGACTTTGAGCTTAGATTGTTTTTCATATTATTTTATCTAAATGAGAAAGCAAGTTACTTGCAGACTTTGTGCTATCATAGCTTGTGCCATTTTAAGAGATTGTTCTTATGTCTATCTTCTAGATGCATTCTTGTTTATTTAATCTAACTAGTAGAACTAGTGGAAGTGATAAGGAAGATGCCCTGAAGTCAGTTACTTTTAGACTTTGTACTATTATAGTTGTCTTCAGTGTGTGTTTTTCTATTTCTATTTTTGTGTTGAGGATTCTAGGATGACTTTGTGCCCCCATTATCCTTTATATCTCACTCTTTGGGTAGCTGAAGTGGAGACTTTGTGCTACACTTCATTCTGCCAGTTATTGCACCATGTTACCAATCACTTATCATACCTAAAAGAACTCTTGTTGTTTCCTGTAAGACCACTTTTGAAAGAAGAGAAGTGCCTTCAGTGTTTTCACCAAGATTTTCTCCTTTATTTGTGAAAATCATCTCTAAAAGAAGAGAGATGGATGGTGTATCCTACCCCTGAGTGTTATTTTATGCATATATATATATATATATATATATAGTATATAGCTCCTACATATTCATAAGGAACCTCCCCTTGATGAGAGGAGAGATTTGTCCCCTGATGATGTAGTAAACCTGCACATCTAGCTGACCAAATTTCCCTATGCTGTGGTTGAAGAGACCTATTTTGCTCATTAGTTAGCTGGTTGACAAAATATTTACCTAATAATTTTTGGTGACTCTGCTAGGGAAGAATGCACAGTTTGAAGCCTCAAGCTTCAAGCTAAAGCAGGGCCAGTTCTTTTCCATTTTTATTCTATAATCTGGCAGTTCTATGCTATATAAGAAGCTAGAAATCTCAAGGTGTTTTTGATCCTATTTTTGAGTTGGTGCAACAGAGAAATTTTGATTTGTTTCCTCCATAACCTCACCTTCAATGAACTAGGAGTCTTCTTCCTACTCCTACCAGGTCACCAATACAAGGCAAAGCTTCTTTTTCTACTATTAGCATAGCTTTGCCTATCCATACTCGACCTAGATTTGTGATCCCACTTATACATAATCAAATCATGGCTCAAGGCCCCTAGGGTAACTCTTTTGGTCCACTAAATTTGACCCCACCTCTAAATGAGCTTCCATGTAGTTCAAAGAAGAATTTCGCGAAATTTTTTGGTGATGGGAAAGTTCACCCTGATGAACATATGGCTTCCTTTAGCATAGCCTATGGTGTAATAGGTGTGGAGTATGAAGACATAGCAGTCAGGCTATTCATAGAGACACTACAAGGTGATATTGTAGACTGGTTCTACCATCTAAAAGCTTGGTCAGTGACTAATTGGGACACTCTTAAAGCTAAATTTGAAGCCAAGTTCAAGACTATAGAAGATGCAGATGCCTTGCTGGCCCAACTCACACAGATGAAGAAGGAACCCTATGAACTCATGAGGGACTTCATTGCCAAGTTTGACAAGCTAAGGAATAGGATTCCCATGATCACCTAGCTGACACCTGAGAATCTCAAGTGTTTTTTCATCAACTCACAGCTGCTTAAAGTGAGTTTTTTTGTAAGACGAGCTAGACACATAGACCTTGTTGCTGCTCAAGACTTGGCTACTAAGGTAGAAGATGACCTTATCTTGGCTGGGAAGATAAGGAGGGATCCAAATAAAGGTAAATCCTCTTCATCTTTTAAATACTCACCTACAGCCACCACTAATCCAATGGTGCATAAGCTAGCAAATGAATTATTGGCCCTCAAAAAGCAAATGGCACAAGGTATGTCCTCTACTCCTTCATATAGAGATGTACTAAGGAGGACATTCCCTAATCATTCATACCAAGGCAATGCTACCAGGAATCAAGGACATCTAAATCACCTTCCTCCTCCATAAAAGGAACTTTGCCCTCAGAGCACCTCCAACCAACTCATCAGTTGGATATCTTGAAGCCGAATCAGATTTCTCATTCTAGCCTAAGTTGAATCCTAAAGATGATGCTAATCCCTTCACTAAAGATGAAGAAGAATTAGCTGGCGACTCCAACATTGATTTCTTGAATTATCAGGATGAACCCAGAGGTGAAGGTAATGCAATTGAGGGGTCATATGATGTATTCACCCAATTCAAGAATCAATCAACTCAACAAGATGATAGAGAGAAGACAGAGCAATGACCTCAACTAAAAATTTCAACTGCTAAGTGGGGAACCACTCTACCTTTCTAGCCAAAGGACCCAGTAATTGCAAGAAAGGTAAGTACACCAAACATCCCTACCCCTTTTACTTCAAATTCACAGTCCAGTCCTTCCCTTTCTAAAAACCAAAAAGATGAACTCCCATCCTCTACTCCTAGCTCATTCTAGACATTTGACATTATTGATCTTATAAATAAAACCAAAATTCAAATGTCTGAATTTAAATTTTTACAGTCTAATCTTGAGCAATTGGACAAGTTGGTTCAATATGTAAAAAACCAAACCATCCTAGTAAGACAAGAAGCTAAAAAAGCAACTCATGACCCCTCAAGGAACATGTCTATCCCAAACAATCTTGTCATTACTCCTCCCACTACCCCTAGGAAAATAGAGCCTTTCTATATTTCCCTATTGAGAAATGGTCACAAGCTGAGCAACTACATCATTGATTCTGGAGCTTCAGACAATGTCATGCCTGCTAAAGTGGTTGAATCTCTTGGTCTCACACTGACCAAGACATTTGGGAGATGCTTTTCCATGGAGAATAAATAAGTGCCACTTTTGGGACAAATCAAGGATGCTCAATTTGCATTTGCAGCATTCCCAGATAAAAAAATCAAGATGACTGTCCTAGTGGCTGACGTCCCAGCATCAACGACATCCTTCTTGGCTGAAATTTCTGCAAAGATGTTGGAGGTGAATTGAGCATGAACCTATCTGAAGCAAGAATTCCAGTCAAAGGAATTATGAAAATATTGCTTCCTAAAAAAGAAGTAAAATATGTGGTCACCCAATCATCATCACCTGAAACTCAAATTTTATTTGAGTCTTCAGGCATGGGTAACTACTTTCTGTCCATGAAAGGAGTTCATGAAGTGCCTGTTGAAGCTCTTGAAGGTGTCAACTTGGAAATACATTTAGCTAGAAAAACAAAAGAATTGGTAAAGTAAAATGTAGGTGTGGAAAGATCCTCCCCCCCAAATGAAGAAGAATCCAAAGAAAAACTAATGTCTGAGGAGGTATGGATTCTAGAATTTGATGGCAGCTGATCCTCTACCAGTTCAGGATTTGGGGTTATGCTGATATCTCCTCAAGAAGATATTTTTTCTTCATCATACAAGTTACAGTTTAGCAACACCAACAATATGGCTAATTATGAATCTCTTTTACTCAAATTGAAGGCTACTCGTGACAAAGGCATTAAACTTCTTCATGCCAAAGGAGATGCTAAATTGGTGGTTTGTCAAGTGAGGAACCTATATCAAACCAAGAATGAGAGATTGTGCCACTACCATAATCTAATTTGGGACCAAATTGAAAACTTTGATGCTTTTAGCATCTCTACAGTTCCTAGGGAATTCAATGATAGAGCTGATGCACTAGCGGTTTCAACAACTCTCTTAATTTCTCACCCTGACTTCAAAAGAGATAGGTACACTATTGAACTAGTCTTTTAACCAAGTATACTTGATAATGCTAGTCATTGGCAAGTGTTTAACCATGACAGCCAAATTATTGCCTTCATGGAGCAAAAAGATAGCTTTAAATAGCTGCATTTTGAAGGTAGTGAGCCCCAAAAGCTTGAACCAGCTCTTGAATCAAGTATAGATTTAGGTGAAGAGTTATTGCATCTCAAGGGGAATAAAATCCCAAAAGGCCTGGTTTTACTTGAGAAATTGTTTGACAAACATGATAGATTCATCAAATAGTAGCAAACAGATTCAAACTCCTTACATGAGTTTGATCAAGTAAATTTGGGAACCAAGGAAGATCCAAAGATGGTGAATATTGGGAAATGTTGTACTCTTGAGGAAAGGTTCAAGTTCACTACTTTTCTCAACCAAGACATGGATGTCTTAGCTTACTCTTATGATGATCTAAAGTCACTCTGGCCTGATGGAATTCGACATGACATTCCTCTTAAAGCTGATTTGATACCTTACAGGCAAAAGTCTAGGCAGTATAATCTAAAAATATCAGGTACCATTTTGTCTAAGATAGAAAAAATGCTAAATGCCAAGATAATCTTTCCAATCCATCATTCCACATAGATTGCCAATATAGTGCTTGTAAGGAAAAAGAATGGCAACATTCACCTCTGTGTGGATTTTAGGAATTTAAATCAGTCATCTTTAAAGGATAACTATCCTTTACCAATCATGGATCAAGTGATTTAGATAATGACTAGTTTAGAGATGTTATCAATTCTAGACGGCTTCTCAAGATATAATCAGGTTGGAGTTGGTGAGGCAGACCAGTATAAGACTACATTCACCACACCTTGGGGCATGTTTGCATATAGAAAGATGCCTTTCAATTTGATAAATGCTGGAACCACCTTCCAAAGAGCAATGAACCTTACCTTCAAAGACAAAATGGGTAAGTTCATTGTGGTTTATCTTGATGACTTGACCATCTTTTCTAAGCATCACCTAGATCATGTACGGTGCTTGCAACAAGTGCTAGAACGCTACCACCAAAATGACATTTCTTTAAACTTCAAGAAGTCAATTTTTGAAGTAACAAAGGGGAAAATTATCGAACACATTATGTCCAAAGGAGGCATAAATATTGACTCAGACAGAGTCAAGTCTATCCAAGAGCTTACCTTGCCCACAAATAAGACTGCTGTTCACTCTTTCTTTGAAAAGGTGAATTTCTTATGGAGGTTCATCCTTGAGTTTGCTGAGAAGACTAGACATATTGTAAACATGATGAAGGGAAAGGCCACCTTCATCTGGACTGAAGAAGACAAGTTAACATTTGAGGATATCAAGACTACCATTACTCATGCCCCAATTCTAGTTTGTCCAGACTATAACAAAGAGTTCACCATATGCAGTTATGCTTTAGAACACATGCTTTCAACAATTCTAGTTCAACAAAATAAAGAAGTTATGGAATCTCCCATTTTCTTCATGAGCTAACCTCTCAAAGCTCATGAGCTGAAGTACTCAAACATGGAGATGCATGCTTATGTAGTGGTGAAGGCAGTAAAACATTTTCACTTCTACATCTTGAATTCACACACTACTTCCTTGGTTCCTGACACCATGGTCAAATCCATACTAATTCAGTAGGATTTTGGAATGAAAATAGGTAATTGGGTTGTAAAGATCTAGGAGTTTGATTTGGTCATCAAGCCAACAAATTTAGTATGAGGAAAAGGCTTATGCCAATTAACTACTGATAACAAGCTAGAAGGAATAGAGCATGAAGAATCAAAAGAAAAAGATGTGCCAATAGTCCTCTTTATCTCCACCATGAATGAGTGGTATTTAGGTATTGCTCATTTCCTTACTTATGGTGAGTGTCCTTCTCACCTATCTTATTAATAAAGGAGGACTATCAAGTTGAAAGTTGCCAATTTCATCCTTTGGGACAATGGCCTATATAAGAGGAGCCTTGATGGAGTGTTCCTTTACTGCATGGATAAAGAGCAACATAATCAACTTTTGAGGTCCTTCCATAATCTGGCATATGGAGGATATTTTTCTACTCTTATGACTACCCACAAGGTTCTTAGAGTTAGGTATTACTGGCCAAATCTCTTTCAAGATGCATATAAGTGGGTAAATAAATGTGAACTATGCCTTTAGTTTATTGGAAGACCCAAGTTGGCTACCCTGCCTCTCAAGCTAGTAGTGATAGAAGAGCCATTTTAATAGTGGGGCATCGATTTCATTGGTGATGTAAACCCATCTTCAAGTGCTGGACATGACTATGTCCTTATAGCCATAGATTACTTCACCAAGTGGGTGGAGGCTATCCCAACCAAACATGCTACTTCAGAAGTAGTGTGCAATTTCCTCAAGGAGAACATCATTTCTAGGTTTGGGGTCCCAGTCAAAATTGTCACACTTTGTGGGTAGACAAAATTATGCCCAAAAGGGTAATTGGTATGTCTCCTTTCCAACTTCTTTATGGTATCAATGCTGAGATACCAATCACCTTGGAATTACTAGCATTGAAATTGGCTTAGGCAATTAAAGATCAAATGTATGAAAGTGCCCTTGATAAAAGGATCATGTGCCTGACTGAACTGGAAGAGCAAAGAACTATAGTGGTGGACTGAATTGCTGCCCATAAAAGTATGGTGAAGAAGCTCTTTGACCAACAAGCAAAGAACTGTGATTTCTAGATTAGAGATCAAGTCCTACTGTGGGACAAGAGAAGAGAACCAAAGGGGATGTATGGGAAGTTTGATTCTCTTTGGAGAGGTTCATTTATTATCCACCAGCTCAATGGTGAGAACAACTTCCTATTGAAATATCAAGATGGCATGCTCTTTTCTCTACCTCATAATGGGCAGCATCTGAAGCACTTCAACTCTTGAAGTATCAAATAAGTTCATCTATAAATATTTATATTTGTATAGCCTTTGTTTCTATTGTGTGTTATTCATTTTCTTTTTTTGGATCCTTTCTTTTTGGGTAGCATGACTCCATATCCCAATGGTAGGCTTCAAAGGCACTGGAGATTCTAGTTTCTACTCCCCTCAACTATTTCAAGTTTTCAACTGAAAGAAGTTCCCCAACTAGAGCCGGCTGTTGTACCCAAAAAATATCACTCATTTTTGGGACAACCTATGAACTATTTTGGTCTAATAGACGAAAATCCTCTCTCCCCTTTTCAAAAATTGTTCTAAGCATTCAAGTTCATTTTTCAAAGCTTTTCCAAAAATCTATGGACTCTGCAGATATGTTTCTATAGACTCAACATGCTTGAAATTAGTAGGTTCAATAGGTTCAAAGGCTTTTGCAGGTGAGTTCAATCAAAAGAACAAGTTTTCAACACTTAGTCATTTTCAAGATTGGTTCAATGCCTTGGTTCAACCAAAAATATTCATCAACAAGCTTCTAAGCAAGGATTGAACCATTGAACCATTGAACCAAAATGGTTCAAGGTTCAAGGGTTCAATGGGTTCAAGATTCAACATCGTTGGCAAGAGTTAAGTGCATTTGTCAAGGTTCAAAGTTCAACCATTCCATGGCTTCAAACACTTAGCGAAAAAACAAAGGCTTGAATTGTTGAACCATTAAACCTTGAACCATTTTGGTTTAACGGTTCAACAGGTTCAATGACCAATTGGTTCAATGTGCTTGGTTCAAAAGATCAAAAATACTTAGCCAAATAATGAAGAATGAATCGATTGAATCATTGAACCAAAGTTGGTTCAAACAAGTCGGTTCAATTGACAGGTTCAAGGGGCTGCCCCAAAGCCAAAGGAAAAAGATATACTTGCGAAGGGCAATAAACCAAGCCGAGTGTCCTTATGGAGGGAAACAAGCAAAAGCTTCTCACAAAATCCCATGGAAAGTGACAAGTGGCAATAGTGAAAAGTTTGTAATTTGTTTTTAAGAAGCTATGGAAGTTTCCATGTGTTCTTGGTAAAACTCGGTGGAAGCTGCCAAGTGTTGACATTTGCAGCTATTGAGTAAGGACCATGGTGAGCCCTGGGTAAGTCACAAAAATAAGAAAAACATGACAAGTGTCATCATTTACATGAATCTAAAATGAGTCCTAAATGTTTCTACAGTGTTTCTAGGAGCTCAGTGGAAGCTGCCACATGTCATCTTCTATAGGACTCTCAAAAGGTATCTAAAGCTTTGTGGAACATGCCACGTGTCCCGTTAAAACTCAACAGAGCATGACAAGTGTCTGCATCCACATTTCAAGTTTTTTATAAAGCTTCTTTCAATAAGCTTCTCTCAAATTTTTGTGGAGGGTGCCACATGGCAACTACGGAAGGTTTTAATATGTGTTTCTAAAAAGTAGCAAAAAATGCCATGTGTCACTTGTTGAGATTAGCAAAAAGTGGCCAAAGCAAGTGAGAAAGACATGAAGGAATTGCTAAGGAGGATGATGGACCCAAAGATGTCAAATTTTTGGCAATAAAATAGCTGTTGATCTTTGCAAGCTTGAGCACAGGCTCAAATGCATTCAAAGGCCAAAATGCCAAAGGAAAGAACTGCTGATGGAAGAGCGTAAAGAGTCAACAAAGCTAAGGATATATCCCTGAGAGCTTAAATGCTAGGAAAAGACAAAACTAGAAAGGGAAAAGATAGATCAAGGGCTCAAATCATAGCAAAATGAGGGAAAGTCCAAAATAACTTCAAGGGAGTTATTTCTAGTAGGTGAAACAGTGAATCAAGCAGACTTTTGAGCACGCCAAATCAAGGACGTGGCCTTTTTTTCTTCCATGAAGTAAAGGCAAAGGGACAACTATGCAGACACTAAGAAAAGGACCAGATAGTCCATACTAAAGAAGAGACACATTAGATGAATTAATGTGCCATAGTTAAGGTAGCTGCCCTATTCTAGCATGGCCTTCCTTGACAAAATTGAAAATGCATTTGAGGCATTGAATGCAATATGGGCCATTCCATGGAACAAAGTGCCAGACCTTTCTTGGCTGCTATATATTTTAATCTCTGATTTGATACAAGGGAGATCTTTTTCATCATAGAAGCAAAACTCTACCCAAATTGAAAGGCAAATACTAAGACTTTGAGCTTAGATTGCTA
Organism: Torreya grandis; assembly: GCA_037957365.1. NCBI lineage: Eukaryota > Viridiplantae > Streptophyta > Pinopsida > Cupressales > Taxaceae > Torreya > Torreya grandis. The sequence goes on along the minus strand of JARHVA010003481.1, from coordinate 817,073 downwards.
TTCATATTATTTTATCTGAATGAAAAAGAAAGTTACTTGTAGACTTTGTGCTGTCATAGCTTGTGCCATTTTAGGAGATTGTTCTTATGTCTATCTTTTAGATGCATTCTTGTTTATTTAATATAACAAGCAAAACTAGTGGAAGTGATTAGGAAGATGTCTTGAAGTCAGTTACTTTCAGACTTTGTGCTATTATAGTTATCTTTAGTGTGTGTTTTTCTAATTCTATATATGTGTTGAGGATTTTGGGATGACTTTGTGCCCCCATTATCTTTTGTATCTCACTCTTTGGGCAGCTAAAGTGGAGACTTTGTGCTACACTTCATTTTTCTAGTTGTTACACCCTATTACCAGTCACTTATCATACCTAAAATAACTCTTGTTGTTCCCTGTAAGACCACTTTTGAAAGAAGAGAAGTGCCTTTGGTGTTTTCACCAAGATTTTCTCCTTTGTTTGTGAACATCATCTCTGAAAGAAGAGAGATGGATGGTGTATCCTACCCCTGAGTGTTATTTTCTACATATATATATATATATATATATATATATATATATATATATATATATATATAGCTCTTGCATATTCATAGGGAACCTCCCCTTGATGAGAGGAGAGATTTGTCCCCTACTGATGTAGTAAACCTGCACATCTGGCTGACCAATCTCCCTATGCTGTGGTTGAAGAGACCTATTTGCTCACCAGTTAGCTAGTTGACAAAATATTCATCCAACAAGATCAAGATGTACAAAGCAATATGAGCCTTTGATCTACTTGGGGCCTACCATTTGAACTCAAATAGATAACTCATGAGGCCCAACTTTGACATTTGTGTGCCCATATTTGACATATGTGTGAACATTTTTGAAGTTTGCATGACCATCATTAGGTTTTTTAAACCCTAATAGTTATTTACAATGGGTTAAGTTTGACATTCATGCACCCATCATTTAACATTCATGCAACTATCATTGACATATATGTGACCATCAATCTTTTTGACCCCAATAGATAAATGTTAAGATTTATTTTGACATCCACGTGAACGTTCTATTTTAGAGGTTCAACTTTGAATGCTTATACTTGAGCTAGAGAACTCATGCAGGTATGAAGTTTGTAGAGTATGTTCCCAACATGAATAAATTTATGAAAATTCATTATTTTGGCTCTTGAGTCTTTCTAAGGTGCATTTATTAAATGCACAAGTGAATTGGTCCATTCCTTTCTAGATGACATCTTGGTGATGGTTTGGTTCTTTAAGACTTGTGTTATGAGCTTTTTCTTGATCTTTGGAAGTTTTGATGAATCCCCTAAGGCTTGTGTAACTTTTCCCTAACCTTGAAAGACTTAAACACCATGAAACCTACTTGGATCCTTATCTTTGTAATTTTGGACCCATTTCCAACCCTGTTTCTCAAAGATCAACAAATTGCACCTTAAGCTTGCTTAAAGTGTTTCAAAAGCTTCTTGAGAAATATGAGATCTTTAGACCACTCATTCCATCTAAAAATTAGTTAACTATGCAAACCATACAAAATATTTATATGTGGGATAAATTTGGCTGACATCTTGGTGACTCATAGGGGTTGCATGCCTGCTATGCAATAAAACCCAGACCATTTGTCTCGACTAGTCTATTGGACATGGAGTCTCTTCTCTAGTTTAACATATTGATCTAAGGATAAAATCAAGGATATCCCTTTCCAAAACCTCCTCTTGAAGTAAAAAATGACAAAAAGGGACAAAATAAACAAAATCAAGTGCACACAGGCACTTGGAAAAAAGAGAAAACAACTAACCTACTAAATAAATTTGCACACAGAAACGTAGAAAAAAACATGAAATCTAATATAATATATACAAGGTTACGATTTACAAGCACCTCCCTCTTGGGTCAAATTAAAAACTTAAATTCAAGAATCATTCACTTGTAACAAACCAAGATGAAAAATATCTTGTTTTGGAGGTACTAAAAATGGTGAATCAGGAAGCTTGATGGCCAATGCTTTTGATGTGCTTTCCAATGGATGAAATGGAACAAACATGTCTCCAATGTAGACATATTGGTCCAAATTTTTCAATCTTGGTTCATGTTGGACTTTAGGATCACTTGCTTGATGTTTCTCATTACCCTTGATAAAGCCTTGCATGAAGACTTCATTCAAGCTCTTGGGAGTAACTACAATCAGTTCAATTGGTAGTTCAAAAAGATCATGTTCTTCCACCTTGTCTTTATGCAAATCATGACTAATCATGGTTAAAGAAACAAGCTCATAGGTTCTTGGAAGGACATGTCTCTTAGCCTCTTCAAAATATTTGGTTATGTTGTTGAACCACTACCATAACTCTTTAGGATCTTCATTGGTATGTTCATTAAATTATATCACTTGAGCACTTGAGATGTCTCCTTCATCAACCTCACTCAAGATTTCATCTTGCTTTTCAACTAAGAATAAGGGTTAATTTGACCATCCAAGGTCTAACACATCACATTTGTCTTGCTCAAGGTCTGATCTACTTTCTTCTAGCTCCAACATATCAAGGCTATCCTCAACTAACACCCCATCTTAAAGTGGACCAACATCAGGCACCTAGTTCTGATTCTCTTCTTCATCTATGTAGAATAGACCTTCAATAGTCTATTTAAGTTTAGTTGTATGTTCAACTTGAGGACTATCTTCTTTAGGCAAGTTTACAATATTAAGCTGCTCAATTTCACTCAATAAATTTGAGCACAACTGCTACCATTGATCTTCCAAGTAGCTTGAGCTGACCTTGAGCTCCATAATAGGTTTTTGAAGGTTATCCTCTTGATTTTCATCAAGCTCCTATAACTTGAAATCCAAAACATGCTCTTCTCTATGAAGTGGGCTACCTATTATGTTCTCCTCATCATAAACACTTCAATTATCCTCTTGTGGCTCACTTATGACTATAAGCCCCTCCTCTATCCTTTTAAGAATAGGTTCTTTCTCCAAGAGGGAGATGGTGGGAGGGTGAATAATTTCACCTTACTTGTAGCTTAGGAGAGTGTCCTTCTAGCTAGGGAATTTAAATGGCTTCTTTGGTGGCTCTTGAACTGGTGTTTAGACCTTGACAACCAACACCTCATCCTTATTATTCATGCCCTTATAAACTAATTTCCATGATGGAAATGAGTAGGAAATAGACACTTTTTCTTCCTTTTGAACTGTTGTAGGAAAGGGTGGTCTCATAAGTGAGGGCATGACAAAGCCAAGGTTGAATGTGTTGGAGAAGATCCATGATGGAATGGCTTCATGCTCTTGAGTGAGAATGGGCATAGGAGTAGGAGAGGGAAAATTGATTGACTTAGGTTTGACATACTCTTTTTCCCATTGCTCAAACACTTTTCAACAGATAATACCCACCCTTTCAACTCTTGCTTCTCAGCCTGTGGATAGTCAGCTTCTTCAATGGATACCCACACATTTAAAAAAACTTGCAATAAGATATTTATCCCCTCCATGGCATGAATGGGGAATTATTGTCCAATCTCAACCTCCTCATTGATTTTCATGATTGTTCTACTTTGGTCTAGTATTTATCTCTAAGTTTTGATAAGGATGGACTTTGACAAAGTTGACTAGGGGGATGATCAGGAACTCTTAAAGGTTGAGCTTGAGGCTCTTGGAGGGAAGAGGGCACATAAGATTGGTCCAAATGAGACTTCTAATCTTCATAAGATATCAACACATTGTCTACACTCTATATCATGATTCTCATCATTGCTATGTCCTCATTCTCACAAGATTACCATTATTTACCCTCAAAAATTGACCATCTATTCTTGACCAACTAAAGAGCACTCCTTGCCTATTTTAGAACATTAATAGGGATGATTAGACAAAACTCCTAACCCCTACCAATTTCTCTTATCAACTTAATATAAATTGATAATGCTTGCTTGAATCTTGACAAGGATGTAATAAGATAAGCTTGGTCTTGATGAGGGGAGATAGAAGACTGATTTAAATGTAAAGGAGGTTGACCTTGGTCATATGCAAGGGCAGGAAGAGGACAAATGCCATGATAGGCTATTTGAGAGCCACTTGGGGGGAAAACATAAAAATTATTTGCTTGATAAGTGTGATGCTGAGGTAGAGAATAAACATATTGATCAAAATATGGTTGATTATACATACCAAATTATGATGATTAGGTACTTAGTTGGGATGCTTAAACTAGATGATAGATCTTTGGAGTTGCCATTGATGTTTGAACATTTACCTCCAAAGGTTAATTGGATGAAGAGAACACCAAGACTCTTCACCAGTGAACAATGTAGTGAGTTCCATTGGGCATGCCAAAAACTATTATGGCTTCAATATGCACCCTTGAAGAGGGTTCTTTAGCCCCTTTGTAATTGAGCCATAATATTGGGGCAACCCTAAGCTATGGGTCACATATAATGGGGTTTAACCTTTGGAGAAGGTCAAATTCCTCTTGATGCTCTGATCCAGAACTCAGAAGTTCTAGTTGACGAATATTTTAATAGCACAAAAATAACACAATAAAAATGAATTCTCCGAGAAGAGACATCGTATTACTTAACAATCATAATACAAATATAGGCTTATATCTTAAAAGAGATGTTTTGTTGAATCAAAAAAATTGTAGATACAAAACATATGCTTATCTCTGAGAAGAGATGTCTACCTTCCCTTTTCGGGTTATAATGCATTTATACACATTTTGAAAACATCGGGGGATTGAGTGGCTTGAGGAATTAATGGGTAATGATTTAAGACTAAGTGGCTCGAGAGAAATAACTATTGCCAATAAATTGATGTCCCTAAATTAAAACAATACAATGCTTGAGGACATAATGCCTTGAGGAAATAATTGTCACTGATAATGTGACTTCCAAGAATGAAGACAATACAAAACTATGTGCAACCCTACCCAGTCTACTAGCTACCTGCTTTGGGGCCTTACAATAACCAATTTGATAGCCATGGTCCATTGTACCACCACATCTTGGCACTCATTATACCAACCAAATTGTCACCCTGATCATTCCTCCCTCCTTGAAAAGCAATGGTCCCCATTGCATCACTGTTCCCCATTAGGTGTGGTAGCTGTGTCTTGATTTGATTCTCGATGCACACTTAAAAGGGACTATGGTTTATGAAACTGTGTAGGCCCAGATTGTTCACCATTTCTATCTGACCATCAGTCAATGGATGGAAGGCCATGAACTTCTTTAGAATGGTATCTATTTGCTTCTGTTGTTGTGTTGTCAGGGTTGTAACATCAACCCTTTTGGATTCCTATGGCTTGACCACCGTGAAAACAAATTTCTTGGTGCTAAGTAGAGAGACAAATGTGGAAGGTGGTACTTTTGGTACCCTATAGCACCATGTTTCAAGAGTGAGTGTGATCCGTGTAGTTCTTGATTCGTATATACCATGTTGATCATACATGAATGGCTGACCAAAGAGTACATCACAAACATCTATATTGACCACATCACATAAGACCTCATCTTGGAAAGGTTGTATTGCATATGAGAGAAGACATTGGTGGGTGACATAGAGGTTTCTCCCTAGACTCAACCATCCAATACTGTATGGTTTTGGTGAGGCTTCATGGATAGATTTAGGATTTTCACAACATTAGTAGAGATTAAATTATTTTGACTTCCACTATCAAGAATGAAATGCAAAGGCTTACCTTTCACCCATAACTTAGAGTGAAACAACCTTTCCTTGTCATCTAGCATCTCGTCATGTGTCTGTGATGAAGCTACAATGGCGTTAAGATCAACATCTATAATTTATTGTTCAACCTCTTCGACTATAGGGTCTTATGAGGTAGAGTAGTAGATTTTGAGGATGGTGACTCAAAAAGTAGTGATTTGATAGCTCGACATTCTTCTTTAGAGTGAGTTCCAAATTTGTCATAACCACACCACTTCCCAGTCTTTCCTTCTTTTTACTTCCAGTTTTGGCCTCGTGTTTGATGTTATTTATCACTTTTTCATTTTGAAGACTGATTATTTATATCCATTTTTCCATGCTTCTACTCAATCTTTACTATGAACTTGTATGCCTCACTGATGGTTTCCAAATTCAAGAGTTCCATTTCTCCCCATATGTACCATTGTAATCCACCACAATATTTGAGAACCTTGTGTTTCTCACTTTCTTGGATGCCCAGTCTCACAGATAGAGAATGAAAAATGTCAGTGTAATCTTGGACAAATTTTTCCTTACCTTGACAAAGTTGCTGCCACTGTATGTACAGATCATCATACGCTTCAATGGGATAGTATTCTTCTTTTACTGCTTCCATAAAATCATCCCAGGTAGGTTCCACCCCAAGGCCAATGATATTCATACTGAACCTATTTTTGTACACTTCCCACCAGTTTTTCATGGGCAATGATGATTTCAAAAAAGCAAAAGTGATCTTTTCTCCATCGATGAACTTATTTACAGAGAAGTAGGAAGATAGTTGATCCAACCAATTTTCCACTGCATCAGCATTGATTTTTCCTTCAAATGTGGGAATACCAAATTTTACCTGAACGTTGAAGGGTGTTGGGGCACTGAAAGGAAGTTCCCTCGATGAGGAGCCAAGATGTGTAGCCACAGAGCTAGAATTTCCCATTAGAAGTGTTTGAAGAATTTGAGCAAATTGTTGGAGCATCTGCTCTTGTTGCCACTAGAGGGCTTCATTCACTATTTCCTTGAAAGGACCAGATGTCTTAGTGTCATCTACCATTTGAATTCATTTGGGGTGCATGGGTGGAACATTTGGAAGCTCCGTCGCTTCCCAGCCAAGTTTCTTGTATCCTGACCTCGTCCTCGGGATCATACACTCTCAAGACAAACTGCTCTGATACCATTGATCTAGAACTCAGAAGTTTTGTTTGACAAATATTTCAATAGCATAGAAATAACACAATAATAATGAATTCTCTAAGAAGAGACATCATATTACTTAACAATCGTAATACAAATATAGGCTTATCTCTGAAAAGAGATGTTTTATTGAATCAAAAAAATTGTAGATACAAAACATACGCTTATCTCTGAGAAGAGATGTCTGCCTTCCCTTTTAAGGTTATAATGCATTTATACATATTTTGAAAACATCAGGGGATTGAGTGGCTTGAGGAATTAACAGGTGATGATTTAAGACTGAGTGGCTCGAGAGAAATAATTGTTACTGACAAATTGATGTCCCTGAATTAAAACAATACAGTGCTCGAGGACATAATGGCTCGAGGAAATAACTGTCACCAATAATGTGACTTCTAAGAATGAAAACAATACAAAACTATGTGCAGCCCTACTCGGTCTATCAGCCACCTACTCTGGGGCCTTACAACAACCGCTTCGACAGCTGTAGTCCATTATTCCACCGCATCTTGGTGCTTGTTATACCACCTGAATTATCGCCTGGATCATGCTCACCTAAAATAATACCCATCATAGGGAAAAGGGTTAGAAAGGGTTTAAGGGCTCCTAGGAAAGTTAACCAGGGTGATGCACCAAACTTAAATGGACACTCACATAAGACTAAACCCACACTAGATCACCATAAGATAATTATATCTCACATAACCTCACAATCTCATTGATTGAATAAGTATTTCATGGAATAGGTTTGGATAAAACACTAATCAGGACCTATAATAGATTGAAAACACCTTAAATGAGGAAAGTAAAAGGATAATGAACTAGCAATATTCTCATTCATGAATCCATCATGCACAAGCATATTAAACACCAATCAAAGGCAAGAGATAGGCAAAGAGTCAATCTTATTACTTCAAAAGGTAGTTCCTACAATATTTTGATAGGGTTTAACCGTATCAAACAAGCACCCTTTTTCAAGAGTCTCAATGAATATCCTTATCTCACAAAAAGATGAAAAAATCTAAACTCTAAGATCCCCCGTAATGGAAAAGAGACTAGGATATATAGGAGAAGGGAGAGATAGAACAAAAGTGGGAACACATCATCATAGAGGGGACACACTATCCCAGATAATTAATTAAAACTTGAGCTACCAATTTTTACTCTAATGAATGCCTTGCCACTTTTTTAATTAATCAAGACACTACTCATGGCTTAATAAGTGGAAAATTCCCCATAGACTTTGCGGATGCATTGAATGCTCTTAGCTACAACTTTCAACCACCATATACCTTTCTTTGATCCTTCATGCCATCTCCTACTAAAGAAAAAAATTTCATGCTCATAGATTTGATAGAATCATGGATTTGCCTACTTTAGGTAGTTACCTATCAAAAATATGGCCATGTTAAAAGATGAGGGCCCTCTTCAATAATCACAAATATCTACCCTTGATCAAATCTAGACCCAGATTTTTTCTATAGATAGAAAACCAATCTCTTTTATTGGTTTTCCTATAGCCACATTTATCAATGTAGACTTATATAATGCATAGATTATTTTTATGTTCATTAGGTCTAAAATACCTATTTTTTCCTTTGATCATCTATAAAAATTGATAGCTCATCATATACAAGGATCATTCTCTAAAGAATGGAGAATACAGTGGTAAAATGAACCCTGTATGCCATCAAACTTTAAACCAAAGGTCTATATTTAGATTCAATGGTGCTCCTAAATTTCTCATCTTGACTATATCAACATGTCCCTTTAATGGATTTTAGCCAAATTCTAATGACATAATGATGGTTCTTGTAAGACTTGTTTTCCTGGTTTGACCCTAATCACATGTTTGACCTCCCATCGAAGATCCCTTAGTCTCTAGACTTTGAACCTCACTCATTAATTTACTTTGTATGAGATGCATGTAGAACATTGATTTTCCTATGAGCCTAATAAACTAATAACACTTGGAAATATCTTGCCTATCCTTGAGATATGCTAACCCTATTGACCTCGCTCATACTATTGAATCATTATGTATGAATGAATGTAAGCCCTTGATCTCCAACCATAAAGATACTTTGACATGTTGAATTTCACTTACACCATTGGATCAAGATGTACAAAGCAACATGAGCCTTTGATCTACCTAGGACCCACTATTTCAACTCAAAAAACTAACTCACAAGGCCCAAATTTGACATTTACATGCCCCTATTTGACATCTATGTGAATGTTTTTGATGTTTGTGTGACCATCATTAAGTTTTTAAACCCCAAAAATTATTTATCATGGCCTAAATTTGACATCCATAAACCCATCATTTGACATTCACGTGATCATCATTGACATCTATGCAATTGTCAATCTTTTGAGCCCTAATAGATAAATTCTAAGATTTATTTTAACGTCTGTGTGAATGTTCTATTTTATAGGTTCAACTTTGAATGCTTATAACTTGAGATAGAGAACTCATATAGGCATGAAATTTGTAGAGTATGTTCTTAGCATGAAGAATTTTATGACACTACATTATTTTATCTCAGGCTTTTTGAGGTGAATTTTTTAAATGTACAAGTGAACTAGTCCATTCCTTTTTGGATGACATCTTGGTGATAGTCTAGTTCTTTAAGACTTGTGCTATGAGATTTTTATTGATATTTATAAGTTTCAATGAATCCCTCAAGGATTGTGCAACTTGTCCCTAACCTTGAACTATTTAGACACCATGAAACTTGCTTGGATCCTTCTCTTTATAATTATGGACCCATTTCCAACCTTACCACCCAAAGATCAATATATTGCACTTTAAGCTTGCTTAATCTATTTCAAAAGATTTGTGAGTAATATGCGATCTTTGGACCACTTATTCCATCCATAACTTGGTTCACTATGCAAACCTTACAAAATCTTTATATGTGGGCCAAGTTTAGCCGACAAGGCCTAGGGAACTACCTAACTAAGGAGATGTACTTCCATAGGTAAGAGTTCAAACAATAGCTAAACTACCTGTAATAGGGATTATGAATATAAATAATGGTATAGGGAGCTAGCTAATCAAGGAGATGCACATCCAAGAGTAGGAGTTATAATAATAGCTAAAATTAGCTACAATGATATTTTTTGGTCTTATTAAGGAAACAATGCCTACCAAAAAATCAACAAAATAATAATATAATTATATGTAGTTTTGGATAAATCCAAAGAACTATTCAACATGTAAAAACCATGCACCAACATATCTTCGTACACTTGTCTGCAAAAAGGAAGTTGTAAAATATTGTTTAGGCTAAACTGCTTTATAGAATAGGCATTGAGTGTGTCTAGAATGCCTGTGAATAATAATAAAGATCATAATTGGTTATGGAATATAATAGTCTAGGTTGTAATGGTCTAATGTTATAACATTCTAGGGTATTGTAAATAATATTATTTTTAGTAGAATGATCAAGGTTAAAATGGTCTAGAATAAAATGAAAATGAGTCTAGTGGAATATAAATGATCCAAAGTGCCAATGGTACATGGGCACAATGGTTCAAAGTTGCAATGGTCTAGTGTAGCAAAAAAATATGGCTCAAGGTAGAGTGGTTCAGGATAGAATGAGATAGAATAAAAATGGTCCAGGATAGGATGGTCTAGAGTATAATAGTAGGATAAATGACTTCGGCACAAGTTGCCCCCAAGTAAAGGGTCTTATAGATTATGGTTCAAAAAGGTTATCAAGTGTAGAACCTCTTGAGATGTATAATATTCATGGGTATTAGGAGTTCTTCACCATCTAGAGTAGCCAATCAGTATGCCCTCGATCCAAAATTTGCTATGACAACATATGGGCCTAGCTAATTAGGTTGAAACTTACCTTTCTTCTTGCATTTATCATTATTATTCTTTTGGTTCTCCTTCAAAATCAAGTCACCAATTTCAAACTCCCTAGGGATAATGTGCTTATTATAGATCCTATGTAATCTATTTTGATATGCTTTCAAGTTGTTTAGAGCAACCAAATACTTACCATCAAAGAGCTCAAGTTTTTACAACCTAAAAACTCTGTAATCTTTATCATCTTCAATGTTCTCTAAGGATACCCATAATGAAGGCAAATTGATCTCAACTAGGATAATAACCTCTATGCTATAAATGAGGGAGTATGGAGTGGCTTATGTGGGGGTTTGATGACTAGTACGATAGGCCCAAAGGGCAGGAAAAATTTGTAAGTGCCAATTACAGCCAACATTATTAACAATCTTATTTAGGATGGTGATAATGGTTTATTTAGATGCCTTAGATCGATCATTTCTTTGTGGGTTATATGGTTTATATTTATTATGCTTGATTTTAAATTTAGAACAAAGAGCCTTAACATCTCAATTTACAAATGATCCTCCATTATCAAATATAATATGCATTGGGATACTATATCGACCTATGATATGGTAATGAATAAACTTAGCAATCTACTTTTTGGTAAAGTAAGTGAGAGTCATGGCCTCAATCCATTTATTAAAATACTTGATAGCAATGAGAATATGTTTGTGGTCATCACAAGAGGTTGGGTTGATTTTTTCACTGAGATAGAGTCCCCATGTAGAGAATGACCATAGTGTAGTGATCAACTAGAGTGCTAATGAAGGTGCATGTATCAAATTACCATGTTGTAAGCAAAAACACATTTATTGATGTAATTAAAATCATATATTTCCATCTTAGGCTAATAGTATCCTATTTTGAGGAGTTTCTTGGCTAAAACTACATTGTTGGTATGGGCCCCACACATTACTTAATGAACCTCTATAAGTACTAGCTTAGATTCTCCCAAAGATAAATAATGAATAAGTGTTCCATCATATCCTTTATGATAAAGTGTGTTTCCAAGGAGGGTATAATGGGCTATGTGAAGAAGGAAGATTTTATAAATATTATTAGAAAGGTTAGGCAGAAGGACTTGATCATGAAAATAGTTATAAATGTCCTAAAACCAAGGTATTTCAAGCGAGGGATTGGGATCGGCAATAGTGCATACCCTCTCTAAATTTGGTAATATATGAGCAGGTTTTAAAAGATTTTAAATGATAAATTGATACTCTTTAACACTGATTGTAATTTATATCATGGGCCTAATTATTGCCATCGCATTAGCAGATCTATTATTGGCCTGTGGTACCTATTCAAATTGTAGGGATTTAAAGTGAGTCTTGAGATTATCCACAATGTGCTTGTAGGGTACAATCTTGTCATCTATAGTCTAATATTGATCTATTGTTTGATTAATAATCAATTGGGAATCCCTATAGACCATTAACTATTGGATATCTCATTGTACTGCAAGACAAATTCTTACAATAAGGGCTTCATACTCGACCATTATTGGTACAATAAAAATTAATGTGAAATGATTTAAGAATTAGATCCTTTGTAGTGTAATCAAAAAAATAATGGCCCCATATTCATGGGATGTAAAGGATCCATCAAAGTATAACTTCCACTATTCAATTTCATGCAACCCTTCTTCTATTGTCATAATAGAATCATTTGGAAAGTCAAATTTGAGGGAGTGAGTATCTATAATAGGAGCCTTTTCAAGTTGATCTGTAATAACCTGCCCCTTGATAGACTTTTGGTTTTGGTACTCAACATCAAATTTAATTATAAGCATGACCTATTTGGCCATGTGACATGTAAGAGTTGCTTTGGATAGTAAATATTTAAGAGGGTCCACTTTAACAATAACAATGGTTTTATTATTCAAAATATAGTGTTGTAAATTTTGGGAGAGAACACCATTGATAAACACACCTTCTTCATAGGTGTATAATTATGTTCATAATCCACAAGTGTGTGGCTCAAATAGTAGACCACATGTTCCTTTCCATAGTCATCATTTTGGGCCAAAAGTGACCCTACTGTGTGTTTTATTGCTAAAATATAGAGAATCAATGGTTGTCCAAGTTTTGACAGTCTCAAAACTAGTGGGTTGGCCAAGTATGTTGTGAGATTTGAAAATTCTAATTGACATTAAACATCCTAGTGAAAAGTGACCTCTTTCTTCAAGATGTGTGTAAATAAGTATCACTTATTTTTTAGTTGTGAAATGAACTTGTGAATAGATTGGATCTTTCCTTGTAGGCTATGGAGCTATTTGAGATTAGAATGTGGAGGCATTTCTAAAATGGCCTTGACCTTAGTAGGATCCACGTCAATCCCTCTTTGTGACACAATGATCCCTAATAATTTTCTTGAAGTGATGCTAAAGACACACTTCTTAGGATTTAGACAAACCTTGTACTTATAAATTCTCTCAAATGTTTTTTGTAGAACATCAAGATGTCCAACACATGTTTTTGATTTTGTTAAGATGCCATTAACATATTCCTCAACAATATTGTGCATCATGTCATAGAAGATGATAGTCATAACACACTAATACATGGCCCCAATGTTATTCAAGCTAAAGGGCATGACTTGATAATAGAATGTTACCCGTGGCATGGTGAATGCATTTTTGTGCTGGTCCTCTGAGGCTATCTTGATTTTGTTGTATCTTTAGAATCTATCCATGAGGGACAACATATCATACCCAATAGTAGAGTTGAAAATCATGTTGATATTGGGTAGATGAAAATCACCTTTGGGACATACCTTATTGGTATCTCTAAATCAATATAAATGTGTATACCTTGTGGATTTTTGCTTACGAAGACTATATTTGATATCCATATAGAATAGTCCATTGGTTTGATGAAGCTAATTCCTAATAGTTTTTCCAATTTTGCTTTTACCAAAAGAGTGATGTGTGGAAGCATATTTCTCAATTTTTATTTGACCAAATTAGCATCTAGATGAAAAACAAGTCAATGCACAACCAAGTTAGGGTTTAAGCTTGGCATGTCGGAATAAGCCCATGCAAAGATATCAATGAAATAGCCTAGAATGGTGATAATGTGGTTATGCTCTTCATTAGTGAAGGAGGCTCCAAGATAAATAATTTTGGGATTATCATAAGTCCTTAGGTTCACTTTAGTGGTATTTTCTATGAGGAATATGGAACCATATTCTAGAATAGTGAGTAGTATTTGATCCTAATCCTTTTCTTCCACTTCAGCTTTTGGTTGTTCTTTCCAAAGATCTAGATAGTGAGATGAATCTAAATCTTCTAATTTAGGTACTGGCCAACTAGAAAAAATCTTTAGAAAGTGAAGAGCAAGATGCTTAAAAACTTTATGTTGTTCTGATGTGATACTGGTATTGAATATAAATCTAGGACTTGGTGGATACTATGCATTTTTTGGAGATGAGAAAACATCCCCATCCAAGAGCACCTAAAATAGGTTTTAACTCAAGGGCTTATCTTTTTATTTAATATTTACCTAATCAACAAGTGCCTCAAAGAGGTTATCACCCAAAGATCTCGATGTTTTATCTTTTTAGTGACCAAGAAAGTTTGCCTACTCTCTAAAGTAGGCAGAAGAGTCTAAAGAGAAGTCAAAGCCTTGCTTATGATCACCAATTGGTAATTTGTCTCTAAGTCCCTTGTATTCAAAAATAGATTTCTCATTATAAAATTCATTTAGTGGTATAACAAAATCTTGTTGGTCCCAATCAATAAGGTCAGGATGGTAAAGGCAGAGGAGATAATGAGATGTGATAGCCATAATGGAGTTGGAATCAAATAGGTTAGTGCTATCAAGCTCATTGTAAATGATATAATGGGATGCTTCATCACTTTTAGGAGTCTCAATGCTAGTTGATTCAGAAGAATCACTATCAAAATATATGAGGTCACCCCTAGGTGGTATAAATTTGAGACCTTGACTCATGTTAGGCTTACTAGCTAATAATGGTTCCAAGATTCCTTGTTCTCATAGCATGAGGCATTTACCTATATAATCAAAATTTTCCATAATATTATTAGGGATGGGATATTTATGATTATGAAAATAATCATAAATGACATCATAATATAACTAGTCTCCTTCAATAAAAGCTTCTTGATCTTGATTTGGTGAAGTAACAAGTACAAATACCATTGGTGATTTCTATGTATCTTTTTTCTTTTGCCAAATCATGTTTGGAAAGGGATTTAGGAAGGCTTGGGTTTACTAAAATACTTAGGAGACTTGGGAAACTTAGTAATGTGAAAGACATCTATCAGATGGTGCATGAAAATGCTTGCATCCTCAATAATGACCTTTTGTGCAAGTGTTGCAAGAAATGGATCATCCAAAGTAGAATCAAGGTCACTTAAGATGATATAATTGGACTTGGGTGGCTGAAAAACTATTTATTTATCATTTTTCTCTATGAATTTTGAACTAGGGCAATATTTATAATTACAAATTTTGGCCTCTAGGTGTTTGCAATATTGGTAGGGCTACAGATCAACATGAATAGTAACCTTAATCCCATCATGGGAGAACTTAAGGCACTAGTGTAAAGTGGATAGGACAACCTATACTTCATGGATCCAAGGACAACCAAGAAGTATGTTATAAGGTAACTCAATATCCATAATATGACACAAAGTATGATAGGATACAGACCCAACAATGATTAGTAAATAAATAGTTCCATAAGATTTTGTTTCAACATTTTTGTATACCTTGATCATTATAGTTTCAGGATGGATGCCCTTGGTAGTATAACCTAAACATTGTATTAACTTGCATGACACTATGTTTGGCCTTGAACCATTTTCTATAAGAACTAACTTGATCTTATAATTTTCAATAATGACCTCAATGTACAAGGGGTTATTTTGGCTAAGACCAAGAGTAGACATATCTCTCTACTCAAATATAACTTGTTGGAAAGGAGATAAATGTCCTAAAAGTGTTCAGAATTGTTTAGGGTTAATGTCTTGAGGAATAGTGGACTCTTGAAGGAGGTCATTCAAAATAGATTGGTGGACTTCTGACATATGCAAAAGGTCTAAGATAGAAATTTGTACAGGGGTTTTACTTAGTCCAAGATACTATACAACTTTTCAATGGAAGGATGAGAGGGTTTAGCCTTCACTAGTACAATGTTTAGTTTTGGATCTCAAGGTGCAATGTTCACATTTGGTCTAGTGTTGGAAGAGGGCAAAAGGCCATGGAAAGTGACTCATAGTGTCTAGTTATGATTATGCAATCTAGAGTCGACAAGGAGACTTTATAATTAAAAGAAGGGGGTCCAAAGATAGTAACCCATGGAAACTAAGGTAAAATAAAATTACTTAAACCTAATGTGATGCTACTTGAAGAGGAGGGTGTTGAACCTATAATGGGGATCATGAGCATCTAGTTGCATTGACACAATTTTGAGTTGGCAAAGAGTCATTATAATTAGAAGAAGGGGTCTAAAGATAATAACCCATGAAAATTGAGGTGCAATGGAATTGCTTGAACCTAAAATGATGCTACTTGGAGAAGAGGGTGTTGAACCTATAATGGCGTGTCCAATACTTTGAAAATCATAGGATGGTTTATGATATTTGATGGTGATGGTGGTAACATCATATGCATAAATACATCCCACAGTGATATTATAATCATATGGCATGTTATTGTAAGCTAAGTTATTGGCATTGGTATTATGATATTGATTATGATCATGCTGATTATGATTCTAGCCTTATGCTTGTTGATATTAGTTCTTCCCTTAATTTTGATTATTTCTTACTAATTATGATTATGTTTAAGAAACGTGTCTTTGTAAATGCCCATATCCTGATTAGTGTTGCATGCCACATGTTTTACTTAAATTTCACCACTTTCAATCAAGTACTTGATAAGATGCCTTAATTTAACACATTGATAAATGCCATGGCGAATAACTCAATAAAAATTACAAAACTCATATTCATGAAACTAGTTGGGTTTAGGTTGATCTTCAGGGAATGGCTTGGTATAAGCCACATAATCAGATTGGATTCTATAAGTTTTTAGAACATAGCCTCAATAGGCTCTCCCAATTCACTAAATAATCTATATTTATTGAATTTCATTGATGGAGGAGCCCTTTGAAGAGTGGTTGATGAATTAGGTGGAGCTACTTGCACATTTAGAGCTGGTAGAGCCTGTACCATTTGCACATGTCTAGATTCTATCAGTCCATTTCCCACCATGTTCTTGTTTTTGTTAAACCCTTTAGGTTTTTATGTAGCAATAACTTAAACATGTGATTGGGTATGATTATAGTTTTGACCCTATGAATAACTATTGATAAGGCTTTTAGCAATAAGCACCTTCTCAATCTGAACTCCCTTATCTATGATTTCCCTGAACTTATTTATATGAGTCATAGATTATGAACCACCTCAGGGTGTAAGTTTTGTGAAAAAACATCAACCAACTATATATCTAGAAAATTATGTTAGAAGCATCCAACTAAATCTCTCCATCACTTTATATATGCTATGAAGCTTTCCCCATCTCATTATTTTGATTTATTTAAGTTGACCACATTCAACTCATGTTTAATTTTGTAAGAGAAATGGTTGATAATTTTTTTAGATAAATCATTCTAATATGCCACCAATCCCTTAATTAATTTTAGGAGCAATTCCAAAACTTTCCTAACCAAATTGTTTGGGAACAAGCAAAGCAAATAAACACTACTATAGGCTACCTCTTGGCACAATGTAAAAAAGGCTTGGATATGTTCTCAAGGGTCACCCTTCCCATTGTATTTGTCAAATTTAGGCACCTAAAAATGAGGTAGAAAGGGGAATTAAAGAATAATTAATTTAAATAGATATGGAAATATCTTGTCAAACTTATATTTCTTGACTCGATTTCCCATCTCCAGCCTTGACACTATTTCCTTCATTGAATTCCACTCCTACATGTATGGTACATTTGTAAGTGGAATATACTTTTATTGGGGTGGTATGCAATCTTATTACATTGTTTTTTTAAGGATATAAACCTTATGATTTGAAACTTTTTTATAGTTTACTCCTTGACTCAAGTAGGTTAGTCATTGATTCTTAGGTGGTTGATAAACATTTCCTAAAATCTGCTACTGTGAATTGTAAGTATACTATTAGTTTTAAGGAGCTTGCAGTCAATTCACCAAAGGATGTAATGGTTTAGAGTAACTATTGTCCAATTTTGGCCTACATATAAAGCTTTTGCTTGAATGGATGAGATAAACAAAGTTCTATATGGAATGAATGGTCCAAAGATCACATACAACTTGCAAAGCTTTTGAAGCACTTTAAGTGAATTTAAAGTGTAGTTTGTAAAATTTTGAGGAAGCAATTTTACATGATTATCATGACCTTCATGGGCATAAAATAGGTTTCACAGGTCTCAAAAAATCATTTTGAGCCTTGAAAGTTCTTGCACAAGCATATAAGGGCCAGACCATCATCTATTAATACATCATGAAGAAATGGACAAGTTAGTTTGGTTTCATGTTTAATAAATACACTTGGGAGGTCAACTAGAGCTAAAAGATTGCATGGTAATGATGTATTTCACACCTAGATAATCTTCTATAAATTTCATATCTTGATGTCTTCTATCTCAAGATATAAATCTTCAAAGTTAGGCTTACAAAGTAAAACGTGTGTGGGGATGCCAATTTAAAGCTATGACAAGTAGCCATTTGAATTAAAATGTTCTAAGGATGAAATCATATCTAAAAATTGTCCAAATCTCAAAATCTAGGATCAAATCCAATGGTGAGTGGGTGATCAGTGATGTTAGTGGGTTTCAAAGACCTAATGGAGCGTATTTGATCGTGCATCATAGATCAATGCTAAGCATCAAGTCAAAAATTTATCATGAATGAATAATTGACAAGTGTCAAGATCTTGGGTAATCGAATTAAGATATAATGGTGCATGGTGATTAACAAGGCTAGTGAGTGTAGGGAAATTGATGGTGCACAATCCATCGCACAAAGTAGATCTAACAAAGAATGATGGGTCAAAAATTAGTGAATCTTAAGAACAGATGGATGGGTGACAAATGTCTTAAGCATGTTAAACTAGAAAAATATCCATGGTTTGCATTCATTCATATAGAGGGAGATCTACATTATGCATGAGGTCAAGGAGTTAAAAAGCTAATAGAAAGATCTTGAGAATGAATGAAGAGATGATAGATGGCATAATTTGAGAAGGCCTAGATCAAGATCAATGGTCAATATTAAAATTTAAAGACATGAGGCTTCATGTAGAGGTCAAACATGTGACCTAGGTTTAATCAAATAAATGTTTCAAAGGTCATATGTCATCATTAGAGCTCAGTTGAGTATTCATGAAA
This sequence comes from Torreya grandis, assembly GCA_037957365.1. Classification (NCBI taxonomy): domain Eukaryota; kingdom Viridiplantae; phylum Streptophyta; class Pinopsida; order Cupressales; family Taxaceae; genus Torreya; species Torreya grandis. The sequence goes on along the minus strand of JARHVA010003481.1, from coordinate 797,933 downwards.
TAGACATAGTCATAGTTAGGATGGTTATGATGAAGTCCCATCACCATTAAATCACAATCTCAACCTCTGGTTCAAATATTTAAAACTTATAAAGCCCATCTTTTGGGGTTGTAGAATTGTTTCACAACTATGATCATTGAAATTTAATTAATATCTATGCAGATAATGAGTTCTTAGCTTCCATAAATGCTCATAGGCAAAAATAGGTCTTTCTAGACCTAATAGAGATTAAAAATGGGCAGTTAGCTATTGAAATGAGATCAAACAACCTATGGATCTTCACCAATATAATGACTATGTGAAAACAAATAATTTAAATTGGTTTTCAATATATAATAAAGGTACATATCTAGGTTGGGATAGATGTAAACATAAATAAGGCATGGTAGAGTGTCTCATCCTCCAATATAGTCACAAATCAGAAAAATAACCACTAAAAATAGACACAAGTATGGCTCTATCAGCATTAAGATATGAGGATTTATATCCTCGTGAAAGGTCAAGTGGAAGATAGTGTAAGGTTATAAGATAGATATATGGTGGTTAGAGAAGTAGTTAGAGAATTCAATACTATTTAGATCTTAAAGGATCTTTCTTCCTTTAAAGGATCATGACCCATCATCTTCAAAATAGACTCTTATCTTCTAGTGCATTTCTTAGCCAATGAGAAGATCTTGAAGACTAATTTGGAGTAAATATAGGTTAACTTGTTGATGAAGGGATAAACCTAATTTAATTAAATGTGTGGTGGAGAATTCATTGAAAGGTGGTAGCTTATTGATTATTCTTGGTTAATGTATTCCCTTTTCTCTTTTTTACCTTTCTCTATATTACCCATTCTTTCCATTTTTGTAATCTCTCTCTCACTCTCTTAGATTCTATACTCTCACAAGGACTCTTTGATCTTGAAGAGTAGGGGGCTCTCTGAGCTATTTTAAAATATGCTCATCTTGATTAGGCTAAACCTTATCAAACATTTGTAAGATATTACTCTTAATGCAATAAAAGACTTTATTTACCTCTCTCTTGTCTTAGATATATGTAGAGTGAGTTGTGCATGATGTCATAGTGAAATAGAATCTTACTCATTCATTATCCTTCTTTTTGACCTCCTTTAGGGTGTTTTCTAGCTATTGCAGGTCTAGATTAGTGTTTTACCTAAACCTATTCCATGAAACACTTATGAACTGAGCTAGATTATGAGGTTGTGTGAGCTAACATTGTCTTCTACAAATCTAATGTGGGTTAAAAATTATGGGAGTTTCACTAAGGGAACCTATAATTTCATAACTTCTGAGCTCAAGATTATCCTTGGGGACTTATTGGAATTAAAGAACCAAGAAACATGAAAGAAACACATAAAAGAAATAATTAAATAAAGAAAACTAAGGAAAACAAATAAATATGTATATGGCTATGCATAAACAAGGGATGAGAAGGAAAGAAAATGGAAATAAACTAACTAGTCTACCTACACTAATCTAATCATCTTACAATTTAATCCATGAAGACTCTAGGAAGAACGACATAAAAGTAGTGTTTTAGGTACTACCCATTGGTAGGTAGTGTAAACTCTTCTCACTATAAGTATTTTAGCTTGAAGGTATTGTTCCCCAATGTTTTTGTAATCTGATATGGGCCAATCCACAAGGGTGTGAATTTACCATGTTTGCCCTTAGGCTCAGATGCTTTGTCCCAAATAATAACTAGGTCTACTTATCTAAACACCTTGATTTTGGATCTTTTATCAAAATATCTCTTGACTATGGTTTGATGCCTAATAAAATCAATAAAGTCTTTCTCCCTTGCATCTTCCATCTGAATTATATCTAACAATGTAGAATTGGCTAGCTCTTGGCTCTCTTCCATGTATTCTTGCATAAATATATATGTAGGCAACTTGAGAGTGATGGGAAAGATGGGTTCCTATTTGTACAACAATATAAATGGTGAGGCTCTTAAGGCTTGATTGATTCTTATCCTATCAGCCCAAAGTGTAAATTTAGGGAGATTATGCCAAGTCTTGGGTTTATCTTTAGTAGCTTTATTGATTGCCTTCATTAGGTTCTTATTTGTTGACTCAGAGACTCTATTCCTTTAAAGATAATGATTAGATGCAATCTTGAGGGTGATGCCATTATCATAAGCCCATTTGATCATATTTATGTATGTAAAAGTAGATTTATTATCACACACTAGAGAGACTAGAGTTCCAAACCTAGTACAAATTTTTTCTTCTAAAAAGTTGATCACTTCCTTGATTCTGCATTGTTTGGTGGATACAAATTTAATCCACCTTGTACAATAGTTTGTGGTAGTAAGGACATACTTGTGACATTTGGATGAGTTGGGGTTGATTATGCCAACAAAGTCCAACCCCCATTGAGCTAAAGGTTTGTTAATCATGACTAGTTGTAGAGGTATTTCTGCCTTTGACTCCTTAGTGCTAAAGATCTAACATGAGTGGAATTGTCTCACGTGTTTGTGAGCATATTTAAAAATAGTTGGCCAATAATAGCTAGCTCTAAGAATATTATGGGTCATGGTATTCCCAGATGGATGTCCACTACCCAACTTTTCATGAAAGGTACTCATGATTTGGGTGGCTTCTTCTTAAGAGACACACCTTAGGTAAATTCCTTCTAAATTTCTCCTATACAAGACCCCATTCTTGATCAAGTAGTGGGCTAACTTTAACTTTAGGGCCCTATTTTGCTCCTTAGATAGACCTAGAAGACAAGTACCATTAATTATCAAATGTATGAATGAATTGTACCACTTACTAGCTTGAAATCTTTGTTGATCCACCTACATAACACTTAACCTAGGGTTAGTATTAGTAATCATCTAGATCAAACCTTGGCACCTTACCAAGTTTGCTATTTTCATATCTAGGTCATATTCTTGCAAGCCTAACATCCACTTACCTCTATGTTCTCCTAATTCATTCTAGCTTAACATAAGTTTACTGGTAGGGTCAGGTAAGATAGCATACACCTTATTTATAAGGATGTAATGCCTAAATTTATTAACTACCTTGACTAATTCATATACCTAATTATCAATCCATGAGTAATTTAACTTAGCATTCTTAAAGTTAGTGCTCATAAAAGAAATTGGGTGGAATCACCCTTTAATTTTATGAGTTAACATTGTAGCCATAGTTTGGTCAGATGCAAAGGAATAGAGGTAGAAGTCCCTTGAAAAATCAAGACTTATAAGGATTGGAGCTTGATATATGGCCTTCTTGATATCATTAAATTCCTTTCTAGAATCTTCATTCCATGTGACTTTGACATCCTTATTTAGCATGTCATTTAGTGGTTTGACTATTTCTACAAAACCAAAAATAAAATTTCTTACAAAATTAATTTTACCAAAGAATGACTTTAACTCTTTTTTACTATTTGGAGGTTCTATTCTAGATATGGCCTCCACCCTTTCAGGATCTATAGAGATCCCATCTTTGGTTATAACATGACCCAATAATTTTCCTTCAGTCACACAAAAGATACTCTTCATATGGTTCAAGGAATTGCATACCTTTTGTATCTTTCAAAAAATTGATGTAAATGCATGAAGTGATCTTACCTATTTTTAGAAAAAACTATTAGATCATCTATATAAATAATGATGCATTTACCTATCAAGCTTTGGAAGGCATAATCCATAGCTCTTTGAAAGGTAGATCTTACATTGATTAGTCTGAAAGGCATTCTCTTGTACGTAAAGGTTCCTGACTTTGTGGTGAAATCAATCTTCACCTTATCCTCCTTATCAACCAATACTTGATTGTAACCTAAAAATCCATCAAGAAAGGACATCATCACTAATCATAAAACAAATTAAATTACTTGGTATAAGGAAGGGGGTAGTTTTCCTTCTCTGATGCTTTGTTTAAGTTTCTAAAGTATATACAAAGTCTAATCTCACCATTTTTCTTCCTGACTGGCACTATATTAGCCACCCAAGTAGAGTGTCTGATGGGAAAGACTATCCTAGCATCTATAATTCTCTTAGCCTCTTTAAAGATCATCAGTTCTAATATAGGGTTCATAGGCCTTTGGTTTTACCTAAATGGTTTACAACTCTCCTTAAGGGGTATAATATTTGTGATGACTCTTGGATCAAAGATATGTAAGTCATCATAGGACCATGCTATGACATCTCTGTATTTTGCAAGGAGTTCCTTAGCTTTCTTGATCTCAATGTTAATATATGCCTTTCCAACATTTACCAATTGGGGATGATCATGAAAGCTTAAGTCAATATCATTATAGTATTTACCATTTACCTTCAGAACCTTGGAAACATCAATAAGTCTATCTTGATCAAAAATTATTTCCAAAGCAATCATCCCTTTGGGAATTTTATTGTCACTCAACTGAATGACCTTTCCATCAAATTTATCCACCCTTGATGTATTTTCATTAGCTTCATAAAAAATGTGAGCATCAAATGCTCCAAAATTGGCTATGAAATCCAATATGTGTTGATCATCATTGAAAACTTGAAAATGGTTAATATTTTTAGGCACTAAAGGATAAGGGATCAACTCAATGCTAAAATTGGGAGAATCTTGGTTGGGCATGAGGTTGGTGGTAGTAGATGCCAACTCATTAGTAATTTGGATTTCCTCCCTAAGGATGGAAATGATGTTGAAGGTGTTAAAATATTCAATTAAGCCCCATACCCTGAACTTATATATTTTTAAGTATGAGAGTTTACATTGGTATTTGCTCCTTACCTAGTTGACCACCAATTTTGAATCCCCATAAACTAGCAGTTCTTTAACCTTATTTTTTATGGCAAACTATAAACCTAGGACAAGGGCTTCATACTTTTAAAGATTATTAGTATAAGGGAATTGGATTCTATAAGAAGCATGATACTTTTTATTAGTAGGATCAGTCAAGACAATACCAAATCCTAATCTAGAACTATACTTAGCACCATCAAAATGTAATTTCCACAATCCAAGAATAACTTGAGCATTCTTGGGATCATCTCTTATCAGTATCTAGGGTGAAGACCTCTAAGTCTAAGTTAATTATGTTAATTCTCTCATTTATAAAATTGTACTTAGTTATCATATGCTTCATTCTTGGTTCTCTCTCAACCCTCATTTGATTGGGGACCCCATTCCAAGGTAATCATAGATGTGAGCAGTCTGTGGACATGTAACTATTCAAAGCCTTGGTCCATTCCCTACTTAATAAGATTCCATAAATGTTAGGTATTTCAACCAATTGAATATCAATGAATTATTTCAAACTAGGCTAAAAATCTAGTTGCATATGAACATTTAATAATTATCCCACAACTTTGACTCTAGATTTGTCCAATTGGGTGACAATCTTATCAAACTTTATAGGTGTTAAACCAAGTTGCTTGCATATACGTGTAGGTATGATATTGGTAGATGCTATCGAATCTAATAAATAATTATGCAAGTTCTTACCAAACATATTGATAGTGAGCAAGAAAGGAGGAGACTTAGCTTTAACTTTATGCACAGTCACGTTGGCATGATCAGTCTTGGGTGGATTGTTGTGCTTATTTGACAAGGATTCCAACAAGATGTCCCTCTACTCTATAATTTATGTGAGTTCATGAAATGTGATATTAACCTTTATATTTTTCATGTCCTCAACTATATTATACCCAATTTTACTAGAAGAACTAGGAATCTTAACATTGGTTTTAGAAGCACTCCCTCTTGGTGGCTTTGGATTGTTGCTTGAAGAGGTATTAGGAGGAGTTCCTAAATTATTTGGAGGAATTGAGGTAGTAAAAGGCTGCCTTTCTCTATGTTCCTCAAGGGGTATGTCTTATTTAGGAACTGATGAAAGTCTTGGACCTCTTTAGGATCTCATCAGGTTCATTTTACTCTTTAAAGGAGAAGTCAAAGGTGTCCACCATGAAGGCCTGCTCAGATGGCTTAGATCTAGAGGAAACTATACCATTTTATTTTTTAGGGACCACTTAAAACGTATCCAAATCCTCTTATAAACCTCAAAGGCTTTGAAAAATTCTATACAATCAATTTCCCCATGCTTGGTTATTTAATATACCCTACAATAGTCAGGCAATGCAATATCAGTAAGATTAATGTCCATATTCTTGTTATTGGAAGATGGTTCATTAGCCTTGTTATTGTGAAAACTATCATTTTGGAATCTATTGTTTGGACTATTAAATATTTGAAATGATAAATTATTACCAAAGTGATCTTTGGTATTTCCTACTTGTTTATGCAACTAAAGGAAATCAATGCTTAATTTTTGAACCATTTTTAAGATAGACTCATTCTCATTTTTTGGAGTTTCAAAATTATACACCTAGTTATTGTTAACACCTGCAACCAGTACTAAATTTTTTTGGTCACTTGAATTTAAACTATTATTAGGATGACTCAAGAATCCTAGATTTTGATTAAGGGCCACATGACTTAAGGGTAATTGATTTAAGTTTGGAAGTTGGTTTAATGCTGGGAGATTATAGTTATTATTGGGGAACATGTTCAGCACAAGAATATGTGGGTTCATATTTGGGACTGAGTAAGCCATTTGCCCCTAGGGTTGCATTGATCATTAATGATCACTAATTCAAAGTAGGCCTAGGTTAACAAAGGTATAGCTGGGATGGATCTTTTAAAGAATATAGAGTTCATAGGATCCACTACATCTTTGTAGATTTCCAAAGCTAGAACATCATCATGATTGTAAGGCTCTATGGTTCTATTATACATCTTTTCAAATATAGCATTAAATGACTTGATAAGTTCATTGGTATCCCTTCTAATAGTGGTGAATTGATGGTAAATAACATAGGGACTAATAATCTTACCAAATTGATTAATGAACACATTATTGAAATCATTCCAACTTATAATGTAATTATCAAGCTAGTTTAAAAACCACTCATAATTTGCATCTTTAAAAGTGAAAGGAAATATACTACATGCTATGTCCTCATGCACAATATTAAGTAGCCTTAGTGTGCATTTAAAATAATTGATGTGTTCTTCAACAATTATTATTTTGGTTGGACTAAATGTAGGTAGATATTTCTCAAGGTTCCTTAGGAGATCATGAACTATGACCGATACATTAATTAAAGAATCCCCCAACCATGCCATACCTAGATGAAGGTTGAAGGCACATGTACCTTAAATAGGTGAAGTTGGAAGAGACTTGGATCTCTTACATCTACTTTTATCATGTTTGGATCTTCTATGTACCTCGAGCTCAAGTAAAGGCTCTCTGGTTAATGAGTGTGATCTTGTTTTGATCTTGGGTAATTCTAGCTTAAAATTCAAAGATCCTACCTAAAATATGATGTGTTAAGTTAAATTTTATGAAGAACAAGAGTTAAACCTACACATTGAGCTTATTTTTCAAAGGTGGTATGAAAATTTGCAAAGGATATTGATCTTTGATTGAATTAACTTAAAGGTGCACCCAAATATGTAAATATGGTCTATCTTTGCAAGTCTAAGACTAAAGCAACTCAGATTTATGAAGGATATGCCCACATTTGATCAAAACAAATTATTTTAACCTCAGATACTATGGATTTTTAAAGTTAAAGCTAAATTTACCAGAAACAAACACCAACTCTCAAAGAACTTCAAAGGAAACATAAAGGGGCATTGGAAACAACAAAGATAAATGATATTTATAATTTTAAGCAAATAATTCAATAAAAAAAACATAGATATATTGACATTTTGATGAAAAAGACTAAGATCATTAAAGATTCAAAGAATTTAGGCCCTCCTTCAAGAGCCAATAGGAACTATCGTGTTGATGCTTCTAAGTGTACCATAGGTACCCTTAGTGTTTAGAGAACACTTCTCATTTTAGAATTTAGAAAGTTTAGAGCATGAGTTGTAGGTTTTGGTGATCTAGTCTGCTATGGTGAAATAGTAGCAGTGTAAGATAACTGTTCCATAATATTTATATAATTTGGTGGTTGGGAGCCACCTTGGCCCATTCTTTATGAATCTTTGTTAATACTTAGTGAGTTATACTCCTATCTTAAGATATATAATAATCTAAGTGGATATTTATAATGTGGCTAAAACTAAAGTGATTTTGGTGTAATGAAAGAACAAAGACAAGGGTAGAGCATAAAAAAATGAGTGATTGCTAATTTTAGTCTTGAACATTATGACAAAGTATCAATGACAACTGAATATGCATTTAACAAATATATAATGTAACATATTCTAAGCTCAAATCTCATTATATATTAGGAAAACTTCAAGGGAACACATTTAAGAATAATAATTAAGAACCAAGTCTACTTTAAGGATTTAATACTATAATCAAATATCAATTGCACATTTGAATACCAAGCAAAATGAAATGAAGTAGGACCTAAGATCTTTCAACTAATCTAGCATAAGCAAAAATAAAAAACCCTATGATTAAAGGATGCTACTTAGAATTCAAATACACTATTCAAATTCAAGACCTCTACTAACAATTTAGAAAAGCTATATTAGTAATTAACACATCAAAAATGGACAATCCTTATAGAATTTCGTGATCGTATTAATTTCTTCAAGTATACAAATTTGCTAAAAAAATCTCTCCCTTTTACAAATGGTAATACATGCCTTTATAGGAAGATTAGGTAGTATACCGGTCAGTTTACAAAACATAGGTGTACAAAGATAAGGACAACTATCCTTACAAGCTCTAAAATACACATTTATTTACTAATTATATTGACCTAGAGGCAAATATGCTAACTAACTAGCATATGCCTTTATAATGGGATATTCTACTTTAAAATGTTATAAAATTTAGAAAATATAATATACTCAATTTGAGGGTAGGGCCCCTACTGTCACTACTAGAGGATGCTCATGACTCTCTCATGTTGTTCATCAATTATGTCTAAGTCCACATTAGGCTTCATGATATGTTCTTCTTCTTGATCTACCAAGTCATTCAAATTCTTTGTCATTACTATCTATGGCCTCTTTAATACTCTTAGTTTTGTTTATTATTTCCCTTACATTGAGTATCATGCCCAGGACTTTGCTGTTGTCACCCTTGGATTTGCCTTGGCCTTTTCCTCTGATTTCATGGGTTACCAAAGTAGCCCTATGCTTGAATTCCTCATCACTAATGATACAAGGGCATTGTGTTGTATAGGATTTGTAAGCATGGTACCAAGAAGTTGTTCAATTCTTGAAATTAGTTCCTTATCTTCTTTTAGGACCCTTTCTATGCCATTATGCCATGCACTCAAACTCTAAACATTTTCAATCATAATTCCCAAAATTGTGCTCAAATGCCCCAAGCTAATGGTTTTAAAGTTTAGGATCTGCTTCTTTGCCTAAATGTTGAGGATTTGAGCTATTTTATCCTCAAAGGCCTACCACTAGGTGACTAAACTCTTGGATGGTTCACATTACCCTTCTAATACACCTCACCTTAATGTGATTGATTTAAGTGCCTCAAATATGTCATAAAATAACTTGTTAAACAACTTGATTATTATTGACAATGATAGAATTACCTATTTTTCTAAGTTATCCTTTTCTCTTTCCAAATTCTAGATCCTTTGTTTCATACCTTGGACACCATCTTTAGCTTGTGTCGAATGGGATTCAATTGTACTTTCCACATCTTCCTCATGAATAACAACCTCACCAAGCTGCTAGCCACCCACTGGGGTTAGTCCTACAAATGGTTCCACCTTTTGAAAGGTGAATTATTCTAGCCCAACCACAACTATCTTGGTTTTTATTCTTTCCAACCCAACTATTTTAGGGTTAAAATGGATAGTAGTGACTGGTTCCTTGAATATGGGAGGTTCTAGGACCTTTACACTTAAGCTAGTAGATGCTCCTGGGATATCTATCTTCTTGACCTCTAGCCCTTCAATGGCCAAATTTTTTCTTTATTCCTACTCCTTAATTATAGCCCTTATCCAAGGTTTCATATCATCCTATACTTGAACATCAATGACCCTTGTCATGGTCTAAGAGCGAGAAAAGGAGGGGATCTTTTGCAACTTCCCATAGATAGACTAGTGAGGAATGACTGGTCCATGGATTGGGAACTCATCACTGAATAGATTTACTTCACTAGTGGGATGAGTGAAAGTGAAATTTGGTCTATTTTTTGGTCCCACAAGGACCAGTGTTAGTTCTGCCTTTCTCTTCTCATGGGATTCTATTGGGACAAGTTCCTTTCTTGTGTCTTCCTTGGGCCCCTCTTCCCTGTCAGAGTCATAAGCCTTTGCAATTTCCTTGAGGGCACCCTCAAGTGTCTCTTCTAGTTTTAGGGATATCATTCCTATATAATGAATCAGGGAAGGTGCTCTTTGGGGTAGTGTTTAAGGTAGGGACCCTTCACCAAGTCTTTATTCTAGCTTGACATCTCCAACTTTCTCCTTCCCTTTGCCTTGTTCATCCTAAAATTTCTCAACCTATTGTTGGGGCTATGGCTGCTCTATTTGAGGTTTCTCACAGGATGTTCTAGATGACACAAGTAGTAAATGGTATTGTAAAGGATGCATTTTCCATGTTTCCCTATATGTCTTGTTATCCCTGACCAATCTATGTTCGATCTTAATGTTATGGACTTGGATCCTATTCAATACCTCTTCATAATTCTTAGCCCTAATATAGATGGTGTCATGGACACTAAGATAATGTAAATATTATATCTTTGGGAGCTTCTTGTTCCTCAGATGGTTGCCAACTACATTTTTTAGATCTCACATCTAGAGTTCATCTAGTTGGAAGCTAAATGAATCCCTATGTGTGGACATAACCTCCACCTGATTCTAGTCTTTTATTATAGCTCTCCATATTCAAGGGAAAGGGGTGGATTAGGCCCTTATTTTTTTCTTTTCAAGTCTTATCAATGCCATAGATGAGCTAGGAAGAAATTTCTTACTCTGCAATCTTATTTGGAATATACATTGGCAGCCTGTAAGGTTGCGTCATAATTCTTTCTATCTTGATGACTATGTAATTAGGATAATACCATACATCCCCTATCATTTCAAAATATCTTTTGATGAGGGGGTGGAACCTAGGTATAGGAACACCTGTGATGGCCTCCACTATAGCAGGATAAACATAGTCATAAATAAACTACATTTGATTCCTATACTTGAAGATGTGTAGCTTGGAATAATAGTGTGAGATGGTTGTCTTGCCCTCTATGAATCAATTCCTAATACCAAGGAAGGTGGTTGAGGCTAGAAGGGCATCAAGTAGGTATGACATCATAAATAAGTAATTTGAGGTCTTTCTTTTGATAGCATTGAATTATCTGGTTATAAAAATACTGATTAAGTATCCAATTGGAGGGGTAAGTTTTTCCTCTACCATGAAGTGCACATATGAGAACTAGATATTATTTATATAAGTGGTTGAAGGGACACTAAAGACTTAGTTTAATAGGGTCATTATTACCCTAATACCTTCTCTAAATTAGATGATAGGGATTTTGCCATCAAGGCTTCTAAAGATATGAGGTCCTTGGTAGAGCCAAGGTCTGAGGACAGAGTCTAGGTCATGGTTACTGGTCCACTCTTTAACCTTGGAAAGCTCTACATGGGGTAGAGGGATATTTTAATACTTTTCAAAAGTAATAGGGGAAATGTAGGCTACCCCCTTTGAGTTCCATTCCTTAATGATCCATTCATTATCTATTATGTAATTAACAAATATAGGGGCAAGGATGTCAATATAATGTAATACCTCTAGTTTTACCATGGCATGATGAAGGCCCATCTTTTGGATAGAAACTAGGTCATAGTGTCACTTGATCATGGTGGCATTCCTCTATTCTTCTTATGAAATGGGTTGTAACTCTTCTATCATGAAATATATCTCGGACCAATTCCTAATGCCCTGGATTTTCAATGCTATGAGGTCTAATTATATATCCTTGAATATCCAACCCTCATGGTCTCTTATTAAATAGAGCTCAATATCTTCCTTCAATTACTACATTTTAGCTACCATCACATCAGATTATAGACAATATTTGTGCAAGCTCTCTTTTGCTTAGAAACATAATTAAGTTATCTTTTGATTGAATTGAAACAAATTTAATTTGTTTGGGTTGTTTTTATGTAGGGTTTAGGGTTTTAGAGCTTTAATAGTAGAAGATATCTAGGCTTTGTCTTATACGTACCTTAGATTTTATTTGATCCTTTGCCTTTATACCTTTGTGTTTTTGAGCCCACAAGATCTCAAATTTTATCCTTTTCTACTTTTATGGTGCTTATGTGGCACTGGTCTAGACCTTTCGTGGGATTTTTCATAAATGCCATTTGAACACTAGCCATTGGTATTTAAAAATACCTTCTTCATTTTGCACCATAGGATCAAAATCTTGGATTAGCGTGAGCCATTAATTAAAATCTAAGCCCTGGACATGATTAGGCCTTTCCATTATGAACCCTATGGTTGTGACACTTGGCACTTCGCATGCCTTCCCCATACTCCAAATATTTTAGTATGTCATTTGTCGAATGCATATTGGCCACCTGGCAAGCTTATGAGCCTTTGAAAAGTCATTGGCACCCTCATGCTATTGGATCAAATCCAGTGATGGGGTGTAAACCATTGATCTACAAATAATTCTTGAATGTTAAATTAGTCTATTATTAAATTCATGATATAGGCTTAAGTTCCTTAGGCTAAGGTTTGTTTCATGTTTATTAAGCATGAAATAAACCTTAGGCTAAGGAACTTATGCCTGCATTTCCAAATTTATAATGAAGGGGCAAGGGTCCAAATATTTTAGGCCACCACATATGAAAACCTTTGGTTAACTTATACCCTATATGATAAGGGTTCCCCCTTTTTAAAATAAGACTTAGTATAAGCTCATAGTTTAAGGTTCATGATTCTTAAACAAAATTCCATGAGGACCCTTCTGTATAAGTTTAGACTAAATATTAGAGCATAAGACTATTTCCATATTTTGTAAGCCAAACACTTCCATTGTTGAATATATTTGAGCATTTCCTTTAGATTATGGAGCCATTTTCAAGTTAAAATAGGATTTTGGAATGTCACTTGAACAATAAGTAAGATATGTTATTGGGTTAAAATTGATAGTCTCGTGGACATCAAATACACCCTCACGAGTGTCAATTGATGGCCACGTGGACATCAAGTTTATACCAGTGAAGTTTTAATTTTTTTGGGATTAAATTTGATGGTCATGTGGGCATAAATTTTATCTTTTCATACATTTTAATGGAGGTTGTACGAATATCAAATTTTAATGGTTTTTAAAGTTGATGGTTGTGTGGGCATCAAGTGCATCTTTTCAAACATTTGAATGAGGTCAAATGGACATCAATTTTAAGTTCATTAAAATCATTAGTGCTGAATGTGAGGATGCCATTTGGCATTTTTATAGGGCTTCCTAGGGTCTTGGTGTTAATTTTCCCCAATTGATCAAATGTTGTGATGAAGTGACAACCATAGGATCTTGATCCATGGAGTTTCTTTTGATTGGTGATCATGTCAAATGGGCCCCTTTCCTTTTACTCCTCAAATGTAATGATGTCATGTGTCCATTTTTTAGGCTTCTTGTATCCTTTTGACTTTTTAATTATGACTCTCTCTATCTGATTGGGTCCTAATGAGTAAACATGGATCATTAGATGACCAAAGATGTATGTTATTTAAGCTGAAGTTTGGGTTATCCTCACTCCATTAGATTAAATGATATGATAAAGTGATAATAATATGATCCTATAAGGCATGAGGAAGTTAATGTTAGGACCGTGGAGACAATAAAAACTTAGGCTGAAGGCATTAAGACTAAGGTCACGATTGTATCAATTAATACATCAATGGCTTAGTATTAAAACCTTAGGCTAAGCTTGGAAATATTCAAAGGGACCCTACATGATGACATTAGTTAGGCCATAAGGAAATTTATAAAAAGGGGAAATAGTAAAGGGGATCTTGTTTCCTAATTAATTTGTGTTAAAAAACATGACTAAGCCTAAAATATGTGTTTTATACTTAAGTCCATAAATGAATTTTAAAATGGTTCCCAGCAATTTGGTTCCCACCTTTATTCAAATTTGAATCAAGGGTTTGCTAGGGTTTTGGAATACAAAATTTAATGAGGATATACACTATGGAATCTAAACTAAAATACAAATGAACCTCATTAGCATTATTAGTCCAAATTAAAGAAAATCAAAACCACATGAGCTTGCCTTTTATCAAAGCAAATGACCTTCCAATTCTATAAAAGACCTTGAAATGCTAAAGTTTCCATGTTTTATTTAGAGGGTTTCTCAAGGGTCCCAATTCCAAAAAATGGGGTATGTTGGCCCCAACCATTTCCCATTTTTATTTGGTGCATCATATTTTAGCCTTCTTATGAGCCCTTTCCCCTTTTTAACCCTTTTCCTTATAGAAGCATTAGTCTAGGTGATCCATCAGAAAGAAGCTGGCCTTCCCAAGAGATTCAAAACCATTATAGGTTACCCACAACCTAGGGTTATCCCAATATTATGGCTTAGCTAGAGGGATCCTAAAGAAATCTCTATAAGGGTATAGATTAATGCCATAAAAATTTCTAGCACACCTAATGGGACTTACTATGTTACTCACTAGTGAAGAGTTTTGATGTTCTCTTCATCCAGTCAACATGTAAAGGCATGTGTTCAAACATCAATGGTGACTCTAAGTATTCATCAACTGGTTTAAGTAGCCTAGGTGCCTAGTCATCATTATTCAGTATGTATCATCACTATTTTGATCAATAAGCTTATTCTCTACCTCAACATCCTTCATATCAGATTAGTAATGTTTATGGATTCACCTTAAGTGGTTCTCAAGATTCAGTACATCAACATTTTTAGGATCAAGAGGTAGCTATTTATTACACATTCCCCTCATGGAAGTCAATTCAAAAAGATTTCTAAAAAGAAGAGGTGCTAGTTAAAGCAGCCCAAACCCCAATTCAAGAGCTACCAAAGAGACCATTCAATGTCCCTAGGTGGAAGGATACTCTCATAAGTTGTAAACAAGGTGAACTTCTTCACCCTCCCACCATCTCCCTCTTGGAAAAAGAACATTTTTTACAAAGGATAGATGAGGAGCTTGAAATCATAGGTGAACCTAAAAGGACAATGAAAGTGTCTATGATGAGGAGATCATGATAAGCAACCCACTTCATTTAAAAGGGGAAGAATTAGGTTTGAACTAACCTTTGTGGTATGGCATTGACACTAATGAAATAGATCTTGATGAGGAAAATCCTCAAGTTTAAAATAAATCAGACCTTGAATGGACTATTGAGGGCCCATTCTACATAGATGAATAAGATGATTAGAACTAGGAACCAAAGGTTGGTTCACTTATAAATGAGTTGTCAAATAAAGATAACCCTGATGGATTGGAGCTGGAAGAAGGTAAATTAGACCTTGAGCAAGATAAATGTGTCTTTTTGGACCTTTGTTGGTCAAATAAACCCTAATTTATAGTTGAAAAAAAAGATGAAATCTTGAGTGAGGTTGATGAATAAGACATCTCAAGTGCTCAAGTAATGCAGTTTGATGAGCTACCACTTTGTGTGATGGAGGAGGACCTTGAGGGTGAACAAAGCTTTAAATATGAGCATGTGATTTGAGAAGAAGATCCTAATAAACTCAAGATAAACTTGCATACACCAAAAAGTGAAAGGGAATCGGAGGACTTGTTTGAGATATTGAAAGCAAGCTATGCTATTCTCCAAGGAGACTATGATTTGATTGTGCCTGTGGAGCATAATGATGGAGCAACAAAGTGTAGGAGTGAGGTAAAATCTGAGTTCTCAATGTTTGTATTAAGAAGAGGATGTCCTATCATGTACCTATCTTAGTTGGAATAGGAAAGGGAGGATCCATCACATGTTGTACTTAGTTTAGATCACATAATTGAGCATAAAAAAGACCCAGATTAGCTTGCATATCCACTCCAAGAGGTTTGTATGTCCAATTTATCGAATTGGGTAGGTGAGTTTATTTTTGTTCTTATTTTTGGAGAAGTATATCACCAATATGTTAAATATCCACTCCATCTTTAGTTGGATTCCCTAAATCATGCAAAGCATATTAGATTAGTGAGAAAGGAAAGCTATTTTTTATAACCATTCAATGGTTTTGTGTAGATTCTATTCTGATTGGTTAGTTTAGCGTAGGTAGATTTTATGATTTCCTCTAAGTGCATTGGGAACATTTAAGTTTTATTCTATGTTACCTTCAATATGTGCCTTAGGCACAATTATTATTTTGTTTTGGTCCTTGTTTCAAGAGGAATTTATCCAGAGGGGAAGCCTTGTATCATTTCAGGTCAGCTAAGAGCAAAGACTTATGAGTTCATGCCCAATAGATCAAACAAGGTAACTAGTATATTATATAATAGACACAAAACCCCAAGATGTCACCAAAAATGTTGGCCAATTTTGGCTTACATATAAGTATTCTACCTGAATAGATGAGATAAACAAAGTTCTAGATGGAATGAGTGGTCTAAAGATCACATACAACCTGTAAAGCTTTTGAAACATTTTAAGTAACTTAAAGTGTAGTTTGTCAAATTTTAAAGAAGATAGTTTCCATGGTGATCATGACCTTCATGGGCATAAAGCATGTTTCACAAGTCTCAAAAATTTATTTTGAGCCTTGAAAGTTCTTACACAAGCATAAAAGTGCCAGACTATCATTAACACGTCATGCAAAAATGGATAGGTTAGTCTAGTTACACATTTAATAAATGCACTTGGGAGGTCAACTAGGGCCAAAAAATTACATGAAAATGATGTATTTCATTCCTAGATCATCCTATATAAATTTCATATCTTGATGTCTCTTCTATCTGAAGATATAAATCTTCAAAGTTAGACTTTAAAAGTAGAACATGCATGGGAACGCCAAGTTAAAGTTGCAAAAAATAACCATTTGAATTCAAATGTTCCAAACATGAACATGAAATTGAAAAGTGTATAAATATTAGAATATAGGATCAAATAAAATGGTGAGTAGGTGATTAATAATGTCAATGGGTCCCAAAGATCTATTGAAACACATTTGATCATGCATTGAAGATCAATGATGAGCATCAAGTCAAAAAGTTAGTATGAGTGTGTGGATAACAAGTATCAAGATCTTAGGTGATTGAATGAATATCTCATTATGAATGATGATTGATAAGGCTATTAGGTCTAGGGAGATTGATGATGCATGATCCATCCTATAAAGCAAATCTAACAGTGAGCGATGGGTCAAATGGTTAGTGAATCCTAAGAGCAAATGCATGGGTGACAAGTGTCTTAAGCACATTAAACTAGTAGAAGATTTATGGCTTGAATTCTTTCATACAGAGGGAGATGTATGGTGCACATGAGGTTAATGAGTCAAAAATCCAATAGTAGGATCTTGAGAATGAATGAATAATGAATAGATGGCATAATTTGAGAAGGCCCAAATCAAGATCGATGGTCAATATTAAAAGTCAAAGACATGAGGCTTCGAGTAGAGGTCAAACATGTGACCTAGATTGAACAAGAGAAATTTTTCAAAGGGTATATGTAACCATTAGAGTTCAGTAAAACATCTATCAAGTAGACATAATCATAGTCATGATGGTTATGATGAATTCCTGTCACCATTAAAACATAGTCTCAAGCTTTGGTTCAAAGATTTAGAACTTATAAAGCCCATCTTTTGGGGTTGAAAAATTATTTTGAAACTATGATAATTAATCTTTAAAGATCTATGTAGATAATGAGTTTTAGCTTGCATAATTTCTCAAAGGCAAAAATAAGTCTTTCTAGGCCTAATAAAAATTAGAGATGGGCAACTAACTATTGAAATGAGATCAAGAAGCCTATGGATATTCATCGATATAATGACTATACAAAAACTAATAATCTGGATTGGTTTTCAACATATAGTAAAGCTCCATATCTAGGTTGGGATAGATGTAGACATAAATAAAGCATGGTAGAGTGTCTCATCCTTAGATATAGTCATAACTTTGACTAACAACCACTAAAAATAGACATAAGCATGGCTCTGTCAAGTTCAAGATATGAGGATTTTTTCCTCATGAATAGGTCAAGTGGAAGATAGCATAAGGTTCTAAGATAGAGATCTGGTGGTTAGAAAATTAGTTGGAGAATTCAATACTATTCAAATCTTAAAGGATCTTTCTTTCTTGAAAGGATCATGACCCATCATCTTCAAAATAAAATCTTGTCTTCTAGTGCATTTCTTAGCCAATGAGAAGAGCTTGAAGACTAATTATAGAAAATGCATGTTAACTTGTTAATCAAGGGATAACCCTATTTTGATTAAAAGTGTGTTGGATCATTCATTTAAAGGTGGTAGCTCATTGATTTTTCTTGGTTAACATGCTCCCTCTTCTCTCTTCTCCCTTTCTCTATATCACCCATTATTTCCAATTTTGTTCTCTCTCTCTCTCTCTCTCTCTCTCTCTCAGATTCTAGACTCTCACAAGGACTCTTTGATCTTTAAGAGTAGGGGACTCTCTGAGATATTATAAAATATGTTCATCTTAATTAGGCTAAACTCTATTAAGCATTTGTAAGAACTACCTCTTGATGCAATAAATGAATTTATTTACATATCTCTTGCCTTGGATCTATGTTGAGTGAGTTGTACATGATGGCATAGTGAAGGAGAATCTTCCTCATCCATTGTCATCCTTTATTACCTACTTTAGGGTGTTTTCAAGATATTTCAAGTCTAGATTAGTGTTCTGCCTAAACCTATTCCATGAAACACTGATGCACTAAGTTAGATTGTGAGGTTGTGTGAGCTAACATTGTCTGCTATAGATCTAGTGTGGGTTCAAGCTTATGGGAGTTTACCATTTTTATTTGGTACATTACCATTTATCCTTCTTAGGATCCATTTTCCCCTTTATAACCCTTTTCATTTCAAAATAATTAGTTTGGGTGATCCATCAGAAGGAATCCAACCTTCTCCAAAGGTTTAGCCCCATCATAGGTTAGCCACAACTTGGGGTTATCCCAATATTATGACTTAGTTGGAGGGAGCCTAAAAAACTCTCTCCAAGGGTACAAATTAATGCCATACCAGTAACTTGACAGTGTTTTATATATTACCCCCAATATGTGTTGATTTTTTCATCCCTTGGTTTTATGAAGGGATAAGAGCCTCTTGGTGATTGAATAATGTATGCTCTATGTCTGGTGAAACATGTTGTGAAACATCCCTAGGTTTTTTTTCTAGATGAAATGATAGGATATGTCATAGATGTAAGCTCAACTAAGGTATGATATGTTTGATCTATCACATTCTCTTGCTCTTTAGAAGCATTATTATTGATTGAAGTTAAAACCAAAGAGTTTGTTAAGTCCACAATAAACTATTTCACATATCGTTATCTAATTTTCTTGATCTTACTAGTAAGATATTTATCATTAGGAGTAGAATCTATTCATGTTTCTTTTCCCTTTCTATAAGAAGAAATATTGTATTTTTTAATGTGAGTGAGAGGTCGCTCTTACTGTTGCTCTTCTACCCTAACAAGTGTGTGAAATTGTTCCATCAAGAAATTTGGTGGCAACCTAGTGCCTGATTCTATCAAAATTAATAGGGATTCATCTTTTTCTTCTAAGGGTTGGTGTTCATAATAATCTTCTTTAGACCCTATGGTTATTATGATATATTTAAACACAAAGGAGTCATCATGTCCATCATAATAATGTTATTCCTCATAAATAGGGCCATAAGAGACCCCACTATGAGTATGCCTTTGTGTCATACTTAGAAGGTTATTTTACTCATTTGATAAGATGTAAAATGTGTTTTACAAATGTTTAAAAAGGGTGTTTAGATTTCTTCAAACAAATGACAAGGTAAGATGAGACTATAATAAAAG
This sequence comes from Torreya grandis, assembly GCA_037957365.1. NCBI lineage: Eukaryota > Viridiplantae > Streptophyta > Pinopsida > Cupressales > Taxaceae > Torreya > Torreya grandis. The sequence continues at coordinate 778,003 of JARHVA010003481.1, read as the reverse complement.
CAGTGACATAGTACCACATAATTAGAAGAAATTGGTTACAAATTTAATCAAATTTGGTAGGTTGAAATTGTCAAATTAAAAGAGGGTAATATAACTTTGGAACCTAAAGTTTAGGATAGCACAACAAAGTTAGGTCAAAGATACATCAAAATAATAAAATCTCGATATAACTATGATGAGTTATGAATAAAAAATTAGAAGAAGGTCTTTTTGATTAGGAATATAAAAATGCAAACTAAGAAACTCAAAACATGAATTAACATAAGAATTCCTAAGTATAAATCCAAAACTAAATGAGAAGAATAACAGTGCCACATGACAATAATATGTAAAATGGTCTAGGAACTTAAAGCATGGGCAAAAGTAAGATAATATAAGTCCACAATGAGAATCAAATGATGATGAGTCTAGGTAATAACCTTCAATCCAAATGAGAAATTGTACCCAAGTTACTCAAACTAAGTGCAAAAGGTAAACTGATAGCACCTTAGTTTAGAAATTAGAAAGGTGAGATTTTGAAATTAGACAAAATGGAAGAGCTTTGATATTTTTCAAAGTGGGAAAATGGTCTAGACTCAAATGGACAACATAACAATGTTCAAAAAATATAAACACAATGTTTTGAATGAAGATTTGAATAAGGTGAAAAGTGATTTCAATTTGGTCAGTGTAATGCCTCTTTGTTCAAATAAAATGGTGTATGACAAAGTGTTTGGTTTCTTGACATATATTTTGGATTTCACATAAACAATTTTAGACTAAAAAAAAGACCAAGAAAGTAAAGGATAAAATGACAAACACACCTAAGTGTAACATCTTAAATCTTAAAACTAACAAGGTTGTATGGTAATGTCAAAATCCATCTATATACATGCTCTTTAGAGGATTTTTAATTATTAATACAAAAATAAAATTACATAAAATTAGGGTTCTTACACCCCCTCTTCTCTTAAGAGTTTGTATGGTGACATGGAACTTCAGGATACTCGCCTTGCATCAACAATATGTCTACAATAAGTGGGGTTTATCTAAAACTAAATTTTCATGCATCTAGATGGTCCAAAGTGTGGATAACTCTAGATATGATCACATCAATTGGATCTATGTCAATTGGATTGTTGTGAAAAGGTCTTGTCCTTTTCACAACCACTGCATCCATCAATTGCTCAATGTAGTATGATGTCCTAGTTGCCCCTAAGGTCCAAGGTGGATAACCATTAATAGATCTTGTTTTAGCCCAAAAAAACAAGCATCTCACTGGGTCATCCTCAATTTATATACCCCACCATGGAGTGGGGTTGAAATGATGCCATGAGATGAATTACCAGGTCAATGTTTCCTTAAAGAACCCATGAGGAGGTGATGAACTCTTGCTCACAAGCCAAAGTGCATAAAGATAAAGACAAGTGAAAAGAATTTATGGTCACTTTAGGACTGCCAAAACCATATGGATTTGAGGAGGGCCCAAGTGAATTTATTTTCATAGCTTTGGATAAGGCACCAAATGCAAATAATGAGTGTTTTTGGTCACCCAAGTTACCTAAAAGGGACATGAGGAGAGCATGCATGCATCACTCATTGTACTAAAATCAAACACTTCAATAAACAAACATAACAATAGAAATCTTAAGAGTATTTATCTAATGTGAGAGTTTTTTTATGACACCAAAATGAAGTATGAATGAATTTTTCCTTTGAATTGTTAGGAAATAGAGATTAAGTGACTTAAATCCTACAAAGAAGATGTTAGAAGTCTAAAATCATGGTGTGAAATTATTAGAAAAACTTTTAGCTTATTGTTTTAAGTCCATGTTTTCTTGTGTAGGTTGATCTCTCCATTCCATAGAGCAATCTCATCATTCCATAGTATGTTATTTCCAGTATATAGATTGATCTCACTAAAAAATAGAGCAAAGGAAACATTGGTTCATGATCTTATCATTTGACAGGGCAATATCCCTGATTAGCATAGGGATCCCATTGAAGTACAGGGCATTCCTATTAAAATAATAAAAATTGATAAAATAAAACAAAATTCACCTATTAGTTTCTAGTCCAAAATGATCTCACCATTTTATAGGTCGATCCCGCTAATCCATAAAGTGATTTCACTGATCTGTAGTGCATTTTTATCATTCTATAGAGTGATCCCAGCAATCTGTAACATGATCTCACCAATCTTATAAAACACATAGGAAGATAGAGAGTGGATAAAATTAATCTTACTATTCATAGACATGTTCCCACTATTTCATAGGGCAATCTTGTTGATGTTCAGGCTGATCCCACCAACTTACAAAGTGATCCTGCCATTTGTTTTAAAAGATACAAAAATGTAAAATGAGAGAAAAAGAAGTGAAAAATATCCTCTAAAGAGGGTCTGAATGAAAAATTAGAAGATATAAATACTTGTGTGAAGTATGAGTCCCACTAGACATTCTAAAATGTAGATTTGGATTACAAGATGTGTTAGTCAATATGTTAGTCAAGAAAGTCTCTATAAAAAAGCATATAGACATTAAAACATCAAGCCTACTCCCTCATGGGGTGTTGATAATGAATTATAAGAGTTATTTAAAGAAGGAATACTTAAAAACCTTCCAAATAACATCCCTCCTTCTAAGAGTGGCTAAAAATCATGATTTCCATAGATTTGGTGCTTCAAGTCTGTGTTCATGATGATTAGCATGATCCTCCATCACTTCCTAGTGCACCAATGGATTAGGATCACAATTTTTTTTTGATTTGTGCAAATAGGTGAAGAATTTCTATAGAAATTTATGTATAGCATGTTTTTATATTTAAATCTTAAAAATGGTGGTTTGGCTCACTTATTTATAGATTTCTAATTTTTTTTTAATCAACCATGACTATCCATCTTGAGATCAAGATATGTGGCCATGGATGAATTAAATTTTAGAGGGACATGTTGGGTGAATATTTTGTCACCAACTAACTAATGGGAAAAATAGGTGTTTCCAGTATAGCATAGGGAGATTTATTAGCCAAATGTGCAGGTCGACCACATCAAAAGGGGACAAATCTCTCCTCTCATCAAGGGGAGGTTCCCTATAAATATGAAGTGATATATATATATATATATATATATATATATATATATATATGTATGTATATATATATATATATAAGCTAAAAATAACACTCAAGGGTAGGATAACACCATCCATCTCTCTTTTTTTAGAGATGATGTTCATAAATCAAAGGAGAAATCCTGGTGAAATGACAGAAGGCACTTCTCTTCTTTTAGAAGTGCTATTCAACAAATAACAAGAATCTTTCTGGTAGTGAATGATAAGTAAATATAACAGGGCACAATAACCAACATAATGAGGTGTAACATAAAGTCTCCACCTCAACTGCCAAAGAGTAAAATATGAAGGACAATGGGGGCACAAAGTCATCCCAAGATCCTTTAAATAGAAACAAAAAATAAACACACTAAAGACAATTATGGAAGCACAAAGTCTCTCCATAGTCAGCTTCAGGACACCTTCCTGGTTACTTCCGCTAATTCTACTTATTTAATTAAATGGACAAGAATGAATTCAAGAAATAGACATAAGAACAATTTCCTCAACACAAGCTATTCCAGCACAAAGTCTGAAAGGTCACTTGCTTTCTCATTCAGATAATGAAATATGATTAACAATCTGAGCTCAAAGTCTCAAGAAATACCTTTCAATTTGGGTAGAGTTTTGATTTTATAACAGAGAGATATCTTTTGCATAAAATAAGAGATTAAAATATATATAACTCTAAGAGAGACTTGAGCACTTTGTTTCATGGAATGGCCCATGCTGCATTCAATGCCTTTAATGCATTTTTAGTTCTATCTAGGGGCCATGCTGGAATAGGGCATTGGCATTAACTTTGGCATGTTAATTCTTCTCAAATGTCTCCTCCAAAGTATGGGCCACTTGGTCCTCTTCCCGATATTCATGTAGCTATCCACTTCACCTTTACTCGATATATAAAAATAGGCTATGCTATTGAGTGCTCACACTCTCTGATGTCCACCTGGTGGACTATTTCACCTACTAAAAATAACTCTTGTGTAGATATTTATGGATTTTAGGCTATTTCACCTAATAAAAATAACTCTTACATATATATTTCTATATTTTTTACATCATTTCCTCTTTCCTCACCATGTCTTGTCCTTCCTTGGTGATTTGAGCTCTTAGGCTATCTTCTCGCTTTTTGCTGGCTCCTTCGACTTCTTCTTTGGCCGGTCACTGAGTTTGTTTTCAAGTCCATGCCATATTTGAAAAATAATAGATATTTTCTTACCCTAAATTTGATGTCCGTGGGGATGTCACTGGTCACTGGTCACTTGAACCACTTTAAACCTTGAACCTTTGAACCTTTTAGTTCAAGTTTCAACAGTTCAATGGTTCATTCTTTGCTCTTCAAATCCTTTATTATTCTAAGTATCTCAAACTTTATTAAACTTGTTGAACCTTTAAACTTTGAACTCTTTTGGTTCAAGGTTCAACAGTTCAATGGTTCAATCTTTCTTCTTCGAAGTCTACTTTTCTTATGGTCCTTCAAAACCATTGAACTTTCTGAAGCGGTTGAACTTTGAACTTGCCAAAGGACTTAATTCTTTGAAATCTATTGATGTCATTGAACCTTTGAACCCATTAAACCTTTAAACCTTTGGAGGTGGGGTTCAATGGTTCAATGGTTCAATCTTTTGTTTGAAGCTTGCCGATGAATGTTTCGGTTAAACCTCGACATTGAACCAACCTTGAAATTGCCTAAGTGTTTGGAACTTGTTCTTTTATGAGAGCTCGCTTGTTGAATTTGTTGAACCTATTGAACCTAGAGTTCCTTAACTAAAAATACTTAAATAATTGAAGAACTTGAGCACTCAGAACATTTTTTGGGAAGGGAAGAGAGAATTTTGGCCTATAGGACCAAAATAGTTGATATTTTGTCACAAAAAATAAGTGACAAATTTTGGGAATAACAGCTGGCTCTAGTTGGGGAACTTCCATCGATTGTAAAAACAATTGAAGGGAGTAGAATCCAGAATCTCCAGTGCCTTTAAGTATGCTATTGGGCTATAGAGTCATGCTACCCAAAAAAAAAGGCACCAAAAAGAAATGAAAATGAAAAGCACCAAATAGAACTAAAGACTATGCAAATATATATATATATATATATATATATATATATATATATATATATATATATATATATATATATATATATATATACAACTGATGTCCCTTGATACTTCAAGGATTGAAGTGATTCAGATGCTGCTCACTGTGAGGTAGTGAAAATAGTGTGCCATCTTGATACTTCAATAGGAAACTATTTTTACCATTGAGCTGATGAATAGTAAATGGGCCTCTCCATAGGGAATTGTATTTCCCATGCATTCCCTTTGGTTCTCTTCTCTTGTCCCATAACAAAACTTAATCACCAATCTAAAAATCACAAGTTTTTGCTTTTTGGTCAAAGAGCTTCTCCACCAGACATTGATGCACAACAATTCCATCTACCACCATAGCTCACTACTCATCTAGCTCAGTCAAGCACATGATCCTCTTATCGATGGAGCTTTCATATGTCTGATCTTTGACTACCTTTGCCAATTTCAATGCTGGTAATTCTAGAGTGATTGGTATCTCTACATTGAGACCATACAGAAGTTGGAAAGGTGACATACCTATTGCCCTCTTGAGCATAATTTTGTCTACCCTAAAGCATCAAATAATGCTTTATGCTAGATTCATTGGTTATTCTACCAATTTCTTGATGATGGTCACCAGATTCTTGTTACTCAATTCTGCTTGGCCATTTCCTTGCAAAAAATAATCAAAAGAGTGGGAGAAGGTAATCCCATAATAAAAGTAGAATTGAGTAATCTCATGGGAAGAGAAATAGGTTGCATTGTCTATCACAATCTTGGTTGGGACCCCAAACCTGGAAATGATGTTTTCCTTGAGGAAATTGCATACTACTTCTGAAGTAACATGCTTGGCTGGAATAGCTTCCACCCATTTGGTGAAGTAATCTATGGCTTTGAGGACATAATCATGTCCAGTGCTTGAAGATGGGTTTACAGCACCAATAAAATTGATTCCCTATTTCTGAAATGGCTCTTCTGTTACCACTGGCTTAAGAGGTAAAGCAACTAACTTAGGTCTTCCAACAAACTATTGGCATAGTTCACATCTTTGTACCCATTTGTATGCATCTTGAAATAGACTAGGCCTATAATACCTGGCTCACAAAATCTTATGGGCAGTTACATGCACATAAAAATGTCCTCCATAGGCCAGATTATGAAAGGACTCCAAAAGTTTGTTCTACTGCACTTTATCCATGTAGTGAAAGAATACCCCATCAAGGTTCCTCTTATATATCCCGTTGTCCCATAAGACAAAGTTGGTAGCTTTCAACTTGACAGTCCTCTTTATTTTATGAGATAGGTGAGTAGGAAACTCATCATAGATAAGGAAATGAACAATACTTGAATACCACTCATTCATGGTGGAGACAAAGAGGACTGTTAGTGCATCTTCAATTTTTACTTCTTCAAACCCTGTTTCTTCTAGTATGTTATCAATAATCAATTGGTAGAGACCCCTTCCCAATACAAGCTTCATTGGTTTGATAACAAGATTAAACTTCTAGATTTTAGCAATCTAATTGCCCTTTTTGGTTCCAAACTCTTGCTGAGTTAATATGGATTTGACTATGGTATCAGGAACTAGGGTAATAGTGTGTGAAATCAAGATGTAAAAGCAGAAATGCTTTACTGCCTTTACCACTGCATAAGCATGCTTCTCTATATTTGAGTATTTCAACTCATGAGATTTAAGAGGACAGCTCATGAAGGATATGAGAGATTCCACAACTTATTTGTTATATTAAACTAGAATTGCTAAAAGTGTGTGCTTGAAAGCATAACTGTACATTATGAAATCTTTAGTATAATCTAGACAAACCAAAATCGGGACATGGGCGATAGCTATCTTGATGTCTCGAAATGCCAGTTTGCCTTCTTTAGTCTAGCTAAAAGTGGCCTTTCCCTTCATCATGTCCATAATATGGTGAGTCTTCTTAGTGAACTCAAGAATGAACTTTCATAAAAAAATCACCTTTCTGAAGAAAGAGTGAACTGTCGTCTTACTTGTGGGCAGAGTAAGCTCATGGATGGATTTGACTCTTTCTGAGTCAATCTTTATGCCTCCTCAAGATACAATGTGTTCAAGAATTTTCCCTTATGTTACCCCAAAAATAGACTTATTAGGATTTAGAGAAATGCCATTCTGATGACATCATTCTAGCACTTGTTGCAAATGGTGCACATGATTAGAATGATGCTTGGAAAAGACTGTCAAATCATCAAGGTACACCATAATGAACTTACCCATTTCATATTTAAAATCAAGGTCCATTGCTTTCTAAAAATTGGTGCCAAAATTTATTAGGCCAAATGTCATTCTTCGATATGCAAAGGTGCCCCAAGATGTGGTGAAGGCAGTCTTATGTTGTTCTACTTCACCAACTTCCACTTGATTGTACCCTGAGAAGCCATCCAACATTGATAACATCTCTAAACCAGTCACCATTTGAAGGACTTGATCCATGATGGGTAGAGGATAATTATCCTTTAGGGAGGATTGATTCAAATTCCTAAAATCCATGCAGAGGTAAATTTCTCCATTCTTTTTTCTCACAAGAACTATGTTTGTAATCTATGTGGAATGATGGATTGGGAAAATTATTCTAGCATTCAACATTTTCTATATTTCAGACAAAATAGTACCTGATATCTTTGGATTATACTGCCAAGATTTCTACTTGAAAGGCACCAAATAACTCTTGAGAGGAATTTCATGGCAAATTTCTTTAGGCCTGGGTGACTTTAGATCATCATAAAGTATGCCAAAACATCCATGTAATGGCAAAATAGGGTAGTAAATTTGAGCTTCTCCTCCAGAGTGCAGCACTTCCCAATGCTCACCATCTTGGGATTTTCCTTGGTACTTAAATTTATTTGATCAAACTCTTGAGAGGAGCTTGAATCCATTTGTTGCTGTTTGATGAACTTGTCATACTTGTCAAATAGTTTCTCAAGGGAAACCAGTCCTTTTGGGATTTTATTCCCTTTGAGCTATAAGAATTTTTCACCTGCATCTCAACTTGTTTCAAGGGCTGATTCAAGTTTTTGAGGTTCACTACCTTCAAAGTGAAGCTATTCAAAGTTTTCTTTTTATTTTAGAAAGGTGATGATTTGGTTGTCACTATTGATCACTTGCCAATGATTGGCATTATCAGGCACACTTTGTCAAAAAACCAATTTGATAGTGTACCTATCTCCCTTAAAATCTTGGTGAGGAATGAAAAGAGTCACCAAAATAGCTAATGCATCAGCTCAGTCATTGAATTCCCTAGGTACTACAAAGATACTAAGAGCATTAGAGATTTTAATTTGATCCCAAACTAGATTGTGGTAATGACACAATCTTTCATTCTTAGTTTGATACAGGTTCCTCACCTGATAAACCACTAGCTCAACATCTCCTTTGGCATGAAGGAGTTTGATGCCCCTATCTTGAGTGGCCTTCAATTCGAGTAGTAGTGATTTGTATTCAGCAATATTATTGGTGTTACTGAACTACAACTTGTATGAAGAAGGAAAAATATCTCCTTGAGGAGATATCAACACAATCCTAGCTCTAGAATCGGTAGAGGAACATCTGCCATCAAATTTTAGAATCCAGACATCATCAAAAACTAATTTTTTCTTAGATTTTTCTTCATTTAGAGGGGAGGATTCCTCTGGTCTTGCATTGTGCTCTATTAAGTCTTCTTATAATTTGTCTGAACCAATTTTCAGATTGTCATTTTCAAAAGTTTCATCAGTCAAGACAAGAACATCCTCTGTAGTCAAGAAGTAATTACCCACGCCTAAAGACTCAAATAGAATTTGAGCTTCAAGCGCTGATGTTTGAGTGACAACATATTTTACTTCCTTATTAGGGAGCAATCTCTACATGATGCCTTTGACTGAGATCCTCACTTCAGATAGGTCCATGCTCAATTATCCATTAACATCCTTGTAAAAATTTCATCCAACCAGAATGTCGTAGGAAGTTGGGACATCAGCCACTAGGACTGTCATTTTAATCCTCTTTTCTAGAAATGCCACAAATGCAAATTGGGCATCCTTGATTTTTCCCAACAAAGGCACTTGTTTGTTTTCCATTGAGAAACATCTCCCAAAGGTCTTGGTTAGCGTGAGTCCAAGAGATTCTACCACTTTAGCGAGCATGACATTGTCAGATGCACCTGAGTCTATTATGCAGTTGTTCAGCTGGTGACCATTTATCAATAGGGAGACAAAATGGTTTTGTCTTCTCAGGAGCAGTAGGAGGAGTAATGACAAGATTGTTTGGGATGGACATGTTCCTTGGGGGATCATGAGTTACCTTTGGAATAGCTAGTCCTGTAAGGATGGTTTTATTCTTTACACATTGAACCAACTTATCCAACTATTCAGGGTTGGATTGCAAGAATTCAAATTTAGACATTTGAATTTTGGTTTTCTTAACATGGTCAATTATATCAAATATTTGAAATGAATTAGGAATAGGGGAAGGTATTTCATCCTTCTAGTTTTTAGGAGGGGTGGTGCTAGTCTGTGAATTTGAAGTAGAAGGTGCAAGAACATTTAGGGTACTTACTTTTTTAGTGATTATCAGGTCCTTTGATTGAAAAGGTAGAGTAGTCCCCCATTTAGCAATTGAAATTTCTAGTTGAGATCACTCCCCTAATTTTTCCCTTATCAGCTTGCTGGGCTAACTAGTTCTGGGACTAGGTAAATATAGTGTATGATCCATCTAATGCTTCACCTTTACTTCTAGGTTCATCCTAGTAATTTAGGAAACCAATGTTAGAGTCACCAGCTAATTCTTCTTGGTTTGATACAAAGAGATCAACATAATCTTCTGGGTTTAACTCAGGCTAGAAGGAAAAATTAGATTTTGTGTTAAGATATCCAACTATTGAGTTAGATGGAGCTGCTTCAATAATAAGTTTCCCCTGAGGGGGAGGAAGATGATTTGGCTGCCCTTGATTCTTGGCAGCATTACCTTGGTATGATTGGTTTGGAAACATCATCCTTGGTATACCTCAGTATGAAGGAGGGGTAGACATCCCTTGTGCCATTTTCTTTTTGAAAGCTAACAACTCATTTTATAGCTTTTGCACCATTGGATCAATGGTGCATGTAGATAGATATTTAGAGGATGAAGAAGATTTATCTCTATTAGGATCTCTCCTTATCTTCCCCACCAAGATGAGATCATCTTCCACCTCAGTAGCCAAATCCTAAGCTGTAACAAGGTCTATGTGGCCAACACGTCTCAATAAGAAACTCACTTCAAAAAGCTAAGAGTTGATGAAGAAATATTCAAAATTCTCAGCTATCGACTGAGCAATTGTAAGAATCCTATTCCTCAGCTTGTCAAACTTGGCCATGAAATCTCTCATAGGTTCATGAGGTGCCTTCTTCATTTGTGTGAGCTGAGCTAGCATGGCATGCACATATTCTACAAGCTTGAACTTGGCTTTAAATTTGGATTTGAGGGTGTTCCAGTCAGTCACAGATTGAGCCTACAAATGGTAGAACTAGTCTGCAGTAGCACTTTGTAATGTATTTATGAATATCTTGACTGCTACATCTTCATAATCCACACCTATCATGCCACAGACTATGCTAAAGGCTACAATATGTTCATCAAGATGAACTCTCCCATCACCAAATAATTTGGGGAAATTCTTCCTTGAACTACGTGGTAGCTCATGTAGAGGTGGAGTTAAATTGAGTGGGCCAAAAGAGTTACCCCAGGGGCCTTAAGCTTCCATTATATGACTATGGAAAGGGGGAATAACAAATTTGGGTGGAGTATGTATAGGCAAAGCTCTGCTAGCAGAGGAAAAAGAAGCTCTACCTTGTATTGGTGACCTGGTGTTGGTAGGAGGAAGACTCTTAGTTCATTGAAGGTGAGGTTATGGAGGAAACAAATCAAAATTGCTCTACTGCAACAACTCAAAAATAGGGTCAACAACACCTTGAGATTTATAGCTTCTTGTATAGCATGGAGCTGCTAGAGTGTAAAACCAAAATGGATAAGGATAGGGACTGCTTTAATTTGAAGCTTGAGGCTTCAAACTACGTGTTCTTCCCCAATAGAGTCACCAAAAACTATTGGGTGAATATTTTTTTACCAGCTAATTGATGGGCAAAAGAGGTGTTTCCACCACAACATAGGGAGATTTATCAGCTAAATGTGTAGGTTAACCACATCAAAAGGGGATAAGTCTCTCCTCTCATCAAGGGGAGGTTCCCTATAAATTTGAGGTGCTATATATATTAATATATTATAAATAAGCTAAAAATAACACTCAGGGGTAGGATAACACCATCCATCTCTCTTTTTTCAGAGAAGATGTTCACAAATCAAAGGAAAAATCCTAGTGAAATGACAGAAGGCACTTCTCTTCTTTCAGAAGTGCTGTTCAGCAAACAACATGAATCTTTTGGTAGTGACTGATAAGTAAATGTAACAGGGTGTAATAACCAATAGAATGAGGTGTAACACAAAGTCTCCACCTCAACTGCCAAAGAGTGAAATACAAAGGAAAATGGGGGCATAATGTCATCCCAAGATCCTTTAAATAGAAATAGAAAATAAACACACTAAAGACAATTGTGGTAGCACAAAGTCTCTCCACAGTTGGCTTTAGGACACCTTCCTAGTTACTTCCACTAGTTCTACTTATTTAATTAAATGGACAAGAATGCATTCAAGAAATAGATATAAGAACAATTTCCTCAACAACACAAGCTAATCCAACACAAAGTCTAAAAGGTCAGTTACTTTCTCATTTAGATAACGAAATATGATTAACAATCTGAGCTCAAAGTCTCAGGAAATGCCTTTCAATTTGGGTAGAGTTTTGCTTCTATAATGGAGAGATCTCTTTTGCATAAAATAAGAGATTACAATATATAGCACTCCAAGAAAGACTTGGGCACTTTGTTTCATGGAATGGCCCATGCTGCATTCAATGCCTTGAATGCATTTTTAGTTTTGTCTAGGGGCCATGTTGGAATAGGGCATCAGCCTTAATTGTGGTGTGTTAATTCTTCTCAAATGTCTCCTCCAAAGTATGGGCCACTTGGTCCTCTTCTCGATATTCATGCAACTTTCCACTTCACCTTTACTCAATCTAGAAAAATAGGCCACGCTATTAAGTGCTCACGCTCTCTAATGTCCACCTGGTGGACTATTTCACCTACTAAAAATAACTCCTGCATAGATATTTCTAGATTTTGGACTATTTCATCTACTAGAAATAACTCTTACATAGATATTTCTAGATTTTCTACATCATTCCATCTTTCCTCACCACATCTTGTCTTTCCATGGAGATTTGAGCTCTTGGGATATCTTCTCACTTTCTACTGGCTCCTTCGACTTCTTCTTTGGTCGGTCACTGAGTTTATTTTTAGGGTTACACCATATTTGAAAAAGAATAGATATTTTATTACCCTAAATTTTATGTTTACAGAGATGTCACTGGTCGCTGGTCACTTGAACCACTTTGAACCTTAAACCTTTGAACCTTTTAGTTCAAGGTTCAACAGTTCAATGGTTCATTCTTTGCTCTTCAAATCCTTTGTTCTTCTAAGTCTCTCAAACTTTATTGAACTCATTGAACCTTTAAACTTTGAACTCTTTTGGTTTAAGGTTCAATGGTTCAATCTTTCTTCTTTGAAGTCTACTTTTATTTAAGTCCTTCAAAGCCATTGAACTTTTTGAAGTGGTTAAACTTTGAACTTGCCAAAGCACTTAACTCTTTAAAGTCTGCCGATGTCGTTGAACCTTTGAACCCATTGAACCTTTGAACCTTTGGAGGTGGGATTCAATGGTTCAATGGTTCAATATTTTGTTTGAAGCCTATTGATGGACCTTTTGATTGAACCTCGACATTGAACCAACCTTGAAATTACCTAAGTGTTTGGAACTTGTTCCTTTGTGAGAGCTTGCTTGTTAAAGTTGTTGAACCCGTTGAACCTACGAGTTCCTTGACTAAAACTACTTGAATAATTGAAGAACTTTAGTGCTCAAAACATTTTTTGAGAAGGGAAGAGAAAATTTTGGCCTATAGGACCAAAATAGTTGATATGTTGTCACCAAAAACAAGTGACAAATTTTGGGAACAACAGGACAAACCATAAATATTCCCATTAATATTTGGAAAAATGGGGCATTAATGAGGCATAGGAGAGCTTAATCCTGATATTTGTTCCATTAATGACTTATGGATGTGACCCCATTGATAATGTCATGGGATGATGCAAATTTAAGGAATGCATTTATAATAAATAGATTTTCAATAACTTCCATGGAATTTTCACTTAGGCTCTTGATTTAATTTAATTTACTTAAGTGACTTTGATTGATTTTATATAATTCTTTGGAAGTATGTTTCATGATTAATCAACTTAGTTAGAAATGTCATTTAATTTAGTCATAAGTTGATTGAAGTATAATCAGAAGGTGTTAGTTGCATATGAAAAACTATCCTAGTTAGGGCATTATGAATGTGAAATAACACATGCACCTAACATGTGCTACTGAATTAGAAGAATTCAGTGGTCCATAGTGTCATTTTTCATAGTTTCAATTTGACTCAAAGTGATTTAAGAAGATATAATAATAACATAAAATGCATTGCCCTATTCAAAGATACATTATCCTAAATTGACACCTATACGTGATAAGTTCAAACTATTTATCACATTTTAGTGATTTTGACCTAGATTATGCATTATCATAAAATGTTTCTTAGATTGATAATTAAAACACAATAGTGATAGGAATTGGATGTATATAGATGAACCTCAATCTCTTAATGTCCTATGTACTATAATAATACCAATGTACAAGTATTGGGATCTTAATCCTCATCTATAACAACATGAGGATGTATTGGTCCTTGATGAAATTATGAATAATTAAGGGATCATTTTGTGAATCTTTGTATAGGTGAAGAGTTCATTATTGTTCTTGTACTAGTAGAGGTGGTGGTTGTGTAATTTGGATAGTGTCCCAAGCCTTGAATTTATTCAATTTTTGTTGTAATGTTGAGCATGTATCTATATCATGTTTGTGAAAATGATAAAAAGGGTCTATCATCCTAATATGACAATTTTATAATAGATTTATGGTGAATTATGGGTAGTTACATCAATCCTCTATCAAGTAATATCTATAAAATCTAGTATGGTCTAACTTTTGTACGAACTACCTGAATCTTGATAATTAAATCAATATCCATAGATGTAATCATATGTACTGAGTGTATAGAAGAATCTGCCTCTAACTATAAGTGAGTGTTAGGGAATGTATCTACGGAGCTATATTTTGGTGGTGATGGCTATATAGGTAAAGGTATGAGTGCCCTGGAATCATCTCTATACTCTCTAGGGCCTACTAGTGTGAATCTCAATCCACATAAATAATCATCAATATTCATGGGTTCTATGTTATCCTCAGTGGTGGTCTCAAAATCTATATTTGAGTTTTTGATGTATATTTACTATGAGTTAACAAGTAATGGTAACTATGTTATGTGAATCTCATTAGCTATCATGGGTGGGGATAACTATGCTATAGGAGGATCATTCTCCATAATGGGTGAAGATATAGGTGCTATAGGAGGATAATTCTCTATCATGGGTGAAGATAATGGTGTTATAAGAGGATCTAGAATTGGTGTGGGAATAGTGGTTCTAGATTCCTTGATATCATATGTATACATGTATTCTATAGGAATGATATGATGTGGGTAATCTATGATAACATGAGATATACCATTTGAAGATATACTCGTGGTAGTAAGCTTGGTGACTTTATAATATTTGAATGGTTAGTTATCATATGGACAAGTGTATAAATATCCATCATGTAAAAACTTGACACATATGTGCAAGGTAGAGGGTACAACTTCTATGGCATGTATACAAGGTCTCTAAAGAAATAAATTGTAATGCAAATGATTAGGCATCACCTGAAACTATGTGTATAGGGTTTTTGGTCCAATTGTGATATCTAATGTAATAGAACCCAATGCCTATCAAGGACTATCATCAAAACCTCAAATGTTCTTATATGTCTTATAAATGGATCAATCCCCATAGTATGTAGAAATGTGAGGTTGTATATGTTAAAACTTGAACCAATGTCAATTAATACTCATTTAATAGTGATGGTTTTGATTTGTACTCAAATGAAGAGTGGTAGATTTTGATCGATAATTATCTACAAGGGAAAATCCTCATTACCAAAAGATATAACATCATCAATGTCCTTGATAGTGTTCATGACATATGCAAAATAAGTTGGTTTTGATCTTGAGGCAAATATGTATGATTGAGTTTTTGAAAAAGAAAATCTTAGAAGGTGATTGAATTTTTAAGTAATTATAATATAGAAGTCTTAGTTGGTGTATTTCTCAATTAATTCATAATATCTTATACTTTGTGTTGATCCCTAGGTCCCATTGCATTATTTTGGGTAAGAGAAGGGATAATGGGATTACGCTATTCCTATATAGGCTGAGGAGGCATCTGATTCTATCTAGTAATAACTCAAACCACAATATCTACTATTTGTCAAGGGAATATAGTAAAGGTAGGATGGGAACAAAGGTAGTCAATAGGTCTGGGTGGAGGAGGAACAAAAGGATTCCCTTGAGCTCATTATTGTCGAGTAGTAATTAGAGGTAATTCAAAATTGGCCATGCAACAATGCTCTCCATAGAAGGGGAGCTCAAAATGAGGTGGACTAATGTGTGAAGTAAATTGAATTCTAATGTGACCTATGATAGGAGTGACATACATGTGCATAATTTTATAAATAGGTAATAAACATGCAATACAAACCACCAAGCTTTATACCAAAAAGTATAAAATTACTTCCATCATAATAATCATGATAAAAGGTTGAAAACTAAAACTAAGAAAATTTTAGAAGTAAGAAGGGAAACTCTAATGGTACACTAGAGTTTTTAGTAAATATGTTTGAAGTAAGTTAGGGTGTTAAAGTGAAAGAATAATAAATTAAGAAATAAATATAACAATATCAATAACCTTTGATTTGTACAATAATTGATTTCTTTGCGTAGCCTATAAACAAAAATGAATTATAAGAGATGTAATTAATTCAAAATTGACTGAGACAGATAAGTGATAGATTGAAAACTAGTACAAGAACTATGCAATATGTCATAAATAATAATCAGGAGTCATAAACGCTCCTAGATAATATCATAATCCTCTAGACAGTAACACACTATGCTAGTGTATTTTGTGTGACACTAGTGTCCTTTGGTAGTAGGGATAGTGAGATTCTAGGCGGACCTTCACCTAATTATAAGAAGTTTATGCTTATGTGAACAAATGTCAGTTCACTATCTATACCCTATTTTGACTATTTTAAATGCAAAACCTTAGGCCTCTATTTTTGTTAGGGTATTTGAGGAGCATAAGTAGAAAAAGAGTGATATTAGCAGGGTAGGCTATATATGACCTCAACACCTCATGTGATGAGTATCACCTACATACCAATACCTTGAAAAGGGATCAAGCACAATGTAGTTCTCCCAATCTAAGTGCTTGTGAAAGTGCAAGGGAATGCTAGTATGAGTGCTTTGAGTGTAACTTGAGACTATAAATTTGAGTAATTTAAGCTTTGGGCTACTATATATGGGTGTATGAAAAATTAGGGAAGAATAAGGATAAATGACATTGATTTACACAATTATTTATGAGTATTTGCATCTGATTTCCATTTAGGGGATAAATGAGTGAAAGTGGTCTATATATAGAATTTTGGTGCTCATCAATATGTGAAATAGGTCTAGGATGACCCTAAGTTTTATTTAAGGAATGAAAATATATCTAGTGGGAGAGTAAGGGACAAGGGGAAATTAACATCACCCTTTGGTCAATAGCATAGTGCACTATAGTCCAAAGGACCATGATAATGTCTAGGTGGTAGGAGTAGGTGAAAAATAAACTTTGGTGCCTAAGGGGTGGCTTAGTGTTGCTTTTGGTATATCTAGGAATGGGCTGGACTCACATAAAAGCTAGAAAAAGATCATAAGAGTCCCTAAGATAGGTCTAGGGCTAAGTTGAGGGTAAGGTGGTCTCAAGTGACACTCATTGGACTGAAATGACATTTTAGATGACTATAATTACTTATCTAAGGGGATTGATATAAATACAAGATCAATTCTCATTCATACCTAACCTACAAGACCTAGAAAAAGACCAAAGTGACTAAGGAAAGTTATCAAAAACACTCTATCAAGCATTTAATTAAACAAAGCTTCCCTATTTCCATATTAGGCATAGGTACAACACATCCATAGGTATGAAGTACTGAAGGAGTACCCTAAGAGCCTAATTTTCCTAGTTAAAAGCTAGGTCACTTTTGTATTTGATTTCCACATATTGCATGATTCACACAAAAGACAACACATAGGGGAGAACTACATGAGTCTAAGGCTATCTTATAGAGTATTGGCTATGTGGGCAACACCCACTAATAATAGGGTATTTAAGGTTAGTTCAAGACTATGTATCCACTAAACTATTTTTCCCCAAGGTCACTATAAATATGTAGAGCTAGGGTTTTGTTATTTCACAAGGAGAAATAGTCCATGACCTAGATCTAAATGTACTAGAGAAAGGTGAAAAAAAAACCAAAAGATTCCATGTGGTCACATGCTTCTCCAGTAGGTATTTCATACATGACACTTATATCAAACCCAAAAAATAGTGTCAAAATAACTGCCCTAGGCTGATGTGTCTCAAGCTCCAAAAGTGTTAGATCTAGAATCTAACAACTATTCTATAAATATCTTCCATCTTACTTTCTATCTATTTTAGATCCAAAATTGTGTCAGCATCAAAATCAGCTAAGTTTATTACTTCCTTATCATTTCCATACATATATTAGTTATAATTTATATATTTAAATTATATCAGTTTTATGAATTCAACATATGCCTATATCTAAGTTTAGCATATAATTGGACTATTATAGATCTTATTATCACCCTTATTTTATTTCATTTTTATATACCTCTTTAATAAAATCCAGGGATTAAAATAAGATCACTTAGATCACTTTAGGGTTAAACATTTTGTGAACCTGATATTTAAATTCCATTCTACCTAAGCATACCATATATGATGTTTATTACCTACTTTGTCATAATATTTATGTTTTTAATTTCTCTTATCATGTATGGTATTGATTACTTTGATGACTATGATTATGAAACTATCCAATTATCCCTCAAGTAAAGAATTAAAATCTTCTACTCTTGCATTCTTCAAAATGCTAAAGCATGTAATATAAAATCCTTGAATGGTGGTAGTTTTTATCCCTCTAATTAGGTCCATGCTCCCATCATCTCAATAGATGATTTGATCCATCTTAGGGAAGATAAAAATCCTTTAGACATACTTCCTACACCACCATTGTATGACTTTGGCATTTGATACTTGCACAAGTATGGATACCAAGGCCAAGTATTGGGAAAAAAAGAATAAGGTATACCCCACCCTATATATCTTAAACATAGCAATCAAAATAGGCAAGGGTTTGGGTTTTGATAAAAATCCTTGAGTTATAAACCATTCAGGTCAACTAAACATGTACATTTTATCAAAAAAGTGGGTACATATGACCAAGAGGTTCCTTCATTTGATCATAAAAAAATATAACAAATACAAAAAGAGATTATGGTTGATTCATAAACAACTAATAAGGGGGAAATTTCTTCAAGCAAATTGATTAACCCCTCCCCAAAATTCCTACATTTTCAAACAATATCCCTCTATTCAAGAGTGACAATTTTTTCCTACCTTCATTTAAAATAAATTATATGTCAAAAAGGGCAGCCTTACCAAAGTTTTCCCAAGATAAAATTATTATACCCTTACTAAAGGACAATGAAACAAATTATTCAAATGGTATAAGATATTCAAAATATATACCAAATGTATAGAAGTTTAAAGATCCTATGGCATTAGCAAAATGTCCTAAATTTAATGATCATGAACTTATACTTTTTATACATGAGGATGATGATACTCATATGCCTAGATTCAAAAAAGGTGGTAGGTTGGAACCAATGATAACACCCATGACAAACACCACTATTCTCATAGAATATCTAGTTTCTATGATGACCACTATTTGGGGTATTTAAAATAAGGTTTCTATACTTCAAATGCAAATGGAATTCCATGATGATAATGCACATGTAGCCTCATTCAATAATCCTCTTAAAAAATGTATAATTGAATATATTCATCCATAAGATTATGAATTACCAGACTTACCCCACATTTTGAGACACAAGGACCCATTCAATAACATGATTAACTATGTACATTTTTTTGGTCAATGGGAATAAGATGACAAACTATTGATAAAAGTATTACATATGAACATTTTTGATGAAGCTCAAAATTGGTTCTATAGCTTACAATAGAATTATTAACAATTTTTTTATAATTAGAAGATGCATTTTTCATGGTTTTCTATATCCACAAGGTGCTAATATTACATTAGAACATTTACACAATTTCAAATAATGTGATGATGAATCCATTCAAGATTATACTATTAGATTCAAAAGTACATGATATGAGCTATAATATTTAGACCATTATATTTGGAATTGAAATTTATCTTTGGTAGAGGCTTTCTTTCCCCACTAAATGAAAGAACATCGTATAAACAATATGACCCATTTATATAATGATGTACATAGATATGCTTTATTCATAATTACTCATTCAACAAAACTTAACATATATACATCAAAATACAAAAGTTTTATCCCTCACACAAAGGAAGGAGATAACTTACCTAAGGAACATCATGAACAAAAATGTGGTATTCCTAATCTTCACATGACTAGTTTTTAAATGTTACTTAACATGGGGCCAATCCAAGGTCCATATCTTATGCAATAATATCAAAGTGAATAATACAAAAGGCATCCACACCAAAAAATATTTAAAAATTACCTTATACATGGGTGGTGATTATTTTTGGCACAACCATATTGATCATATACAAGCAAAAACTACTTATAATATACAACATTTACAGTAAATTGGCTTTGATCTAAAAGAATTACAAAATAAATGAGGTTGGAAAGACTCCTTGGGAAACATAATAATATCAATTATTTGTGGTCCTAAATTAATTCAAACATGGGTTTGTGTTTTTCCTACAAGATATCCATATGTGCTTACACAGAATCTCTTTGGCTATACCAAATGAAAGCAAACATTGATCCAAATTAGCAAGTAATTTCCTTTTTCCATGAAGGAAAATTAATACATATTCTAAATCATAACATTACTTATTTTAGTATACATGCTAAATGCAAGGAGGAATGTGCTATTTTACCTTTTCAAACTATCCAATCATGATGCAAACAATATAAAAGATCCAACTTAAGTTTAATAGGCACCAAGAAGGGAGATACCTATGACCATCCATTGGATGAGATCATAGATTAGTCCCTTCAAATATTCAAAAAATACCAAAAAATCAAAAGTATTCAAAAATCCAAATTTTTTGGCACCTACATATTCTAATGGATCCTTGGCACCAATGTGTTAGTTTTTGTTGATAGATGGCATATTAAGTTACTTCTAAATACACACATATGTGTGACACTTATATTTGAGTGTGATACATGAATACATAGATAGATTATCTATTCTTATTTTGGATGTTAGGCCTTCCCTCTACTCATATGATGCATATATTGGGGGCATCGACTTCTTTGATCTTGATACATGTAGCTTATATGATTTTATGGTCACTCTACATTATCATGTTTGAGATTACATATGTATTTACACATGATTTTATCCATGATTATATCTTACATAAGGTACTTTATATGCTATACACTTGACATTTTTTTACTAACACATTTGATCCATGGGCTACCATGAAATATTTATGCTAGTTGCTTATTCTGTCCTTTATGTACTTCCTTGAGTGTCTTCCCTTATTATTGTATTATTTATTTGAGCATTTGAATATGCTCATTCTCTTTCATCCCCCATGATTATGTATGATTGATTTAACATTTGAATATTTCATTGTTTATTGTATGGATATTTGAATATGTCATCATTTCTTTAATGGATATTGGACTACATCATGTCCCTTATATTGTGAGACATTTGAACATGCCCCTTGTTTACAGTCTCTTTAAACCATTGATTTTTGACTTGAATTTGAGAACCCTTATGTGTGCACTTGTTTTCTTATTGAGATTATATTGTTTTTATATAGATGTTCCCATGATCCTTATCATATATCTTAGTCCTTTATGTGATTACATTGGTTCTATGTAATTCAATGTTATATCTACCTAGACACATTCCTTTTATATACTACATGGTTACATTCACATATTCTATAGTTGTCTTATGCTTTTGAGGTGAGGTAACTACTAGTTACTATCTTTCCCTCACCTTAAAGGGGGGGGGGTATAATAGTGGGAGCATGTCATAAAATCATGTTATCCACACTTGGAATAATTTTTTAGATTCAACGGGGGCATGATTTGGAAGCATGTTCTTCACACTCATTAAGTATTTGGTACTTATATTAGTTTTTAGATTTAGTGGGGGAATGCAATATAAAAATGGCTTCCACCCATTCATAATTATTTAATTCAATGAGGGCATTTCATATAGGCATGGATTCCAAACATTTATATCTTTTAGATTTAGTGGGGGTATGCTTTGGGATAATGTTCACACCTATTAAGTATTCAACATCTCTATATTATAGTGGGATCATGTTTTATAAACATGTTATCCACATTGTTACTTATATTAATTTTCAGACTTATCCATATATAGTAGGTGCATGCTTTAGAAGCATGTTCTCCATACTTACATAGTTTTTGGATTAGCCAAAGCACACATTTATATAATTTGAAATCATAGTTGTGGTAGAATTCTATACATTAGTACCATTTTTATACATGGTTTCAACATGAGACATATCTAAAGTTCATATGCTATGAAATTTGTGCCTAATATTTAAAAATCCAAATCAATTTTATATTCTAAAATTATTTTATGAAATTTTACCACATCATGGTATTTTTCATACTGATACCCTATAGACTTTTATAGACTTCATTGAGCCAATATACTATAGTGGTTAGTTCATTTTTTGGTATGGTTGAGATGATTATATCATTTAATATTTTTAAGTTTTTAGGTTGGATTTGATTGTTCATCCAACTTGACTAGGTTATAAATATCATTGGGTTATAAATTTGAGTTAATTTAAACTTCCAAGTGACAAATCAATTAATTTTACTCCAAATTTGGGGGCATGTGCCTTCTAATATTTTTCTCTCCCTATCTCTATTTATCTCCATAGATATGTGCACTTTCAAGATTTATTTATAATTTTCATAATCTGAATTTTAGAAACTTACAATGATACATCTTTTTCAAATCAACTTGATAATAGGTAAAGTAGTTACAATGACACATAAGTGTAATCCCAAACCTTGCTCTTTAAATTTAAATATATTTCAAGTAATTTCAAATTCTATATTATATACACTAATTATTCACTATAACATGCTCTTAGTTTCAAGTCAGTCACTAGTAAAACACTCAAGTTAGGCACACACAAAGATAAGGTGTGCATACACATCCAGGTATGAGTTATTTTATTTTAAACTAGTAATTAAATTACTAGATTAAAGGGGGAAAAATGTAGACACTATTTTATGATTATATATCATCTGAGTCTTGTACACTTGGCAAACTCAGAGCTTGGCTATTCCTCCTAGTTTTGGACCTTTCCCTCTTTTACAAGTCTTGTATCTACTCTATCTTATACCCCTTGGCCTATATATCTTAGTCTAATAATATTATGTTGATTACCTATCCTTATATCTTTCCCATAATGCTTAAAATGTACTTATTTTACATTTAGATAAGTTATAAGCTTGTACCTATTTCTTTGCTCTCTAGACATTAATATCCAGGATAGACACTAACATTGATGTTAGTATCCTGACTTGACATAAGTGTTTAATCCCCTAAAGTCATCCATTTTTAAAATTAAATGTATCCTAATGGTTGACCTAAATGATTTAATACAAGCTACTTATACAAAGGGATTGATATAAATAAAAGATCAACCCTCATTCATACATAACCTACAAGACCTAGCAAAAGACCAAAGAGACCAAGGCAACTTATCAAAATTACTCTATCAAACATTTAATTTAAAAGATATTATCTATTTCAATACCATTCATAGACATAACACATATCTAGGTGTGAAGTACTAAAGGAACAACCGAAAAGACTAATTTTATATGTTACAAGCTAGGTTACTATTGTACTTGTTTTCACATATTGCATGATTCAAACATAAGCCAACACTTAGGGGAGAATTACATGAGTTTGAGGAACTCTTCTAGAGTATTGGTTATGTAGGTAGTGACCACTGATAGTGGGGTATTTGGGGTCAACTTGACATCATGTGGCCACTAACCCTTTTTCCCTAAGGTCACTATGAAGATAGAGAACCATGGTTTTACCATTTTACAAGGAGAAATAGTCCATGACCCAGATCTGAGTGTACCAAAGTGAAGGAAAATTAAAACCTAAAGTCATCTAGGTGGTTACATCATTTTCCAATAGGTATTTTGTATAGGATACTTATGTTAAACCTAGACAATAACATCAACTCAACCATCCCGAGTTGACATACATTAGTGTCACAAGCACTAAAAGCATTAGATCTAGAATCTGATGACTGTTATATAACTATCTTCTAGCCTACTTCCTACTTGTTTCATATATATCACTATGTTAGCATTATAATTAACCAAGTATATTAATTCCTTGCCATTTCTAAACATATCTTAGTTATACTTTCCATATTTAGCCTATACCAATTTTATGAATTCAACATATGCCTATATCTGAGTTTAGCATCTAATTGGCCTACTATAGGTAAAAATATTACCTTTGTGATATTTAATTTCTACATACCCTTTTAATTGAATCTAGGGATAATAATAATATCACCTAGATCATTTTAGGGTTAAATAATATCATAGTAGCTCATGGATCCAATGTGTTATAAAAAAATGTCAATTGCATGGCATATCAAGTACCCTATAAAAGATATAATCATGGATAAAGGCATGTGTAATTACATATAATATCTTGAAAAATGATAATTTAGAGTGACCATAGAATAATATAACCTGAAATTATCATGATCACAGAGATGGATTCCCTAGGTGTCTATATGACGAGTAAAGAGATGGCCCAACATCTAAAATAGGAATAGATCATGTATCCATGTATGCCTGTGTCACACTCAAGTATAATTATGACACACATGTGCATGTACAAGTAATTGATATGCCATGCATTATCATGAAACTAACACATATATTCCAAGGAGCTAATAGAATATGTAGGTACTAAAAGTGTTTTTCAATTTTTGAGTATTTTTGATATTTTTTAGAATGTTTGAGACCTTTTATGTCTCTAGTGAGAGGTATCAAGTGTAGGATCACCATTATAAATTATGCATTGTATCATTTTCTTTGGATCCAAGTGATGTTTTATGTGGTGATCTACATTCTATGATATGCATAATAATATTTGGATCTATGTATAAGATGTATAAGACGTAAGTTTATCACTTTGTCTTGAATCATTTCCATTAGGATTTATCTTAGTATCTTAGTAACCATTGGTATAATGTATTGATTACTTATTTTATATGTGTTTTTTTGTAGCTTTGAATTTGGATAAGAAACCTTGTTTGGCACAACCTTCATAGATGAGGATAAAACACATGATTCATACTAGCATAAAGTGGATTATGTGTATATAAAATCTAATTTTACAATAAGGTGATCTTTTAATTTAAAGAATAATTTTGATTTTTTAACCCATACATTAACTTGGTCATGGTAAGAATTTTTTCTTTAAGAGTTTCACAAATATAAATCATAGGTACATCAGATTGAACATGCATACATTTACCATCAAGGGATCTGAGAAGTGTTTTTTGGTTACCCTCTTTTTTCATAATAAGATGAACCACATTACCCTTTAAAGAGGTTTTAGTATGAACATGGTTAGAGGGATGATAGTTAACACCCTCCTTAGGGTTATGATAAGTAAAAGGTTCCTTTTTATCCATTTAAAATGTTATAAATATAGAAATGAGAACATGATAGGAGAGACACACAAAATATAAGGAACAATAAATTTTTTGGATGTATTCTTTATATTTTTAAAATAAATTAATTTTTGAAACAAATGTTAGCAAATTATAAATTAAAAAAAATCAACAAGTTGTTATAACATTGTAGGAGTTGCATGCAAATATACAAAGGTTAGGTTCACTAAATGTTTAACCCTAAAAATGTTGTTTTATAGGTTAAGGTTACCTATATATTCATTAAAGGGGTATATAGAAATGAATAAACACAAGGGTGATAATTAGATCTACAATAGGCTAATTGTGTGCTAAAATTAGATATAAACATACTGAATTTCTTATGATGAGTTATGCTAAAAATAGTACGTAAAACTATGATAGATATAGAAATGAAAAAGAGGTAATGTACTTAGCTTATTATTATGATAATGTAACTTTAGATTTGAAACATGTAGGAATTAGACTAGAATATGGTTTTGGAATAGTTTTCATATTTTGATTTGGATGTTTTTGGAGCTATGAATATTAACGTGAGCCTGGAATTATTGTATCAACACTACTATCAAAACTTGATATAAGTGTCTTATATGGAGTACCTATTAAAAAAGTTTGTGAGTACCTCGATGCTTATGGGTTTGTCTTCACCTTTGCTCTAATGCATTTAGATCTAGGTCATGGATTTTTGCTCCTCATGAATTTACAAAACCTTAGTTCTTCATCTTCATACCAACCTTAGGGGAAATGGGTTAGTGGGCACATAATGTCAAGATAACCCCAAAGATCCCTCTGTTAGTGAGTGATTCCTACATATCAAATAATATAAAGAGGGACTTAGACTGATTTAGTTCTCTCCTATGTGTTGTCTTGTATGTGAATCATGTAATATGTGATAAAAAAGTACAATAGTGACCTAATTTATAACTTGGAAAATATTATTCTTGGGCTGCTCCTTTAGTACTTTAGACATGTAGATGTGTTTTCCATATGTTTGATATGGAAATAAGAGAAAATAGGGAAGATTTTCTCAATTTAATGCTTGAATGAATGCTTTTATTAAATTTCCTTGGTCTCTTTTTGTATTTTTTAGGTTAGGAATGAATGAGGCTAGATCTTTTATTTATATCAATCCTTTTGGAGAAATAAATCACATTAAAGCACATACGCCAACCATTAGGATACATTTAATTTGAAAATTAGATGACTTTAGGGCATTAGACACTTATGTTAATACACTAGTATCAATATAGGTGTCTATTCCAGACATTAGTTTCTAGGGAGTATGAAAGTAGGTACAAACTCATAATTTATAGAGGTAGAAGATAATTCGGTTTTAAGTATTCTAGGTAAGATAAAAGGCCTAGGTTATCAACATAAGAATGTTCAGATTAAGATATAGGCCAAGGGTCACAAGATAGAGTAGATGGTAGACTTTATAAAGTGGGAAAAGTCCATAATTGAAAGGAATAACCAAGGTCTGAGTTTTTCAAGTGTACAAGACTAAGGTGCTATATAATTTATAAATAGTGTCTACACCTTCCAAATATTCTATTGACTAAATTATTAATTAAGTCTTGACTAATTCTCCCTTTACAACCTAATCTTCTCCATTTATATAGGAGAGATAGGTTCCTTATTTGGAGGATACAAAATCTAGGAAGTTGCAATTAAAAATATATGTTTCACCCAAATACCATAAATAATATTAGTAATTATGCTTATAACAAAATAATACATATGAGAATAATCCATGTAATGAGGAGAGAAGGATTAAATCAATTCATTCATCCCTACATTAAAGGAACTATAATTGATATATAAAACATGGAGGAGATATTGCCCTAAACTACCAACTTGCTACCAAAAAAACATTAGCTACAGGAAATATATGTAGATGTTACGTGGTAAAATAAATTCTATAAGAACATATGCTATATGAAGTTTGTGCTACAATCTAGATGTTACAAGAACAACATATATGTTATAGGCTATAACATAATAAATGCTATAGGATTTAGACAAATGTTGTAGGTTACATGCATCTTCAATGGTTTCCTTTCATTTGGAAACTTGAAAGTATCTTAGTTATTCTAAATTCTAATATTATTAAATCCACATAACAAAATCATTAAATCACACTCCTTTATTTATAACTAATAAACTAATTACCACAATAGTACATGTATGCAACAAGGTTATAAACAAGGATGAAAACATGGTATAACAATGGTTGAAATAGAAGGGTTGATGGATAACACTATGTTAGATGAGTGTCATTTATTGGACTCATCATACCCCCAAACTTAAATATGATATAAGTCCTCATGTAGACATATTGGAATAAATAACATTTCTATTGAGGTTAACATACCCCCATTTTTGAAAATTGGGGAATCTTGTGTCAAATTGTGCATTTATACCTTAAAATTGAAATTCACTTGATCAAAGTGTCATTAATATATTTTCAAATTATATGTATTTGAAGATCATCCACACCTTCACTTGGTTGGCTTATTTGTTCATGGCTCTGGTTTGACCTTCTCTAAATTTGCTAACATTTATTCTTCATGTTTTAGGTTTCAAGTTTGATGACACCCTTCTTGAATGGGATGTGTTCAAATTTTATGGTTTAATACTTATTTGACCTTTTACTAGCACTGGTCTATAGAATTCAAGATAAATCCATATTTAAAGCCTCTGGGAACCCTCTCAGGAAACCCTAGCACAGGTTCTTTTGGACCAAGTTCAAAATTGATGGGAACAATTTATGTGGGAACATTTTAAAATTTCTATGGACTTAATTTTAATTTTTATACTAAGGCTTGGGTGTGTTTTAAACACAACCAAACCTTAGCCAAAAAATTATGTACTTGGTCCCTTTGAATCCTGAGCCTCTCATTCTTTTTTATTTTAGCATGGTCTAATTTTAATATTTGTAGGGTCCTTTTATTATGTTCTTATCTTGGTCTAACTTTATTATTTGTATGGTCCCTCTTGTTACAAAATTATACCAATGTCTTAGTCCTAAAACCCCATTTATGTTTATCAACATAAACAAGACCTTAGTATTAAGACTTTATCTTAAGTCTTAGATGTCTCTGAGTCCTAATTTAAATTGTGTGCTTATTTATAAGATCAATGACCCAAATTTTATTAGAAAAATTTGATTGGATGGAATGAGGAGGACCCAATAGGTTGAAGACCTAATCCATGGAACCAATCTCATTTAATTACTTAGATCGTAATTAATGACCCACATTTGAGTAGATACCAGAGATCGAATGGAATGAGATCAAAGCAAGAAAATAAGAGGGCCCATTTTATTACATAGACTTATATTAAGCCTTTATACTAAGGTTTTGATTGTATTTATTAATATAATAAAAACTTACGATAAAATTTTATGGTATGACTTTATTATACACAAGATCCTTTTTCATTATGTTTCTAACTTAGGTTAGAAACTAATATTTTCCTAAGCATGGGATCTTATTTATGTTGAATCTTAGCTTAAAACCTTAGAACAAAGTTTGTTTGTATTAATTAATACAAAATAAAACAATATTCTAAGGCTTTAATAATCCCTAACTTATTTAATTCATTTATGATTGCAGGAGCCAACCATGTTTCCCTGTTCGGATCATAATCAATGACCTACATTTACTTGGGCAAGATCAATCAAATGATGCATATTGATTCAAAGTACCTATGGGACCTACTATATTTCACTATAAATTTGATGTTCTCGTGACTATGAATTAATGTTTGTGAGGCCGTCATTGACATCTATGAGATCATCAAATTTTAGCCCTTATGGTTAATTATGTATGCCTAAATTTTATGTTCTCATGACCATTAATTGAAATCTATGAGGCCATCATTGATGTCCATGATATCATCAAATTCAAACTCAGAAACCAATTTCACTTGAATGAATGAACATGTTTGTTCTCCATGTTGTAGGATCAATCAAATATCATCTAGAAAATAAACATGCTTAGGATTTTGTACTTCAATGTTAAACTTGATCTTTTATTAGTTTTTGACCTACCATAGATTAATTGAATCTATTTAAAGCCATGTTTTAACTTGAGACCATTATAATTAAGTTTAAATTTGCATGGGAGCAACTGTAAACACCATGGACTTAGCTTAAATGTTACCATAAGATTTAGTTGTGTTTTTAAACATTTGACCAAACCTTAGTCTAAAATCTTATGCTTGGCCCATATTTATCCCATAATCTTTTGGTCTATTTTATTGGCTGGGTCTAATGATTGCATGGACCTATTATTATAAAACTTAGCTTAAAGCTTTTACCCTAAATTTTTTTCGTATTTGTTAATATGATAAAACCTTAGGTTAAAAACCTTATGTTAATTCCTTTTATTATTATTATTTGGGGTTCCTTTTTACTATGTTCTGAATCTAGCTTAAATATTTTAGCCTAAGGTTTATTTCATGTTTATTAACATGAAATGAAACCATGCTCTAAAGTATTTAACCTAAGTTCTTTATGTATCTTGACCCTAACTTAAACATTGTGCATCTTTTTAGGATATATGACTTGCATTCACTCTAATGAGATTGATCCAACAGAGCATAACCAAAGTCAAAATTTCAATGGAGCCTTGAGTAATCACAAATTCACCACATGTAGAGAAAGTGTTAATTAGAACGGCTGACAAGGTGTAGAGCTTAGAAGGCCTGTAGGATTGCCAAGTGGTGTAACTTTGGGGCCTAGTACAAACATCGACCAATGGTATGTAACTCCCAAGATTGAGATCAATGATTCAATTGATCCATGCAAAATGATCCAACAAAGTGAGATGAAACAATTTTTTTTAAAAGGCAATGGTCATTTTGTAAACATTAATGAATAAGGTGCTATGAAAGTAGAAAATGGATGCCACATAGATGCCACATAGGCAAAAAGTAACAAAACCAAAGATTTTGTGGGCTTGGAGAAGCAAAGTTATAAATGTGAAGGTCTAAATAAAATATAAGGCACAAACTCACTCAAGTTCATAAAAACCATCACCATTAAAGCTCAGAAAAGACTTGAAAAAAAGCTCTGACATCTACAAAGGCCCTAATTCGATCCTAGATCAACCATAATCAAGCCTAAAAGTTTCAAATTTCCATATGAGCAAGTACAAACTAATTGAGAGGAAAACCATAGACCACTAGTGAGAAAAATTTCAAACTCCCAGTCATGGTGGACTAAAAATAATATAGAGAAGATACAAAGATTTATTTGACCATAAATACTAAGGGGAGAATCTTCAAGTAGATGGAACTTGACACTGTAGCCTTGAACATGGGAGACAATAACTAGTCCAAGATTTTTTGGGCCATTAAATAGATACCAACAATCACTGGAGAAGATGAGAGGAATGCATCAGTCAAGAGGAGTTATTATAATCTAGTTGCTATCTAGATGATAAGCCTTTAATTTGATACAACAAAACTAGAGGTACTAAATTACATTGATGTTATTTCTCTTATTTTCAAGGATTGTAAAATTGGTCAAGATATTATAGTACATGAACATAGTTTTAAAAGAGTTACTTATATCTCCCCTCTTGCCTTCAAAAACTACTACAAGCTGCCCAAACCCTAGGTGAATGTACTCACAATCAATGAATGGTCCAAAAAGAATGAACTAAAGACCATCCTTACCCCATGGTTATATTTAAGAACCTAAGTAATGTCTGACTTTAGAGGGAAGACCCCAATCAACCAATTTAGGGCTGAGATTAGGATGATGATGACATTACTAAATAGATTGTTTGGGAAACTCTCCACCACCTATGTTGACAAACTCTGGGTCCCTTTTGTGTATTTTATGTTTGAGATATGACTTACCCCTCTCGTAAGTGAGATGATTAGCACATGTTTAAAGAGGCAATTCACTAAAATCAAGAAGAAGACAATCAACCATTTCTACATGATATCTTATCTTTTGGATACCCTACTAGCCACCACCAAAATCCCCAAAATTAAAGAATGGTCACCTAAAGGGAAACAAATAGTCTCCCAATACTACTCAAAATCACATATTTTTAAATACAAGGACCATATTCAATTCATTTGTGACTATGTTTATCTAGCCTTAGTTTGGAGGCATTACAAGGATCCCAATGATGAGGGTCATCCCTTTGAACAAAACATATGCTGAACACATTGAGGACATTTAGTTATAACCATATTATACTATAATCAGGATAGAGGAAACTCTAAGTCAACCCCTTAGGCTATTGGTTCATTTGCCCACTAAATTGGTATAAAAACAAGTGGCATACCAACTATTCCATATCATAGATGGTATGTGTAAAATCAAAAGGAAGGGACTGCTCCATTCATTTCCCTTAACCATTAGTAGGATTGTGTTTCCAAATTAGGATAATTTAGAGACTCTCTCTATGAATAGGGCCTCCTTTAATCTACAAATTGATGAATTGAGATAATGGGACCCTAATGAAAATGTTATAAAACATTTAAAGGCCAAGCAGATCAACATGAATTATGAACATCACCCTTGTGTCTATGACCAATTATATACTAAAGTTTCTTCATTCATTAAAGTGTTAACAAGATTGAAGAAACTCAAACTTAAGCCAGAGGCTAGCTTATTGAGAGATAAAAAGCCAAGTGATGACTATGGTAGATGGGGCCTATACAATACCAAGATGATCTTTTAGACCTCCTCTAGCATGACTATAGGTAGTAACACAAGAGCTTGAGACTCAAACCACACCAAAGCTAGAAGGAAAGAGACTTGAGGAAAAGAGACCTAGTGAGGTGGCATATTCTTTAGCTCAGCCTAAAGAACTAGAGTCACCTATTGAAGAAATTGACATAATTACATTGGATCTTGAGGAGACTATAGAGGATGCCTTGAAAGCATTAGCTTATTCTTATGAATCAAATGAAGAATAAGTACAAATAATAGAACTTGAAGCTCTAGCTGAAGAAGAAAATGAAGAAAAAGGGAAAGAAGTATATTTGGAATTAGTTCTTGTTATAACCCAACCTAAAAGGAAAGCTGAGCTAGCTCTAGTCCAAAAAAAGAGCAAGAAGCTAAAGTTGACCTTCACTCATCCTTTGAGTGAGGTCAACCTTTTCAATGATGATAATCTAATTCATGGTCTAACCATTCATGAATAGTTTTTATATGGGAAGATACAACAAATATGAACCATGCATCACCCATGGGCCATTACAAAACTTATTAATATCCATGTTCATGATGAGATTAAACCTTGGATTATGGCCTTGCATAAGGAATAAGAATAAAATATGTTTGCCCCAAGGGTCAAATGGCACATAAATAGAAACACTAGATCTTCCAAAAGTGAATCAATCATTAGTGGGAGTTCAGTTTAATATAGAGACTACTAGCATGGAAAGGGTGATTGAAAAGAAAGCCATGGTTGGTGGTGAGGAATTCACCTTTCAAAGGATATAATTGTTCAAATGTCTAAATCTAGTGGTAGGTCAAAATCCAAAAGAAGACATAATGTTTAAGGAGAAAATCCTTGATGTATCCCAAGCCTAGTTTGACCAGCTACAAACCATGATCAAAGGTCTCTTACAATAGAACAAGAATTTGAAGGAGGCTGTGGTCTTGTCAATCCATGAAAACCAATTCAAGAAGTTTGAAGAAACCATGACTAACCTATTCAACTCTTTGAAGGCAATCAGAACTAGGTAGGGAAAAACAAAGAAGTAAATCACTAAAGCTATAGGCTAAGTTGGCCAATGGTAGGATTCAAGTTATCTAGTGAAGGACTTGATCAAGGCCTTGACCAAGAACCTAGTCCCTGACTTTAGGACCATAATATTAGCACACTTAAATATGGTCATGGCCATATTGGTAGACAAGATCTAAGTCTTAAGCACCTTATCCAAAAAGATGGAAGACATGGCCAAGGAATTCAAATAACAGGAAGATGGAATGTTACATATCCTAGATAGTTTGATTAAGGAACCCACTTCACATAGCTCAATAGGTCTTATAACTAATGATGAGTTTAGGCATAAAATCTTTTAGTTCATGTAGGAAGTAAGGAACCAAGGGTAGGGAAAAAGAGGGGATGACAACAAAAGAGTAATGTGCCTATTTATACCATTTTAGTAGAAAATGGGAGATGTGAGGGTCATCAAATAAGAAATAGAGAATATTGAAAAGGACCTTAAGAACCTAGAGGTAAAAGAAAAAGAGCTATTCATGAGACAAGTTATCAACCTTTAACTCATCAATGAACAACATTATAGGTTGACAATCCTATAGGGTAGGCAACAACAATAAGGGACTTCATCAACACAAGGACCCCAAACCACAAGTTAGGAATATTATTTTGTAGAGCTTTTTAATATTGAAAATAGAATATTATTTTGTAAAGTCATGTGCAACTTGTAAGCACATTTGCATTTAGGTTAGTCCATTTTAGAAAGTCTAGTGTATTCTGGAACTTTGGTAGAAAGGATAGCTATCCTTACACTTGTAATTTGATATGACTGATTGACATACTCCCTTAAAGTCTATAAAAAGAGTATTGTCATTTGTAAAAAAGGAGGGATTTTTTTGAGATAAAAACTAGTGTAAACTTTGAGCAACTAATGCAAGCAGAGAATTTTGAAAAGATTGTCTCATTTTATTTATGTGAATTATTATATGGCTTCTCTCTCACTTGTCTATTCTAATTTCTAGATTTGAATATTTATTGTAGACTCTTGGAGTGTACCTTTGAATGTATACTTGTTAAATTATGCTTATGCTAGGATAACTAAAGGTTATCTAGTTTACTTTGTTTTATTTGCTCTACATTTGTAGATGTGCATCAACTATTTGATTATAAGGGTAAATATTCAAAGTAAGCTTGGTTCTTATTTGCATTATTTTTCACCTTATTTTGAAGTTAACCTAATGTATGGTAAGATTCAATCTTAAGTTATTTCGTATCATACATTGGTTTTAAGTACATGCTTGAGAGGATATTTGAACTTTGTCATAATGTCTAGAATGAACATCAACAACAACATATTTTATCTTTGACCTACCCTTCCTTTTTGTTCTTTTTTAACCAATTCACTTTAGATTAAATATTCATTTTATATGTCCTTCTTAGTTTAGTTTTAGACTTATAATGGAGCATAGTTCACCTTAACATACATAAATAATATTCTTATTTGCAAATATTTATAGGCCATGATGGCTACCAACCACCAACTAATATAAATATTATGAAACCATCATTTTTTTTACCTCTATTCCATCATAGATAATAGGATTATCACAAATTGTAACTCATGCTCTAGATTCTTTGAATTCTAAAATGAGAATAATTCATTAAACACTCTAAGCACTTTATGATACATATTTAGGCATCAACAGGGAAAGCTTCACTAGTGCTAGAAGGAAGGCCATCTTCTTTATAGATTTTTAGTATCTTTACTGGTTTTTTGTGAATTTTGTTTAAAGATCACTTTACACTTTGCATATTTGTGTTTATTTTAGCATAATCATGTAAAAGGTGGTGATCTTCATGGTTTTAGATTGGTCTTTGTGCTCATTTAGACAAATATTGACATTCTTTGAAAATATATGCTAGATTTTGGTAAAGATAACTTTATAATTATGAACCTAATAGATTTAAGGTTAGTAATAGCTATTTTGATTAAAGTTTCCTAGATCCTTTGCTCAATTGAGTTCATTCAAGTTTAAAACATGTAAAGGTCAATCTTAATTACATATTTGGATATATATTTATGCTAAATTGATTAAATATTTTTGTCTTTTATCATCCTTTATATGAATATTTGCAAAATTTTCTTAATGTGCATTTCTAATCATTGTTCTTTACAAAGATAGAATTGACGCATCATATTTCAAGCAAGATTTGAAATTATTAAGATGGAATTACAAAAAATCAAAACAAAGTCATGTTCAGAGTCTAGGGAACCTTTGTTTGAATTAGAAATCCATAGAAGAGCTAGGTGGGACAAAGGTAAGTGCAAGCTTTCAAAGTCTTTACTAACTTCACCAATTCAGGGTGATCATGTATTCAACCCCAATAAAGGTATGGATTGGTTGGGTGGCTCTTCTATCAATGTGCCAGGTGTAGTACATGACCTTCCCCATAACCCAAAGAAATATTTTCCAATATTTAGTCCTAATATCATTGTAAATGTAGAGGAACATATTAAGTCATTCAAAGCTAAATTAAGATTGGTAAATGTGGTCCATGAGGATGTAGTGTGTAGACTATTTCATTTTACTTTTAAATTTTCTATGTATGAATGGTTTTAAATCTCCCTAAAAATTACATTAATATGTGGGACCACTTCAATAATGTTTTCATTGACCAATTTGAAAAAATTATTAGTCCTTGTGTCTTGTACCAACAATTCACCACAATCAAGAGGGATGTAAATGAACCTATAAGAGCATTTAATGCTAGGTTCTAAAAAATGTATAGTCAAACCATAAACCCTTATAAAATTGATGACACCTTAGCTCTAGAAATCTATAAAGATGTTTTGGATCCCATGACCTCTATTTTCATAAAGAGGGTTGTTGGACCTATGAATACTCATAGACTTAGCCTATTCTAAAGTAGTGATAATCATTGATTAGATGTATCCCCAAGGTCAGATGGATTACTCTATTCCCAACATCAAATCACATTTACCTACCTTTAATGTCTTCCCAAATAACAATTAGAACATACCTACTTTAAAACAAATCTACACTTTGAACCAATTAATCTTAAGTCATGCTCATCCTACCCAGAACTTGGGATTCTTGAACACTGCTACCAATGGACGTAATCCAAGTGATCAAAAGGATTTGGTACCAACCAATGGTATTAATAACAATCAGGTTCATCATTCTAAGGCACCTAAAAATGAAAATGACTCTATCTTAAATATGGTCCAAAAATTAAGCATGGATTTTATTTAGCTACAGAAGCAAGTTGGTAATACTGGAGAGAGCTTGAGTAGGAAATTTTATTTCCAAAGGTTTAATAGGTCCATTAATAGATTCCATAATGCTAATTACAACAACAATAAGAATAACAAGTCTTTTGTTGATAATAAAATGATGGATATAAATATTACTGATATTTATTTACCTAATTATTATAGAGTTCATTAAACTTGTAGACATGGTGAGATAGATTGCATTGAATTCTATAAAGCTTTTGAGGCCTTTCAAGAAGCATTGGATGTGTTTAAAGTGGTTCCTAATAAAGATAATGGTGTAGTTACATTAGGAACTAAATCTATTGACCATGCCTTCAAGGTTGAGATGTTCAACTTCCCTTTCTAAGAAGATAATGAACTTGATAATATTCTTGAAGAAGTCCATTCTTTTAGGTAGTTCCTAAAGAAAACTTACCCTCTAAGGAATAAGGAGTAGAAGAAACCCCTGACTACTTCAACACCTCCAAACAAATTCAACACTCCTCTAGACACTACCTTAGATAATAACCCAGTGCCTCCAAAGGTAAGTACTTCTAAACATTAGACTAATGCATCTAATTCTTCTAATAAGACTAGGTATAATATTATGTAAGATATGAAGAAAATTAAGGATAAAATTACATTGCATGAGTTGATGTAGATCAATGAGTAAAGAGACCTATTATTGGTATGATTGTATAAAATTTTTTGTAGGCCACCCAAAATTGATAATGCCAATGATGTTATATATAAATCTAAGACAAAATCCCCACCTTCCTACTTACTTTCAAAATGTTTGGTAAAAATTTACATAATTGTTAATTAGATTATGGTGCATCCAAAAACATTATGCCAATAGGTATTTGTAAACAACTTGGCTTTAATCTTATTAAATCTGATAGAGTTTTTACTCAAGTAGATAAATCTAGAGTCAAAGTAATTGGGGAATTGTCAAATGTTCATATTTAACTTGCCTCTAAGCCAAGTGTCTAATAATATATTGACATCCAGGTGGTGGACATACCTAATGATTATGGGATACTATGAAGTAGAGAGTGGACAAAGGCCATAAATGGATATATGTCCACTGACTATTTGTATTTGTGTCTACCATGGAAAGGAGTCACAAATTAGATCAGATTAGAAGGAAAGCCTTAGATGAAGCACATGATCATAAAATATAATGTTGTGAATGAAAGGGTTAACATGTTGGACTTTGATGAGATCAATGTGATTGATGCAAAATTAGGAGTGTAGACTTTTGAGGCTTCTAAGGTAAACAATTCTAAAAATTCTTATGCTTTACGTAAAATTTGGAAATTACATTTTGATGGTGCTAGGTGTAAGTATATAAATGGAGTAGGGATTGTTCTAACATATCATATTGGGAAAGAACTTAAAATTAATTATAGACTCCAGTTTCCTTGCATAAATAATCTTACAAAGTATGAAGCTTTGATTTTAGAATTTCAATTTACCATTAAGCATAAGGTTAAAGAAATCTTGGTTCATAGTGAATCAAAACTTGTGGTCAATTAGGTGAGGAGTAAGTACCAGTGTAAATTGTCATATCTAAAGAGATATAAGTTCAAAGTTTGGGATTTACTAGAATCTTTTGATGCTTTCAATATTTTTTCCATCCCTAGGGAGGAGAACAATGCTATTAATGAGCTTGCCTCAGTTAAAACCAATCTTATGCCAAACCATGACTCTTAAAACTTTAGCATTGAGCTAGTTCCATACCCTTCAATCCTAGATAACATAAACCATCTATAGG
The DNA here is from genome assembly GCA_037957365.1 of Torreya grandis. Lineage (NCBI taxonomy): Eukaryota > Viridiplantae > Streptophyta > Pinopsida > Cupressales > Taxaceae > Torreya > Torreya grandis. The sequence goes on along the minus strand of JARHVA010003481.1, from coordinate 739,861 downwards.
TTTTTAATGATGACCAATAAATCCTAGATTTTATGACCAACTTAGTAGTATTAGAGGCCCATGTCATAGATGAGGCTAATGAGAATACTCTTGAAGGGGATGGTATATTTGATAACAAAGTCATTCAGCTAAATGACAACAAAATTCCAAAAGGCATGATTGCCTTGGAAAGGTTATTCGATTAGGCTAAACTAGTTAAGAGCACTAGGATTCTCAAAGTAAGTGGGAATGATTATAAAGCAGTTGATCTTGGACCACAAGATCAGTCTCACCTAGTTAATATTGTGACATGTATGAGCATTGAAAATGAAGAGGCTAAAGACTTGATGATAAACTATAAGGACATAATAGCATGGTCCTTTGATGACTTGAAGATTTTTAATCCAAGAGTCATCACTAATACCATACCCTTGAAGGAAAAATGCAAACCTTTTAGACAAAAGTAGATGCCTATCAACCCTATCTTGAAACCTATGATTTTTAAAGAAGTCAAAAAGTTGTTATATGCCAAGATTGTATTGTCCATTAGGCACTCTACCTGGGTCAATAATCTGGTGCTAGTAAAAAATAATAATGGTGAAATAAGATTATGAATTGATTTTAGGAATCTAAATAAATAATCTAAAAAGGATAACTATCATCTACCTTCTCTAGACCAAGTTATACAAAGTGTTTCTAGTTCAGCTATGATGTCCTTTCTTGATGGATTTTTAGGGTATAACCAGGTGTTGGTGAATCAAGAAGACATGATGAAATCTACTTTTACTACCAAGTGGGGCATGTTTGCTTATAAAAGAATGCCATTTAGACTAATCAATGCAGGGGAAATGTTCCAAAGGGCCATGGATCATGCTTTCCAAGGTTTGGTAGGTAAATGCATTATTATATACATGGATGATCTGACTATTTTTTTCTAAGAATAGGGAGGACCACATTATGCATTTACAATAGGTATTTGAAAGGTATAGAAGGTATGGGATTTCTCTCAACCCAAAGAAAACTATTTTCCATGTCACTGAGGGAAAGTTGTTAGGCCATGTCATTATTAAGGAGGGAATATCTATAGATCTAGATAGAGTAGATGCCATATCAAAAATAGAGCCTCCTAATAGTAGGAAAGATTTGAAATCATTCTTTGGCAAAATTAACTTTGTAAGAAAGTTTATTTTTGGATTCACAAAAATTGTAAAACCATTGAATGATATACTAAAAAAAGATGTCAAAATAACTTGGAATGAAGAAACAAGGAAGGCCTTTAAGGACATCAAGGAGGCAATTGGACAAGCTCCAATTCTGATAAGCCCAAACTTCTCCAAATTTTTTTACCTTTATTCCTTTACTTTTGATCATACTATTACTATAGTCTTAACTAAAAAAATTGATGGATGTGACCATCCAATTACTTTCATGAGCAAAAAATCTAAAAATGCTAAGTTAAATTATTATTTAATTGACAAACTAGCATGTGCATTAGTTAAGGTAGTGAAGAAATTCAAGCACTACATTTTTAGGAATAAGGTGCATGCAATCTTACTAGACCCTACCACCAAACTCATGCTAAGTTAGAATGAAATAGGATAAAGGATAGGTAAGTGGATGTTTGTACTTGAATAATATGACATTGAAATGAATACTAAAAATTGGTAAGGTGCCAAGGTTTGATTCAAATGATTGCCAATGCTAACCCCAAGTTAAGTGTTATGTAGGTTGAACAACAAAGTTTTTAGCCTAATGATTGGTATGATCCTATTATTCATCTCCTAATCAATGGCACTTGTCCTATAGGTATGACCAAGGAGTAAAGAAGAGACCTAAAACTTAAGGCAACCCACTACCTAATTAAAGATGGAGGGATATAACAAAAAAACTTTGAAGGCATTTACTTGAGGGATATAACAAAAAAACTTTGAAATCATGAGCACTGTTCATGAGAAGCTAGGAAGTGGACACACATCTAAAAGGACAATAACTCACAAAATCCTTAGATCTGGTTATTATTAGCTCACAATTTTCAAGAATGCCGATAAGCATGTAAGGCAATGCCATTTATGTCAAGTCTTTAGTATAAAAGAGCCCAAGGCAGCCATGTTACTATATCCAGTTATGGTGGATAAATATTTTTCTCAATGGGGACTAGGTTTCATGGGGGTAATCAATCCAATTCATCAAAAGGTCACAAATACATTATAACTACTGTATCAGATGAATTGAGGTAGTGGCCACTAAATAGTGTAGGATTGAAGAAGTGATCATTTTTAGAAGAAAACATATGCACCAGGTTTGGAATACCAGTCTCTCTAGTATGTGATAATGAATCAAATTTTATATCTATAAAGATGATTGAATGGGCATATGATAATAGTATCACTCTCAAGTTTTCATCCAACCATTATCATTAAGGTAATGGTGTATCTGAATCAACTAATAAGAACTTGATGAAATAAATAAAGAAGTCTGTAGCAAACAAGCCTAGAAGATGACACAAGCTTATCAAATATGCCCTATGGGTAAATAGAACAAGGGTCAATTAGGCTCTCAAGGCATCACCCTTCTTGCTGGTGTATGGCTAAGAGCCCATATTCCCAATTACACTCAGGTTGCCAACATATCACTTCATGAAAGATTATATGGAGGATGATAAAGAATTGGTAAGTTCAAGATTGATAGACATTATTTAGATGGAGGATGCATGAGAAGAGGATTTACCAATTTTAACATGCACTAAACCATAGTGAAAAGGTGGTTTGATAAGTGATCAAAGATAAAAGTGTTTAGGTAAAGAGCTTTAGTCCTTGTTTGGGACAAGTCATCTGAGCCTAAGGGTAAACATGGGAAGTTCACACCTTTGTGGATAGGTCCCTATCAGATTGCTGAGCCACTTGGAAATAAGACCTTCAAACTAAAAGATCTATAAGGAACTGAATTCACTTTGACCACCAATGGGTATTACCTTAAGCACTACCTTTTTTTTCTCCTCCTGGGGTCTTCATGGAGTAAATTATAAGAATAGTTAGAGCTAGAGTAGGTAGGCTAGATTAGTTTACTTCTATTCTTTCCTTCATGTCCCTTATTTGTATATACATTTGTATATATTTATTTGTTTCTTTTCTCTCTACTTTTTTTGTTTTCTATTTTGTGTGTTTGCTTTCTCTACTTTGTTCCTTTCTTCCAATAAGTCCTTTGGGATATCCCTTAGCTCAAAGTTCATCTGATTGCTTAGGAACTTCACAGTTTAGAAATGTAGGTATGAATCTTAAACATATGTTGCCCATGGGTTTGAAATATGAGCTTGATGATATAATTTAGAGAAGTTTGTATGAACTAATGGATAAATTGGTTATTTCATAAGATTTTAACCTTGTTTTGATCTAAAATTGGTTTTAAAAAGAATTGCACATGTGGGATTAAAGCTTGATAAAGGTTACAACAAATATCCTTGCATAGGATAAAGGTTACAACCATAGGTGATTGATTAAATATCAGACACTTGACCAAATCCCTAAACTTAGCTAACCTAGTTCTTAACCTTTACTAGAAATACTAAAATATCTAAAAAATACAAAAATAAGAGCTTATTACAAAATTGAAAGCTTTCTAAGCAAAGATGATTCTGGTAATCTATACCATGGCTATGGACACCTAGATGGTAGTGGAACAAAGCCTTGAGTGGAGCCAAAGTCATCTCTATCAGGGATATGGATGCCTGACTGGTAGCAGAGTAATGCCCAATCCCTTTTTAAGCTAAATCATGGTTCTTAATGAACATCCAAACATGTTTTAAGTCAATGTTAATAATTGAAGACATGAAAGCTAGAAGTTATCCCCTGAGTCCCATGGAAAACAATAAGTAGAATCAAAACACACACACAACATGGATAGGTTTTGATGTTTGATCCTAATTCTATAGATGCAAGGTTTGTTTTAACCATGAACTGATCTTGATAATGGTATTGATCAAGTGGAATAGGTAATCAAGTTATTTGTTTGAACTAGAGTCTTTGAATTCTAACATATTTCTATGTTCCCCTAAACGTTACCATTTGTTGAGGTCAACATACCCTCATTTATAAAATTTGGGGACCCTTATGCCAAATTATAGAATTTATACCTTAAAATTTAAATTCACTTGATCAGATTGTCATTAATATGTTGAAACGTTATTTATATTTGAAGATGATCCACACCTTCACTTGGTTGGCTTATTTGTTCATGGCTCTAGTTTGACCATGTCTAAATTTTCTAACATTTGTTCTTCATGTTTCAATTAGTAGGTTTGATGAAACCCTTCTTGAATGGGTTGTGTCTAAATTTTATGGTTTAATCTTAATTTGACCTTTTACTAGCTCTGGTCTATAGAATTAAATATATATCTCTATTTAAAGCTTTTGGGAACCCTCCTTCATGAAATCCTAGCATAGGTTCTTTTGAACCAAATTCAAAATTGTTAGGAATAATTTACATGAGAACACTTTAAAATTACCATGGATTCAAGTTTAATTTTATACTAAGGCTTAGGTGTGTTTCAAACACAACCAAACCTTAGCCAAAAAATTATGTACTTGGTCCCTTTGAGTTCCAAGCCTCTCATCCTTTTTTGTTTTAGCATGGTCTAATTTTAATGTTTGTAGGGTCCTTTTATTATGTTCCTAGCTTGGTCAAAATTTATTATTCACATGGTCCATCTTGTTACAAACTTAGACTAATGTCTTAGTCCTAAGGCCCCATTCATGTTTATTAACATAAACAAGACCTTAGTCTGAAGACTTTATCCTAAGTCTTATATGTCTCTGAGCCCTATCTTAAACCATGTGATTTTTTATAGGAGCAATGACCCATGTTTAATTAGGTAAAATTAACTAGATATAATGAGGAAGACCCGATAGGTCAAAGACCTATTTCATGGAATCAATCTCATTTAATTTCTCAGATCATAATCAATGGCTTGTGTTTGAGTGGATGCCAGAGATCAAATGAAGCGAGATAAAAGTAAGAAAATAAGAGGGTCCTTTTTATTACATAGAATTAGCTTAAGTATTTATCCTTAGGTTTTGATTATATTTATTAATAAAATAAAATCTTAAGATAAAATTTTATGCTATGAATTTATTATATGTGGGGTCCTTTTTCATTATGTTTCTAATTTAGGCTAAAAACTAATATTTTGCTAAGCATGGGGTCCTCTTTATGTTGCAACTTAGCTTAAAAACTTAGACCAAAGTTTTTTTGTATTCATTAATACAAAATAAAACATTAGTCTAGAGATTTAATAGTCCCAATATTTTATTAATTTATTTATGACTACAAGAGCCAACCGCGTTTAACTTCTCAGATCATAATCAATGACCCACATTTACTCGAGTGAGATCAATCAAAAAATGCATATCAATAAAAATTACCTATGGGACCTACTATATTACATTAGACTTAAATTCAACATTCTCACTACCATCAATTAACATCTGTGAGTTCATCATTGACATATGTGAGACCATCAAATTTTATCCCCTATGGCTAATTATGCGTGCTTAAATTTTACATTCTCATGACCATCAATTAATGTCTATGAGGCCATCATTAACATCTATGAGACCATAAAATTTGAGCTCAAAAACCAATCTCACTTGAATGAATAAACATGTTTGTTCTCTATGTTACAGGATCAATGGAATCTCATCTGGAAAATAACCATGCTTAGGATTCTATATTTCAATGTTAAAATTGATCTTTTATTAGCTTTTGACCTACCATAAATTAATTGGATCTATTTAAAGCCATGTTTCAACTTGAGACCCATATAATTAAGTTTAAATTTTCAAGGGATCAATTGTAAACACCATGGACATAGCTTAAATGTTACCATAAGATTTAGTCATCTTTTTAAACATTTGACTAAACCTTAGTCTAAAATCTTATGCTCGGCCCATATTTGTCCCATGATCTTCTAGTCTATTTGACTAGCTGGATCTAATGAATGCAAGGACCTATTATTATAAAACTCACCTTAAAGTTTTTACGCTAAAGTTTTATCATATTTATTAATACGATAAAACCTTAGGTTAAAAACCTTATGTTAAGTCCTTTTATTATTATTTGGGGTCCCTTTTTACTATGTTCTGAACCCAACCTAAATATTTTAGCCTAAGGTTTATTTCATGTTTATTAACTTGAAATGGAACCATAGTCTAAAGTCTTTAACTAAATTAATTTATGTATCCTAAACCTAACTTAAACATTATGCATATTTTTAGGATCTACGACTTGCATTCACTTAGAAGGCATTGATCTGATGGAGCGTATCCAAAGTTAAAATTACAATAGATACCCAAGCAAGTGTGAAATCTCCACATAGTGAGAACATGTTGATTGGAAATGCTGACAAGGTGTAGAGCTCAAAAGGCTTGTGAGATTGCCAAGTGGCATAACCTTGGGGTCTAGTATAAATAACAGCCAATGGAGTACAACTCTCGAGATTGAGTTCAATGATTTACATTGATCCATGTAAAATGATCTAACAGAGTGAAATATTTAAAAAAAAAAAAAGGCAATGGTTAATTTGTAAACATTTATGAACAAAGTGATATGAAAGCACCAATTAGATGCCACATAGGCAAAAAGTGAAAAAAGAAAAGATTTTGTGGGATCAAAAAAGTAAAGGTATAAATGTGAAGGTCTAAATCAAATGTAAAGCACAAACTTGATCAAGTTAAAAAAAAATCACCATTAAAGCTTGAAAAAGACTTTTAGAAAAGCCCTAGCATCTATAAAATCCCTAATTCAATCCCAAATCAACCATAATCAAGCCTAAAAGAGTCAAATTGCCATCTGAGCAAGTTTAAACTAATCCAGAGGCAAAATATAGACCACTAGTGAGCAAAATTTTCAAACTCACAATCATGGCAACCTAAAAAAAACATAGGGAAGATATCAAGATCTATTCAACCACAAATACCAATGGGAGAGTCTTCAAGTATATGAAACTTGATGCTGTATCCTTGAACATAGGAATTAACAATTAGTCCAAGCTTTTTTGGGTTGTTGAAGAGCTATAATCAATAATTAGAGAATATGAGAGGAACACATCAATCAAGAGATGGTAATATGACCCGATTTCTATCTAGATGATGAGTCTTCACTATGATGCAATGAAACTAGAGGTACTACATTACATTGATGTTATTGCTCATGTTTTCATGGATTGAAAAATTGATCAGGATATGATAGTACATGAACATAGTTTTTAAAGAGTTATTTATATCTCCCCTCTTGCCTTAAAAAATACTATAAGCTACCCAAACCCTAGGTGGATGTACCCTTAATCAATGAATAGTCTAAGAAGAATGACTTAAAGACCATTTTTACCCCATGGTTATATTCAGGAACCCAAGTAATCTATGACCTTAATGGGAAGTTCCCAATCAACCAATTTAGGGATAGGATTAGGATGATAATGACACTAATAAAAAGATTATTTGGGAACCCCTCCACCACCTATGTTGACAAACTCTAGGTCCATTTTGTGTATTTTATGGTTGAGATAGGACTTACCCCTCCCATGTGTGAGATGATTAGCACATGTTTGAATATGCAATTCAATAAAATCAAGAAGAAGACTAACAACCATTTCTATATGATATCTTACCTTTTGGATGCCTTATTATCCACCACCAAAATCCACAACATTAAAGAATGGTCACCTAAAGGGAAACAAATAGTCTCCCAATACTACTTAAAATTGAATATTTTCAAATATAAGGACCATATTCAATCTATCTATGACTATGTTTATCTGGCCTTAGTTGAGGCCATTATAGGGATCCTAATGATAAGGGTTAACCCTTTGATTAATAAGTATGTTGAACTCATTTGGGACATTTTGTTATATCTATATTACACTATAATTAGGATAGAGGGAACTCTAAGTCAACCCCTTAGGCTACTAGTTCATGTGCCCACCAAATTGGTAGAGTAAGAAGTGGAATACCAACTATTCCATGATATAAATGGTGTGTGTAATATAAAAATAAAGGTACTACTCCATTCCTTTCCCTTAACGATTAGTAGGATTATGTTTTATAATTAGGATGATGTAGAGACTATCTATAGGCATAGGGCCTCCTTCAATATGCAAACCAATGAATTGAGATAATGGGACCCCAACAAAAAGGTTGCAAAACATTTGAAGGCCAAGTAGATCAAAATGACCTATGAACATCACCCTGGTGTCTATGACCACTTATACACTAAAGCTTTTTCATTCACTAAAGTGTTAGCAAAATTGAAGAAACTCAACATTAAGGTAGAGGCTAGGTTGTTGAGAGAGTAGAAGCTAAGTGATGACATATGGTAGATGGGGCCTATGTAGTTCTAGGACCATCTTCTATACCTCCTATGGCATGACCATAGGTAGTAACACAAGAGCCTGAGACTCAAGCCACACCAAGGCTAGAAGAAAAGAGACCTGAGGAAAAGAGACCCAGTGGGGTGGCATATTCTTTAGCTCAGCCTAAAGAACTAGAGTCACCTATTGAATAAATTGACATAATTGCATTGGATCTTAAGGAGATTATAGAAGATTCCTTGAAAGTACTAGCTCATGCTTATGAATTAGATGAATAAAAATTATAGATAATAAAACCTCAAGCTTTAGATGAAGAAATAAAGGAAGAAAAGGGGAAGGAAGTAGCTTTGGAATTGGTTCCTATTACAACCCAACCTAAAAAGAAAGTTGAGTTATCTCTAGTCTAAATGAAGAGCAAGAAGCTAAAGTTGACCTTCAATCATCCTTTGAGTGACGTCAAACTTTTAGTGATGATAATCCAATTCATGGTCCAACCATTCTTGAATGGTTTTTATATGGGAAGATGCAAAAAATCCTAACCATGCACCACCCATGGACCGCTATAAAATCTATTAATATCCATGTACATGATGAGCTCAAACCTTAGATTTTGGCCTTGAATAAGGAAGAAGAAAAAAGGATTTCTTCCCTAATGGGGTTGAGTGGAAAACAAATGGAAACTCCAAAGCCTCCAAAAGTGACTCAATCATCAATGGGAGTTTAGTTTAATCTAGAGACTACCAACATGGAAAGGGTGATTGAAAAGAAAGCCATGGTTGGTGGTGAAGAATTAATATTTCAAAGGATAGAGCCATTCACATATCTAACTCTAGTTGTAGGTCAAAAGTTAGGAGAAGACATAATGTTTGAGGAGAAAATCCTTGATGTAGCCCATGCCCAGTCTGACTAGCTACAAACCATGAACAAGGCTCTCTTACAGTAGAACAAGAATTTGAAGGAGGATGTAGTCTTATAAATATAGGAAGACTAATTCAAGAAGTTTGAAGATACCATCACTGACCTATTCAACTCTTTGAAGATAGTCAAAATTAGGTAGGGAGAAATAAAGAAGCAAATAACTAAGGCTATAGGGCAAGTTGGCCAATGGTAGGATTCAAGCTATCAAGTGAAAGAATTGATCAAGGCCTTGACCAAGAACCTAGTACATAACTTTAAGACCATCATATTGAAACACTTAAATATGGTCATGGCCATATTGGTAGATAAGATCCAAGTCCTAATCACTTTGTCTAAGTGGATGGAAGGCTTGGCCAAGGACTTCAAATAATAGGAAGATGAAATGTTGCACATCTTAGATAGTTTGATTATGGAACCCACTTCATTTAGATCATTGGGTCTTATAACTAATGAAGAGTTCAATCACAAAACCTTTTAGTTCATGCAGGAAGTAAGGAACCAAGGGTAGGGCCAAATAGAGGATGACGACAAAAGAGTCATGGGTATACTTATATCATCTAAGGAGAAAATGAGAGATGGCAGGGGCATCAAACAAGTAATAAATAAGATTGAAAAGGACCTCAAGAACCTAGAGGTAAAAGAAAAAGATCTATTTATGAGACTAATTTTTGACTTTGATCTCATCAAATAACAACATTATAGGTTGACAATCCTGCAAGGTAGGTAAAAACAACAAGGGACTTCATCAACATGAGGACCCCAAAGCTCAAGTTAGTTAGTTATATTATTTTGTAGAGATTTGTAATATTAAAAATATAATATTATTTTGTAAAAGCATGTGCAAATTGTAAGCACATTTGCATTTAGGTTAGTCCATTTTGGAAAGTTTAGTGTATTCTAGAACTTTGGTAGAAAGTACAACTATCCTTACACTTGTACACTTTTAGTTTGATATGACTGACTGACATACTCACTTGAAGTATATAAAAGGAGTATTGTCATTTATAAAAAAGGAGGGAGTTTTTGTAGCTAAAAACTAGTGTAAACTTTAAGCAACTAATGCAAGAAGAAAATTGTGACAAGATTGTCTCATTTTGTTTGTGTGAATTGTTATATGGCTTCTCTCTCACTTGTCTATTCTAAATTCTAGATTTGAATAGTTATTGTAGAATCTCAGTGTGTACCTTTGAATTCATAATTTTTAACTTGTGCTTATGCTAGGATAATTGAAGGTTCTCTAGTTTACTTCATTTTATTTTCTCTGCATTTGTAGATGTGCATTAGCTATCTGATTATAGGTGTAAATTTCTAAAATAAGTTTGGTTCTAATTTGCATTATTTTTCACCTTCCTTTAAATTTTGCCTGATGTGTGGTAATATTTGAGCTTAAGCTATTTCGTATCATACATTGGTTTTAAGTACATGCTTGAGAGGATATTTGAACTTTGTCATAATGTCTAGAATGAAGATAAAAAACAACATATTTTCTCTCTGCCCTACCATTTTTTTAAATTTTTTTTAACTAGTTCACTTTAGATTAAAGATTCATTATATATGTCCATATTAGTTTGGTTTTAGACTTATAATTGATCATAGTTCACCTTAATTAACATAGATCATCTTCTTATTTATGAATATTTATAGGGCACGGTGGCTCCCAACCACCGACTAATATAAATATTATGAAACTATCATTTATTCTACCTTTATTCTATCATAGATAATAATATTATCACAAACTATAACTCATGCTTTGAATTCTAAAATAATAAACACTTATCAAAATCAACAATTTCCTTCTTCAAAATCATCTTGTTACCCTCTAATGCCAATTCATACATCTAAGTTTGAATTATTTTAAATATGAATTATAAGATTATTATTTGTTCATAGAGGAAAAGGAGTCTCCTTCATTTATTCCCATAAGCATTATAATATGTCCAGCTAGTATATGCCTTTGCAATACTTCGTTAAAAGTTACAACTATTATTCTCAATAGATATATAGAGAGGTTAGGCATTATGAGAATTGTGTCTCAAATGTATTAATCAATTGAAATGAAGAATGTAAAGAAATGAATATAAAACATCAAAATTTTTACACCTTTGTAGATAATATTTATGAATTATATAGCACATCAGTCTTATAAACTTGGCAAATACATATTATAGATGTACCCATAACTTATAACCCTTTTCTACTACCAAAAGGCTTGTATTCACTATTTGTTTATGCCTAATTACTTATCTCTTAGTCCAAAAAATGTCAGTATAATGACCCATCCCTTCTACCTTACCCATGATGTTATAAACCTATTTATCTTATGTCTCTATAGGTTTTAGACTTGCACCTATTTTCTAACTATTTAGACACTTGCATCCCATCTAGATGCCTATTTCAATGTAATTGTCATATTCTAATGCAAGTGTCTATTGCCTTAAATCCATATAATTTATAAATGGAACATAGTCCTATGGTTGGCCTAAGCTATTTAACTCAAGATATTATCCAAATGGATTGGTATAAATAGAAGATCAACCCTCATTCATTCCTAACCTAGGAAAGACCTAAAAATACCAAAGGATACTCACCAAAATCACTCAATCAAACACTCAAGTGAGAAAAACTTCCCTTTTTTCTAATATTTCCATATTAGTAATAGAGAAAACATATCTATAGGTCTGAAGTACTAAAGGAGAACTCTATGAGCCACATTTGCCAAGTTACAAGCTAGGTCACTATTGTACTTGTTTATCACACATTGCATGATTTGGACACAAGCCAACACATAGGGGATACATACATAAGTCATAGGATATCTTATGAATATTGGATATTTAGGTAGTGCTCATTAATAGAGGAGTCTTTGGGGTAGCTTGAAACCATGTTCTCAATAACCCATTTTTCTCATAACTAATATGAAGATGAAGAACTAGATTTTTTCTATTTGATAAGGAGTGACATTCCATGACATATATCTAAATACACCAAAGGAAAGGATACATAAAACCCATAAACATCCAAGTGGTCGCATCTAATTTCAATAGGTATTCCATAATGGACATATGTCGAAGTTAGATAGTAGCATCGATGTAACTATCCTAGGTTGATGCAAGTGTTTATAGATATAGAAGCACCATTTATATAATTAGGAAAATATTATATAATCTAAATCTAGTCTAATTTATACCTATTATAGATCCAAATATGTATTAGCAGTAGAAATAAATAAGTATTTTGTTTTCATTGTTATCATAATATCTATCATAGATGTACTTTCTATTTTGAACATATCTTAGCATAATAAATTCAATATATGTCTATCTAAGTTTCACAAATAATTGACCTAATTTAAAGATAGTCTACCATCCTTATGAGCTAGGCTATCTCTTCCCCCTTTAATCCTAAACTCACCTTAATCTATATTTTAGGGTCAAACATTTGGTGAACCTGAGTCATATGAATGTAATTTTTTATGATTATTAGGGTTTTTAACTAGCTAGGGTTTTAAATTTATATAATTTTTCATTTCTTACTTATATTATTTTACATGTGACCTATGAATATCCCTATATTTGGAGGTGTGCCTATTGAACACATATAGTTTCCCTTTAAACTACCTAAGATGTCTAAATCAGATAAGGGACCTAATCTTATGGATCATGATGATACCAAAGTTGAGAATGAAAATAATAATAATGAGGTTATCAGATAAGAATATTTTTATAGTGAAAACCATAAGTCTAATGAAATTGATGAACATGAGCAAATAGATCATGAGCAAGCATAAGTAATTGCTTGTTTTGTGAGTATTTTTGTTAAAGCCCTGAAGACCTTGATGAAATATTAAGAACCATGTTAGAAAAGAAAAAAGAAAAAAACATAGATGAATAATTAGGTCCATCTACTAATCATGATATTCAATCTATGGGTCATCCCCATGTATCAATCACCCTCCCCTTGAGTGCATTACGACTTCATACTTATAGCGGAGGCATGGAACATGTCTTCTAACCTTTGTTTCTTAAAACTACTATTGTTACATCTACCATGAGAAACATAAATCTTTCAAATCAAACACCAGTTTTAATATCTACATCAACCCAACCTATAAGTACACTCCTTTGGTGACTTATCAAATATATAACCTAAAAGACCAAGAGGTACAAGTTCTTGTCTAAACTATAAAACTTTTGAAAAATAAGGTTACAAATATTGAATAAAATACTATGAAATTATAGATGATATTTTATGATTATATAACACCCCAGTCTTATACACTTGGAAAACTTAAACCTTGGTTATTCCTCTCAATTATTCACATTTTGCTACTTATACAAGTCTCACATCTACTATAGCTTTGTGTCCCCTTGGCTTATTTCTCTTAGTCTAACCAATCTTAAATTGATGACCCAAGTCTTCTATCTTACCCAAAATACTTAAAATGTATTTTTCTTCCATCTTTAAAATTTTTGAACCTATATTTACTTTCCTACTCCCTAAACACTAACATATAGGATAGACAATAGTGTCGATGTTACTGTTCTGTCTTGATTCAAGTGTCTAGTGACTTAAAGTCATCCAATTTACAAATTAAACATATCCTAATGTTTGGCCTAAGATATTTTTAATGTGTGTTATTACTCCAACGGGATTGATATAAATAAAATATTAGCCCTCATTCATTCTTCACCTACACAACCTAAAAAACACTTAGCAAAAAGATCAAAGAGCATTTAATTGATCAAAAAATTAACTATTTATTCTTATTTCCATAGTATTCATCATCTACAGGTTTGAAGTACTTTAAAAGAGTAGCCCAAGAGCCTGATTTTCTAAGTTATAAGCTAGGTCAATGTTGTACTTTCTTTTCACATATTATATGATTCACATATAAGCCAACATGTATGGGAGAAATATGAGTTAGAGGCCCTCTTCTAGAGTATGGGACATGTGAGAAAATCCCATTGAAATTAAGGTCTTTTGGGTAACTTGACACTATGTGCCCACTAACCCATTTTCCCCAAGGTCACACTAAAGATGGAAAACTAGGGTTTTGTCATTTCATGAGTGACAATCCATGACCCATATTTGAATGCATTAGAGTGAAGGAAAATCAAAACCCAAAAGCATCCAGGTGGTTACATCATATTTTAGTATATATTTCATATAAGACACTAGCATCAAACCTAAATAGTAGTGTCGATGTAACCATCTCAGGTTGATGTTATCATCTAGAGAGATAAAATCATTAGAGCTAGAATCTGACGATTTTTTTATAATCCCTTTCCCACTTGATTTCCACTTGTTTTAGATCCAAAAATGTATTAATATCAAAATAAGCTAAGTACTTCACTTTTTTGTCATTTCTATTTTTAGCATGGTTGTACTTTCCATATTTAAATTATCTCAACATAATAAATTCAATGTATGCTTATATATGAGTTTATCATCTAATTGGCTTTCTATATATAAATTATCACCCTTGTGTCATTTCATTTCTATAGACCCCTTTAACATCTTGATAACCCTAATCTAGATCATTTTAGGGTTGAACATTTGGTGAACCTGATATTTGAACATCAAAACCCTAAGTATACCATTTGGGATGCTTATTACCTACTTTGTCCTAATATTTATTTACTTCATATATTTTATCATGGATGATATTGATTTCTTTGATGACTATGATTATGATACGATCCAATTCTCCCTCAAGGAAGGAATTAAAATTGATTACTCTTGCATTCTTCCCAGTGTTAAAACATGTACTATAAAAACATTGAATGATGGTAGTTATTATCCCTATAATGAGGTCCATACTCCCACAACTTCAAGAGATAAGTTCATTCATCTTAAGTAAGATGAAAATCCTTTATCCACGTTTCTTATACCATTGTTATATGGATTTAGCATTTGATACTTGAAAAAGTATAGATACCAAGGCCAAGGATTGGGAAAACACGAGCAAGGTATAACCTACCCTATATCTCTTAAACATAATAATACAAACATGTAAGGGTTGGGGTTGTCAAACACATCCTTGGGTCACTAACCATTCAAGCCAACTAAACATATACATCTTACTAAAAAATAGGTACATATGACCAAGAGGTAAATTTTTTGGCAACTACATAAAGAGATTATTTTTGATGTGCAAACAACTAATAAGGGGGATATGTATTAAAGTAAATTTATTAATCCACCTAACATTCTTACATTTCTAAACAATATTCCTCTATTCAAGGGTCATGGTTTTTCCCTACCTTCATTTAAAACAAATTGTATATAAAAAAGGTATCCTTACCTAACTTTTCCAAAGCTAAAATCATTACACACTTACAAAATGAAAATGAAACAAATTATTCAAATGGTACATGATATTCAAATGATATACCAAATGTACCAAAGTTTAAAGATCTCATACCATTACCAAAATGTCCTAAATTTAGTGATCATGAACTTGGACTCATTATACATAAGGATGATGATACTCATATGCCTAGATTCAAAAGAGGGGGTGGGTTACAACCAATGCTAACACATATGACAAACACCTATATCCTAAGATGACCACTATTAGAGACCTTAACAATCAAGCTTCTATATTTAAAAGGAAAATGGCTTTTCATAATGATAATGGACATGTTACCCCATTCAATAATCAATCTCTTGTGTAATGTATACTTTAATATACTTATCACCAATATTTTAAATTACCATATTTACCTCTCTTTTTGAGACACAAGGACCTATTCAATCACATGATTATCTATGTACATTCTTTTGGTCAATGGGCACAAGATGACAAATTATTGCTAATATTTTTCCATATGAGTATTTTTGATGTGGCTCAAAATTAGTTATATATTTTACCAAAGGGTTCCTTACATATTTTATTACAATTTTAAGATACATTTTTCATGGATTTCAATATCGACAAGGTGCCAAAACTTACTTTAGAACATTCTCACAACTTCAAACAATATGATGATGAGTCCCTTCAAGATGATATTATTTGATTCAAAAGTACATCATATGAGCTAGCATTTAGACCCTAAGATTTGAAACTACAATTTATCTTTAGTAGAGGACTTCTTTCCCCATTAAAATAAAGGACATTGCATAAATAATATGAATCATTTACCCTTTTATATAATGATGTGCACATATATGCTTCCTTCATAATTACTAATTCAAAGGAACTTAATATATCTCCCTCAAAATACAAAAAATTTATCCCACACAAAAAATGGAGATAACTTACCTAAAGAGCATTATGAACAAAAATGTGGTATACCTAATCTCTATATGACTAGTTCACAAATGTTACTCAACATGGGGCCACTCTAAGGCCCATATCTTATGCAATCTCAAAGTGAAAAATAAAAAAATCATCAATGCTAATTGGATTTAACCATTACCTTATACATGGGTGGTGATTATTTTTGGCATAACCATATTGATCTTACATAAGAAAAACTATTTGCAATGTAAGATGCTTAAAAAAAATGGGCTTCAATCTAACAAAATTAGAAAATAAAGGAGGCTGGAAAAATTACTTAGGAAACATAACATTTCCAATTACTTGTGGTCCTAAATTATAAAAACACAGGTTTGGGTTATGCCTACCACCTCTTCAAATACATTTACAGTAGGAAATCTTTGGCTATACCAAATGGAAGCAAAAGTTGATCCAAATTAGCAAGGTATTTCCTTTCTTGATGAAGGAAAATTAATACATATTTCAAATGATATCATTACTTCTTATAATACACATGCAAAACATGAGGAGGAACATGATATTTACCTTTTAAAACTATCTAATCATGATGAAATAAATTTAAAAGATCAAACTTAAGGTTTTATGGTTCACAATGGGTGAGATATCTATGACCATCCACTATATGGCATGATAGGATGATATTTCCTCTTCATATATTCTAAAAATTCAAAATAAAATAAAAAAACATTAAAAAACCCCAAAAAAATTTAGGCACTTACATGTTTTATTAGATCCTTGGTATCCATGTGTTAGTTCCATGTTAATGGACTGCATGCTCAGTTACTCCTATATACACATATGTATCACACTTATACATGAGTATGATACATGCATACAAAAACACATGATACATTCCTATTTTGGATGTTGGGCCTTCCTTCTACTCATGTGATATAGACACTAGGGGAATCCACTTATTTAATATTGATACACACAATTTATACGATTTGATGATCACTCTACATTATCATGTTTGAGCTTACATCTATACTTACACATGCATATTATCCATGATTGTATCTTACATAGGGTACTTGATATGCTATACACTTGACATACTTTTCCTAACACATTGGATCCATGGGATACTAAAAGATATTTATGATGGTTATTTATGATTTATTTTATGCACTTTATTGAGATATTTTCTTCACTATTTTATTCCTTATTCAAGCATTTGTATATGATCCTTTACTTACAACCCCTATGCATATATATGATTTCATTGACATTTGCATATGTCATTATTTGTTGTATATACATTTGAATATGTTATTTTTCATTTTATGGACATTTAACCAAGTCATGTCCCTTTGAGTGGGTGGCATTTGAACATGCCCCTTAGTTATGATCTCCTTGGACTATTACCTTTAGAATTAATTATGAGATCTCTTATGTGTGTGTGTTTGTTTGTTGATCTTGTATTGTTACTATCTAGAAGTTTCCATGATATTTATCATGAATCTTAGGCCTACATGTGATCACATTGGTTATATATGTAACATAAGAATCTAAGATGGGGATAAGTTAAATGTTAGTATGATAAAACCAATAAAAACACATATAGATCTAACACCTCAGGACTAGATACTTGGGGGAGTAAGAGAAAAATGAAAGTAACAAAAAAAAAAGATAAAATAAGTATTCTTCACCTTCTTTGTGAGTAAGACTTACAAGTTGGCCTTGGATGGATGTGCTCGATCATGTGTTCAAAGAGTCTTTAATAATGGTGATCCTTATCAGCTTAGCTTGGATTGGCTTGGCTTGGATTATGAAGCTATCTCTAATCAATTTTGAATTATAAGTTTGGATTGAAATCTTCTTAAAGGCATTTTAGTAGAATAACCTTACACACAAATGCTTCTCTAAAGATAGTGAGGGCTCTCTTAATTATAGCTTTTCCTGAAATCACATGGATCAACCATGACCATTCAATCCAAGATCAAGATGGAGGGATCACAATTGGATAAATTTTAAAGGCAAAAGGAATTACATGCTACAATTAATAAACATGGTTTGCCTTTTTAGTTATTTGTTTCATTGACTTTTTGAGTTCTTACCAACTTTTAGGGTGATGTCATGGATTGATATTTTGCATATTTGAATTTCTAATTTTAGATGTTCATTAGTTACAAATGGATTATTTAAATATTTAATTAATTGGGTTTCATCAATTAAGTAAATTTTATTAGTCTTTTGACATTTTCTAAAAGTTGGTTAAGTTCCCCACTCAATTGGTCAAAAACATCTATTTACTTAGTTATAACCTGATTAGGGATGAATTTGTGGAAGGTTATTATTAGGTACAAGGTAACACCATAAATAAGGATGCATTGACATAATTATATGTAGTTATATCCCATATGTAGATGAATTTGGGTGTTTCAATGATTTCTAGGCTTTATTTGCATAGTTTGGTAGAAATCCATCTAAAGTCTAGTTTAGACACATATGCGACCGAAGTGGGGTGCCTACATTTCACCCATATTTTATAAGGTGTTACAATACACATGCATAGGAATGAATTTTCAAAGAATAAAAAATCCATCAAAAATAAAAAAAGATGATAATGATTTAGGAATGATGCTCCAAACAAAATTTAGGAAGCTTATTATGCCCCATGGAGGGAGTGGCCAAAACATACAATTAATGGTCAATCCCTCAAAAAGAATCAAGAAGAAGAATGAAATTAACCTATGGATGAGATTAATATAATTGAGATAATTATTTCATGCATGCATGTGGCCCAATAGGATAAATGGGTCAAAATAATGATTTCCCCAAAGGTGGTTATAATAATTAGGATGACCTAGATTGAATAATGATTTTTCCCAGTACAAAAGATTTAAATGTGATAAATTGATTGTGCCCCATTAGGATGAATTTTCAAACATAAATCAAAGATATAACTTGTCACATAGATTAAAGATGAGAGGGTGCAAACATAGGTATAATGGTCTAATGAATTTTCAAAGATTGGAGAAGCCACAAGTTTCTGTGTAGTTTTTTCCCACCTAGTGGTTTTACCTACATGTCTTTTTATCTTACATAGGTTAGTTAATTAAGTAATTAGGGGTCATTTACCTTTAAGTGAGTTCTAATTTTGATGTAGGGTTTTACCTTTTTGGTGACCTAGTCTCACCCTATATGTACTTTCTTTTTTCCTAAAGTGGCTAATGCAAACATTTCCTTTATGGAATTTTCTTATTTTTGGAGCTCTCATTTTGCCTCTACAAAAATTTGACATTCATCATGTGGCTGCTATTTATATATATTTTTAAAATATATCATGGTATCAGAGATTTCTTGATATCCTCATGCATTTGTCTCCTTTGGTAAGATCCTCCTGCATTCACCTTGCTATTTCTTCATACTATACAACCACCATTTTTGACCTTGGAGGTATTTTCTGAAAACTACCTTAAAAATAATGTTAGAAGGCATTTGATAAAAAATATGTTTGCATATATTTTGTGGGTTTTTTGAGATATAAGATGGGTTATTCTTAGTTTTCTAAGAAAGTTCATGGATTTTCCAAAAAAAATGATTTCTTCTATCTAGTCACCATCCATATGGCTGAAGTAATCTAACCTACAAACCCTAATTTACTCTCTATAGACCAAATCAAGTTTGTAAAGTGATTTTAATTACTCACCAACCAAATTGGGTTTCTGAAGTGCTTCTACTTGTTCATTGACCAAATCAGGTTTCTGAAGTGCTTATACTTACTCATCGACCAAATCAGGTTTTTGAAGTGCTTCTACTTACTCGTAGACTAAATTGGGTTTCTCAAGTGATTCTACTTATAAGTAATCATGATTATCTAGGGTGATAACTTATAAGTAATTGGGTTTCTCAACCCTAATTGCTTGCTTGTTAGACTCATTTGGGTTTTCCAAGGTCGATTACTAATTACTTATTTCATAAGTTGTAGTTATTTGAAACTCCAAAGTAAAGCAACTCAAAGAACCTAAAATACATTTCAAAGAAGTAATTAGGTTTTCTAGGGTCAACTGCTTATATTTTTATAATTTGAAGTAGTTCAAAACCCCAAGCAAGTAAGCACTTGATGTTCTAGAAACTATCAAATTTTAGGTGAAAGGTAATAAATACTTGTACTAGTCATAACTTTTGATCAATAATTCCTTTTTGAGTGCCATTTTATTTAAAAGTGCTTATTTTTTATGCTCTTCACATTAGACCTATCATTGGGCCTTCCACATCTATCAATTTTTTTCACATTTTTTGTACAAACTTGAATGCATTATCAGTTATATCTAATGTTTCTCTTGTTCCTTATACTTACTCACCTTTTTCTCAAGACATTTTTAGTTAAATCTTATGTCTATATTAATGACTTACCTACACATCTTTTTAGTTTACTTAGGTTAGTTAATTAAGTCATTAGGGGTTATTTACCTTTAAGTGATTTCTCATTGTGATTTAGGGTTTTACCTTTTTGGTGACCTAATCTCACCCTATATGTACTTTATTTTTTCCTAAAGTGGCTAATTCAAACATTTCCTTTGTGGAATTTTCTTGTTTTCAGAGCTCTCATTTCGCCTCTATAAGAATTCAACATTCATCACGTGACCACTATTTAGATATCTTGGTGAAATCTATCAACAATCAACTAGGCACATGAGGATGTGCAAAGTGATGAAAGAGATGATTGGAAGGAAATAATGGGGATACAAAAATAATGGTGTTAATTATGATAATATCTGAGCTAATCTAAGATATGTCATATATCCAAACACTGCCTACATAATCCCAAAGGACCTCAGGTCGATGTAGTTCAGCCAAAAGTAGGAAAAAAATGGAATGAAGAATGGAATAGAAGAAAATAATTGATCAATGTGGATGATTTAATTGTACTTACCAATGTAGAGATGTTTATTTTTAGTAGTATTAATACAACCATGATGGTCAATGAGTTGATTTGATCAAAGAGTAGGGGAGGATTTTCCCAAGTGAATAAGGGGAAGTACTACCCAATGGATTTTTTGATAGATCTATTTTAATAATTTTTATTATAACACATGATGATATGCACCATTATATAAAACACCATGATGACCTAACTATAATGTGCATAAGGACTGACTCCTGATCTAATAGATAATTAAAAATAATACACCAATAATAAAAACCATGATGATAATGTTTACATATGAATATGGATGAAATCAAGTAAAATGTGCAAATAATCACCCAATGAATGCATATACACCAAGTCAAGGCACAATAATGAAATAAAATAAATAGGCAAACAAACAAACAAAAAACTAAGTAAATAAACACACACAAAGCTTGAAAGTAAAAGCAATAAAAAGAATCTTATCATTAACTAAATTAATATATACGTGTGAAGGCTCAATGGAATGATAAAAAAATAGTTCCCTAAATCAAGACCATATGAAAATTAATGACATGTAGGGATAAGATATCCTAGTATAAGTTACACACTTTAGTTTTACCCCAGTAGGGTGAAAGCTACAAGATTGACCTAAAAGTCCAAATTAGAACTAACCATGAATTTTCCCTTATAGAGTATATTTGGGAAGGATAGATCCCAATGAATTCTAAAATTAATTGGATCAAGGACAAAGGTGCCCCAAAGTGGGTGGATGGAGGATTGCTGACTAGGTTTAGGACAAGACAAATGTGTTTGGATTTTATGGCTTTATGTCTTGTATAGAGATTATAATCCCTTTCCAAAATTTAGGCCTTTTTTGTAATGTTTTGAATATTTTTGGAATTTTGGTATCTTAACTCAATGGAGGATTATGAGATACAAAATGATTTCACTCATAAAATAGTGAGAGCATGCGAAAAACCAATGGTGTAGTAGTGCATCAATTTCAAATACACTATGCACACAAAAGTAACTCATAAAATAATGAGAGCACTAATTAAAGTCATCACAAAATGGCAAGATCATTGAAAAAAATTGAGTGGGAATCAATTCATAAAATAAAAATACACAGTGCACACAAAGGTGACTCATAAAATGGGGAGAACATTTACTTAGATTGCTTGCAAAATGATATGAGTGTTGGAGTAAGGGTGGCCAAGCTGACCTCATAAAACTTTGAGTAATACCTACATAGTCTAAATGGACCTCAAGCTATTGTAGTTCTAACCTATAATGGCGAATGTTTGTAAATGTTTCTGATGTTTTGGAGTTTTGGGTATCTCAACTCAATGGAGGATTTTGAGATACAAAATGGTCTAACTCACAAAATAGTGAGAGCATGGAAAAAGGTATGACTAGGCTAACCTCAATATAAATTGATCACTACCTACATAGTCCCAAAGGACCTAAAGTCAATGCAATTTGACCTTATAGTAGAGAAATGTTTGGAAATGTTCCCAATGTTTTGGGGGGGGAGGTTTGGTATCTCATATCAAATGGACTAACTCAAAAAATGATGAGAGTGTGGAAAAATAGATGGCTGAGCTAACCTTAATATAAATTGAGCACTACCTATATAGTCTTAAAGGACCTCAATCCACTATATCTCTAACCTATAATAAAGGAATGTTGACTAAGTAATAACAAGTTGGGAATAGGCAAATGACACAAGTAATGATATGGCAAGCCAAAGTGCAAGGCAAGGTAAATGGAAAGGTAAGGCAAATTGAAAGGCAAGGTAAATGGTAGGGTATGAAACAATGAAAGGGTTAGGTAAATGACAATGCATGAAATAATGACAAGGTAAATGATAAGGTAAGGCATGATTTTATTATTCATACTAATGTGGAGATGCACATTTAGATCAGTGTTTTAACCTTTTAGGGTTTACTTTTATAAATACTATGCTTAATTTAAGGGTTGAGTAGTTAAATTAGGGAAATAGTATGCATAAAATAACCATTGATTTGTTATAAATTTGAATAGCTTTGACTTTCTAAAAGTAGTAATAAATATGTGCAAATAAAGACTTATCTAGAAAATAATTGAAATAGAAAATATAAAACTAAAAACTGAGATATGAATAGATCTGAGTGTCATCAACTAGATCCTTATATTAAAACCCCTCTTAGACATTAGTGTCACATTTAGATAGAGGTGACATGTGCTTCTAATGCCTTGATAATGGTGATAGTGTCCGCTATGCAGGACTATCCCAAACTTTTGGGTGCACCTATGTCTATGTTTTTGGGTTCTATTCTTGCACGTAGGAAGTTTAGAACTCTATATTGTGCTTATAATATATAATTTATGATGTAATCCCTAATCCTCTTTGCATGTAAGGAATGAGCTAAAGAGTGTGTTCATTAGTAATATAGGTTGGACATCCTCAACAACCTATTGTGAAGAGAGTTGCTTACATACCAATACTCTGAGGAGGGAGTGAGCTCGATGTAGTCCTCTCCACCTAAGTACTAGTGAAAGTGCAAGTGATTCTAGTATGATAGTGGGATTGAGTGCCTTGAGTGTGATTGATATTGGAAATCTATAAAATTTTAGATTAGGGTAGTTGGATATGGTAATATGTAGAAGTAAGGTAGAATAGAGATTAATAACCTTGATTTTTCTTAACTTGTTTTGTGTTTGAATATGTATATGTCATATAATCTCCATCTAGTGGTTAGAGGGATAAAAGTCATGTATTTATAGTTTTTTTTTGCTTATGAAAATAATAAAAGATGCTTAGGCCTACATTAAGAGGGTTTTAACTTTGAAAATATATTCATTGAGGAAATATAGGGTAAAGGACATAAGCACCTTTTTGGAGACACTAACACCATGTGGCTCTAGTGTCATTAATTTGGCACTAATGTTCAATTGGAAAAACATTAGGAACAAAGGGAAAAGATAAAATGAAGGTCTAGGACTAGGTTTGAGTTGACTAGGGACACCAGTGTCCTGCATAAAGGCTAGAGAAGTGTGATAATAGGCTCTAGGATAGGTCTAGGGATAATATAGGAATAGTTAGTCTCAAGTATCACTCTTAGCACTCAAAAACCAATTTAGGTGATTAAATTAACCCCCCATTTATGTTATAAATGTATCAAATCAAAATTATTAGTATAAAGGAAAAAGAAGCATACTGGGACTTACTTAGGAAGCGAGACCCATGAAACCAAATCTGAGTAGGTGAAGCTGGGTTTGCATATGTGAAACATGATCTAATACATGAATTGTAAATGAAATGTGAATAAATTAGTATTTAATTAAGAGATATAAAAATCAAAATACTATGCTGAGTAAAGAAGTAACTAAGTAAAAAGATGGGAAGGAGGAAAAAAATGAATACACTTCATTGGGTATGTGAACCAATACATGAACCTAGTGATAACCTATATGGGTGCATGTATATGGTGATAAAATAATTTAATAAATTAGAATGATTTGATATCTTTCTCAATCCTCATGTGTGGGTGGCTTAATAACTCAATTCGATTTTTATTCCATCATTGCCCACCCCTATTTGGTGGATCATGACATATGAATAGTTTGGATTGGACTGATAGTGTGTCCAACCCTCTCATGTGGGCAGATCAATAACTCAAGTATGATATAAATCCATCATTGGCCACACATATGTAGTAGATGCATATAAAATTGAATTTTACAAAGTACTAAAAATATCTATGTATGTCAACTCCACAACCACTCAGGTACATTAAGCAACTCTAACCACTCAAGAATGCCAACCACTACAGATGGAATAAGGCATAAAATTGGTGATAAACTAGAATGTGATGTCAAGTGTATACATTGTATAAAATGAGATGGAATTTTACATTCCATATAATCAACTGATGTGTAACTTAGCATATGGAAATAATGTGCCATGCACATGCCCCCAATCTAGTATTTGAGTATATTGATTCTAGATTGAGTTGTAATAACTATATCTAATTATCTAAATTGAATATAGGATGATCATGTCATGAAATATACCCCCAATCTAAGAAAAAAATATAATTTTGATTTGAGCTAATGTGAATCTAAGTAAAATTTGAGTAAAATTGTCAAACCTATTATTGGATCTATGTAAACCTGTATTATACCTGGTGTACTATTCTAGCCAATCTAAGAAATCCTAAAACTAAGGCTAATGGATAGTAGTACCAAATCTTAGACAATAGTTCCATGTGGTTCTAGTGTCCCTATTTGGGTGCTAATATCTTTCTAGTCTAAATTCTTTATCACTGTACTAATTTTTGAGTCATTATTTTTCCCCTATGTTTATTTGTTTCTGATTTTCTAAAACTAAGCTTGTGTGCAATATAGGAGATTGTTATCTATGAAAAATCCATATGAATTCCCACTCTTTTGATAGAATTTTTTGAACATATGAAAGAGCTATCCTCAAAATAAAAATCTTTGTAAAATGTGTGTTAGTTGGAGCATATATGATAACTATGTGATGATCCAATATAATGTGCAAACATAACATCAAAAAGTAAGATAATATGAGCATAAGTATGTAATGTAATATGTATGTCATGTCTATCATTGCATAAGGGTATAAAAATAGATGCCATTAATGTATATAATATAAAATATGAGTAATAACTAGGTAGCTTCTAGGGGATGGGGCATGATGTCTATCATGACACCCAAGTAGGAAGGATAGATGCATGATGTCTCTCATGGCATAAAAAAATTGGTGTGTGTAACAAGCAAATAAAAGTGTCATGGCCATGATGAATATAAGAAATAATTTATAAAATACACCTAAGGTATGAAAAATAGGCCAAGGGGCCAAAATACAAGGGACATGGGCACATGTCACTAAATCTAGGAAAACAAGACATACAAGACATGTTCAAATGTCCACATATGCAAGCAACAAGAAAGTTGGATTACAAACACATAAAATGACATGTTCAAATGTCCACATACACAATCATAAAAGCACACACAAAGGACATGGGCACATGTCCATGTCATACATACTATGAATAAAAGTTTATAGAGTTAAAGAACACTGACATATTTAAATTCCCTTGAATAGAAGAAACAATCAAGTATAAACTAAGAAAGCTATAAATGAAAGCATCCATGAATGTAGTACGAATTTGTTTAATATCTAGGATGTAAATATCCTAAGTCCAAAGTATTAATAGTTAGCATTTTTTTTTGAATATGAATAGTAATGATTAATATCAAGATATAACAATGCTAAAGCTAGAATGTAGAGAATGTAAGGATAGAACTTGGTAATAAAAATTGTGTATAAGATGACCCTAAGTGGGAGAATGTGTCAAATGAATAACCCTAGATCAATGTATATGCCCCTATTGGGTATATAATAGCAAGTTTGGAACAATGTAGTATACCCGAGTCTTGTATGCAATTTTCAAGTACTCAATAAGAATAAGTGAAGCATGTAGTATGATAAAACTAACTATACTAAGATAACTAACATATGTAGTGTCTAGAAAATATAAGAAATGTAAAAATATCAATGCATAATATTTATAATTTTGTGTTTTTTGAGTAATTATTTGAATGTTTTGGTGTTTTTGACATGTTATATTTTTTTATTTATTTTATGGATGATAATCTATATATAAACAATATGGAAATGAACTATGTACAAGGAACAAAAGAGAGGGAAGGTATGTATAAGAAAAGAGAAACCATACTAACCAATGAGTCTCATAGGAGGCTCACTATCATTGTGATCTATGTCAAATAGGGGAACTATGATCATGCATGATATGTGAAATGGAAATTGTGATCCCATAATCTTCTTTACTTAGTAATCTATATCTGTATATGTATCTGTATCTACCCGTGTAGTGGTGCCAGGAATATGTGGTACTGACTGTGGTGTCCTGTGAACTATAGGGGTCTTAAAAACCCATATGGTAGAATAATTTGTATGTGACATAATTGTCTTATGTTGATAACCTAATAATACTTATCTCAATAAAAAGTGAGTGGAAGAAGGCCATTTAGAATCTGTGACATATCTTTGATGCATGGGTATCTCTAATAATGGTCTTTGTGGGAGAGTATGTATACATGTCAATACTATAGGAGTAGACCTCACTTACACTAGTGAATCTATTAAACTATATGATGTATCAATATGAACTTTTCTTTGAGATATAATTGATAATTATGTGATATCTGATTTAGAATTGTAATTAGTGATTGTGTAATAATTGCCTATGGAATGGGTAGAGGATACTCATATGGAAGACCTTCAACTTTGACCACCTAATTTTCATGTATGCAAATCAATCATTTGTGAATTATGGATTGGATGGATGGTAGCTATTGTAACCATGAAATACCTAATAACATATCAAACATGCTTGTATTAGGTACAACTAAGAACTGAGTGGTTGTATATATTGGTCCAACCTGTAATGGAAGCACAATCTCCTTGATGGAGCTCTAAACATGACCATTGTAATCAATAATAACTATTTTTATGGGGATTATATCTTACTTTAAATACCCTAAATTATATAAAATTATCATAGTTCACATGCTAATGCTTAACCTGTTGTCAACCATAATACTCTAGATAGGATGGTGATCTATGTATGCTCATAAAAAGAGTGCATGTAAATCTGTATCATCATCAATAATCTCTTAATCTAAGAAGGTTATGAGTGGACTAGATGGAACTATGTATCATACATGCCAATGATGTTATGAAATGGGTGTGTCTCCTCTGTAATAATATGATATAAAGATGGTGGTGGATGTGCCTAATATATGTAATGAACATCTGATGTGTTCCCTACCTCATTTGATATGTACTTTAGAAATGGATCTAAGAATATATTTAATTCCTTATCTTCTATTTTCTATAATTTTTGTGCCTCTATGGGTGTGCCCATATAAATAATGTTATCCTTAATAAGATTTTATATTTTATGTTTTAAGATTAATCATCTATTTGTTGTATGGCTTGGTTTCTTGTAATACTCACAGAATGTGTTGGAATCATAGTTATTTGGAAGAGGCCATGTCATATCAACCTATTTAATGAGAGGGAAAGATATGAAATTTTAGTTTAGGAGATTATATAAAACATGTGTGGGTCACTCGAGAAGGTTGGTGAAGATTCAGTGCTAAGGAGAAAATAAAACCAATCTAGGAGATGGCTTTGAAGTTGTGTTAACTATGGCATTTTGATAACTTTTTTTATCAGTGGTCCTTACCTTATATGGATGCTTATTTTAAATCTTATCAGTTGATTCTAGTTTAGTGGTATTTTTGAGTTTGCCTATTGATAAAATCTTGACCTCTCTTTCTTTTAGTATGTGGTACAAATCTGTGAATGTAGGAAACTTATTAAACAAGATATCTTCATGTAATATTGGTAAAAGAATTTATTTAAAAATGTCTGAAAGCTCTTTGTTTGCCATGGGGATAGTCAATTTATCTAAGATAGTCTTGTATTACAAGATGTATTTTATGACAAGTTCATTTCAATTTTGTTTCAACTATGTAACTTGGGCATATGAGATATTGTCACTGATATTAATGGAGAAGTGTGATAAAAACATGTTTGCCAAAGGATTGAATGTTGTGATAGATTGATTCAGTAAGTAATAAAACCATTATAAGACATAATCCTTTAAACTATGTGGAAAAAACTTCATGAGATGCTAATCATTGGACATGTAGTCCAAACATACTACATGAAAAAATCTGAGATGGTGCTCTGTGTCACCCTTGCCATCGTATAATGTAAGATTAGGTGCCATGAATCTATTGGTAAGGAAGTTACTGCTATATGATGTGCCAAATGCGTATGTAAGAGAATATTAGAATCCAAGGCATGTGATGGCCTAGTGGCTCCCTTATCAAGATGTAACACCTTAGCCTACATATTATGAACCTCTTGTATAAGGGATTGTACATCTAGAGTGGAATAACTAGCCATAAGAGGTATAACTATCACTGAAGGTTATTGAATTATAATTTTGGGTTGTGTTAGCTGAGTTGGCCCTATTGTAGGTGTAATAATGTTATTTACTAGGGGAGTTAAAGATTCTATTGTTTGATTTATTATTAATTTCTAATACGGCTTGTAATATTTGTGCATGATCAAGGGGATGTTCCCAAATTTTATCTCTGAACCTCTATAATACCTCATCTTTATTGACATTCATTTTATCATTGTTAAGTGGAGGGAGAGTGTCATGATTTCTAATTTGTGTACCATCTTTTTCTTGATTGTATTATTCATCTTCAGATGCATTATCATTAAAATCCACATAATCATGGTGTGATGGATCAATAACTAGAGTTATAATATGTCCCTTATCCATTTTATAAGCTTGAATAATAGGAATCTGAATATGCTCTATAGGATTACCACCTAGTCTAGCACTTCTTCTTAATGGAAAAGAGAGATTTTTTAGATAACATATAGTAAAAAAATTATAATATCTATTTTAAAAAAAATATGAAATATAAAAAATTGAAATCATCTAATGAAAATAGGAAAAATAAGGATATAAAACCTAGTTACATCTAGGGTTAGGGTTTGATCAATGTTTGAAGTAAGTCAGGTTCACCAAATGTTTTAACCTTTTAGGGTTTTACTTATGTAAATATTATGTTTGATTAAAGGGACGATTAGTCTAAATTAGGGAAATAATATTCATAAAATAACCACTAATTTGTTATATATTTGAATAGCTTTAAAATTCTAAAAATAGTAATAAATATGTGCAAATAAAGACTTATTTAGAAAACACTTGATACAGATGATCTGAGTGCTAAAAAATGAAATAGGAATAGGTTTGAGTGTCATCAACTAGATCCTTATATCAAAACCCATCCTAAATAGTAGCACCAAATTTAGATAGAGGCACCATATGGCTTTAGTGTCCTAATAATGGTGATAATGTTCTGTGTAAGAATATCATAAAATTATGGATGCATTTGTGTCTATGTTTTGTTCCTATGTACATGAAGTCTAAAACTCAATATAATGCCTATAATAGTTGATTTACGATGTAAAACCTAATCCTCTTTGTAAGGCATGAGCTAAAAAGTGTGTTCACTAATAGGAATGGCTAGGCATCCTCAACACCCCATTGTGAAGAGAGTTGCTTACATATTAATACTCCAAGGAGGGATCAAGCCCAACGTAGTTCTCTCCACCTAAGTGTTGGTGTAAGTGCAATTAATGCTATTATGTTAGTGGTCTTAGGTTCTTTGAGTGTGCTTGAGATTAGAAATATGAAAAATTTGAGCTTAGGGTAGCTGTAGATGGTAGCATTTAAAGTAAGGTAGAATAGGGATTAGTAACCTTGATTTTTCTCAACTTGTTTTGTGTTTGAATAAGTATTTTGCATCTAATATCCATCTAGTGGATAGAGGGATAAAATCAATGTATTTATAACATTCTATTACTTGTGTAGATAATAAAGGATGCTTAGGCTAGCCTTAGGAGGGTTTTACCTTTGGACATATGTTTATTTGGGAAAGATAGGGTGAAGGATATAGGTGCCATTTTAGGGACATTAACACCTTGTGGCTCCAGTGTCTTTAATGTGACACTAATGTCTAGCTAGTAAAACACTAGGCACAAAGGGATACGATTTGGAAATAAAGGTCTAGGACTGTGTTTGAGATGATTAGGGATACCTGTGACCCACACAAAGGATAAAAAAGTGTGCTAATAGGATTTAGGATATGTCTAGGGCTAATATAGGAATATGTAGTCTTAAGTAGCATTATTAACACTCAAATACCACTTTTTAGATGATTACAGTTAGCATATGATACCACCAAAGTACTCAATTATTTAAATTACTAGCACACACACCTTCTGAATACCTATCTATCAAGAACCTACTACTGATTTGAACTCCAATAATGATATTGTGATCTTTATTGGTTGTTGATTATATTTCCTCCAAACTTTGAGACACGATGTCTTCATAGCCTCTATAAAGGAGAGTATATCCAAGGATGATAAATAAGGATAAGAATTGGATAAAAGGTCTAATTTGGTAATGTAATATAGGTCTAGAATAGAGAAATGGAATGTATAATGGTTGGGTAACAAATGAAGAATGGGATTTTCAATCACACACAATGTCATTGTTTCTAGATTTGACATAATTTTGGTTGTGGTGGGGCAGTAAATATGATTTTGATATAACCACCATATTTCTCCATTGTTTGGACCTAAGAGATGCCACCATCTAATTATACTATAAATTATAAGTTTTACTGATGTTATCTTCAATAATGTCTTCATCAATTAATGATTAACTCTTGTGCTCAACTATTGATGCCTAGAAGAGATTTTCACTAATAAAGTTGTCTTGATTGTCCCATAGTGCATCTAATATGGTTTTATTAAGTAACATTAAATTTTGACTTTGATTATCTTCTAGTGTCTCAAATAAGGTCTCACTATAAGATATTGAATTTTGACTTTGATTACCCCCTAGTGCCTCTAAAAAGGTTTTACTAGGAGATTGTTCTTCTTCTGAATGAATCTAGTCTTATTCCCCTTGATATTCTTCAATTGATATGTCACCATGGATGAAGTTCAACAATGTGTGTTTTTTTGGGTCCCAATCAACACTTATGGGAGGTGGAATCTCAATATAATGACTAGGTTAGTTGGTGTTAATGGAAAGTGGAATGGTAAGAGGTAGCACAATCCTCATAGAATATACTAGGATAACTTGTGGCAATGCTAAGGTAAACATCCTCAAAAACCATGGAAGGATCATAAATGTAGTCAAACTGATCTATAAAGAGTGTGTAACTAATGTTGTAATGTCAACTAATGTATTTTAATTTTGAGGCTAAGTTTGACTCAAGGGACTTTGAATCTTATGTTAAGACTAATTTTGATTCTAATTTTGATACTAAATCTGATATTGGTTTGAAAATAGAACCTGACTTTAATGTGAATTCTTATTTTAGTGTGGTGAAAAATATGTTATGTTAATTTTTTGGTATTAAGATGAGTAATGGCATGTGGTTGAATAATGGGCTCTTTAGAAATAGGCTACTCTTAGAAGGACTTAACATAGATTATTGATCAATGGTATGATTGTCCATAATTTCATGTTTGATTCTGATGCATCTTACAAAGTTATGCCCTTATGTGTCTTGAATGAACTTGGTGTAAAAATAACATCTGCCTTTGTCAAATGTTATGCTATATATCCACAAGAGGTGCCATTTATTGGGTAGATTAAAGGGCTAGTTGTGCAATTGGTGGTTCACCCAGGTAAGTTTTTTAATATGGATGTGGTAGTTGTAGATTACCCCCTAAATGGGGAATATTGATATATTGTAAAAGGGAGGCTTCTCCATAGATACTGGCTTGTCAAAGTGAGGCTCCTCAAAGATAGGGTAATGGTCAAAGGGTGACTTAACAAAGACTAGCTTGTCAAAGTGAGATTCATCAACAAAAGGGAAATGGTTAACAAGTAACTTCATAGAGACTGGCTTGTCAAAGTGATTCTCCTCAAAGATAAGGCAATCATCTAAGGGTGACTCAACATGGGTTAACTCATCATGAATAGGTGTTTAAAAAAACATCAAGGAATAATTGGTTCTCTTGGTATTGGCTTACACTTAATTATAAAATCTTAGATACAGACACATTATGCCCTTTAAATTATGGATCTTAGAGAGGTAATGATTGGCTCTATTGTGGCTTAAAGATCAAATTAGATTTTCTAAATTGGGGGAAGTTTGACAATGGATTAGTAATGTCTTATGGCTATATAATGGGCTCTATGGAAATAGGCTCATCTAAGATGGTCTCAATAAAGACCGGTTGTGGGTCTAGGATGGTAACCATAATATGCTTAGTTGTGATTGAATAACCTTGTTGAGATAATGAGTTACTAGACTTGGAAGAAAATAGGGAAGGGCCTATAATGGTAATCCTTGGGCACTATAGAACTTGGTTTCTAACACAAACTAAAGGAGGAGGGCCTAAAATGGTAAATCCTTGGGCATTATGTAGCTTGGTTACTATCATAGAAAAAAAAAGAGGAGGGCATAGAATGGTAATCCTTAGGAGATATGGATCTTGGTTGTTAATGCATGCCAAATGAGGAAGGCTTGGAATAGTAATCCTTACGCACTACAAAGTTTGGTTAATAATGCAAGCCAAAAGAGGAGGGCATGGAATCATAATCCTTATGCACTATAGAGTTTTATTGCTAGCACAAAATAAATGAGGAGGTCCAACATAAGTAGGGGATTAGGTATCATTATAAAAAAAATTATCCCCAAAAGGGTGAACTAGATACTTTAATTGGCCCAAATAAGGGTGGTCTTAGCATATGATAATTGGCATGGATGGGTTTGGAAATTAACCCAAAGAGGGTGGTATTAGTCTATAAAAATGGTGTTAAACTTTATCTTGGTTATGAAATGGACTTGTTCTAGGTCTAGGTCAGATATCACTTGATTGGCATGGTCTAAAGTGGTAAAAAATGACTCTAATTGGATTAGAATATGGGTTCAAAAACAAATCTTAATTTGGTGTGATTTATAAATTTTGTTGAAATACTTGATGTTTATAAAAGGTATAGCTTTGAAAGTGGTAAATTTAGACATAGAAACAAACTTGGTGTAAGCAAATTGAAATTAGTCTTGAAAACAAACATGGGTTAGGTATTTGAAAACAAACTCAATCGAGGCATGCAAAATAGATCTTGACATAAACAATCTTGGGCTAAGTATTTGAAAATAAAATTGATCTAGGCACATGAAATATTTAATGACACAAACAAACATGGGTGAGTTATTTGAAAAAAAAACTCGATCTAAGCACATGAAATATGTCTTAGCACATAACTTAGGCTAGGCATGCAAATTTAAAAAACTTACTAGGAATAAATATAAAAATTGATGTAGAACAATTTCATAAAATCAAAATAATAGATATAAGTAGAGATGCATAAAAAATAGAAATAAATATGCACAATAAAAATACTATATTTAATGTGGTTTACCCAATGTGGGATACATCCACCAAGAAACACTTGCTCAAATTTTATTACAAGCTACCAGAGGACAATCACTCTCAAATCTATCTTCACAATTATAATGCACAAATATTATTTAGATCTGTGCTCAATAAACCCTCCTAAA
Organism: Torreya grandis; assembly: GCA_037957365.1. NCBI lineage: Eukaryota > Viridiplantae > Streptophyta > Pinopsida > Cupressales > Taxaceae > Torreya > Torreya grandis. The sequence continues at coordinate 705,238 of JARHVA010003481.1, read as the reverse complement.
TTAACACCTAAATTCACATACTCTATTTTTCCTTCTCAAACCCTTATTCCCTTGATGTATTACCTACAAAATATCCATCAATACATAATACATCAATAAAGTGGTATTACAAAATAATGGGTACCAAAACCATGGGTAGAATCAACTCAAAATGGTTTGCCATTTAAAAAGGGGGTCCAATTTTTTTTTTTGGGGCTACCGTGCCTAAACCCCCATTTGTCAAGGGATGCCACCCCTGAACCCCCACTTGGGGGATGCTACACCTGAAGCCCTGCTTGGGGCCCAACTTGACCCCAAACCTTGGTAATAATACATATAGAGTATATAATAAATTTTTAATGTACAATATTTGAAATACATTGTAATTAAGAAATAGAGATTGATTTCCTCTAATCAGGCTTCTCAACCCCTCACTATCAACTATGAAGGCCAATCAAAACTAAACATAGCTTTTGTTTCTCCCTTATGACCACCTTGGTCATCATGTCTGCAAGATTCTGACTAGTATGAATCTTCTCTAGATTCAACTTCTCTTCCTTGAAAGCTATCCTAATGGAATGCTACCTTAATTATATATGATTCATCCTAGAGTGGAAAGCAGAGTTATTTTCTAGATGTATAACACTCTAACTATCACTATATAACTTCCCTTACTCCTACTTATGCCTCAATTCTTCAATAAATTGTTGTAACCAATTAATTTCTTTGCTTGACTTTATGGCAGTAACATACTCAGCCTCTATGGTTGATAAAGCCACAAGTTTCTATAGTCATGAAATCCAGCTCACCATTGTGTCACCTATAGTAAATACATATCCTATTATACTCCTCTTGATGTCTAAATCTCTAGCCATGTCTGAATCTACATAACCATGCAAAGAGGTGTCTAATCCACCATAACTTAAAAATATCCCCATGGCCCCTCTTAAATACCAAAGGGTCCACTTCACCGCCTTATAGTGTTCTCTACCTAGATCACTCATGTACTTGCTTATTGCTCCCATTGCATGGGAAATATATGGCCCAATGCACACTATGGCATACATCAAGCTACCAATAACTAATTAATATGGTACATGTGACATCTAGATTCTCTCTTCCTCTATCTTGGGATACTTCTCCTTTGATAACTTGAAATGACTTGCCAAAGGAGTCCCAAGTAGTTTAGCATCTTGCATACTAAACCTCTCCAAAACCTTTTTGATGTACTCTTCTTGGGATGAATTTAGATTTTATTCCTTCCTATCCTAAGTTATTCTCATACCAAGTATTTCTTTTGCTACTTGAAACTCCTTTATAGAAAATGAATTACTAAGCTATTCCTTGAGTACCTTTATTTCTTACATATTCTTATCTATAACTAACATGTCATCCACATATAGATAAAGGATAATGTAATCACCATCATCAAACTTATTGATATATATGAAATGGTCTAAATGACACCTGAAGTATCCCTAGTCTATCATAAAACTATCAAATTTCTTATACCACTATCATGGAGCTCGTTTCAGGCCATACAAGCTCTTCTTCAATTTTCACACCATTTTCTTCTTTCCTATGACCTCATATCCTTGTGTCTACTCTATATACAAGTCCTCCTCAAAATCACCATGAAGGAACATAGTATTCACATCCAACTTCTCTAAGTTCAAGTCTTCCACTACCACTATCCTAAGAATAGTCCTAATAGAAGTCATCTTTACCTCTGGGGAAAAAATCTCATCAAAATCAATTCCCTTCTTCTGTGTAAACCCATTTACCACCAATCAAGCCTTGTATCTTTTCTTTCCTCCATCATCTTATTTAAATATATACACCCAATTTTTCTTCAATAATCTCTTACCTTTAGGTGGGGTTACCAAATCCCAAGTCTGATTTTCTATGAGAGATTGATGCTCTTCATCCATAGCTTGCTCCCACTTCTTGACATCTACCTGCATTACTTCTTGACAACACTCTAGATCTCCATTATCAGTGAGTAATAAATAATTAAGAGATAGAGAAAAACATTCATGTTCCCTTCTTACCCTAGAAGACATTCTCACCATAAGAGTTTGGGGTTCTTGTGGGGTAGGTGCATGAACTAGTTGCTTGGACACTTTATCATCTATAATGTCCTCCAGTATTGTGCACTCTTTTCTGGAATCCTCTTTCTAATCCTAAAACTATTTTTTATACATGACTTTTTTATTAAAGATAACATCCCTAGACCTAAATATTTTCTTGTCCTTAAGACTCCAAATCTGGAATCCAAAGTCATCCTCACCATAACCAATAAAGGTGCATATTTTAGACTTAACCTCTAACTTGGTCCTATCATCCTTATCAATATGAACAAAGTCTTCAAAACCAAATATTCTAAGAAATGAATAATTGACCTTCTTACCAAACCACGATTCCTTAGGTATTACTCCATCTAAAGTAGATGGAGGACCTTTATTTATCAGATATACAACTGTGTTTACTATTTCTACCCAAAATTGAAGAGGTAGTCTTACATGCAACCTCATGTTCTTAACACACTCCATGATAGTCCTATTCATTATTTCTAACACTCCATTCTATTGTGGAGTTCTTGGAACCATCCTTTATCTGTGAATTCCATTCCTTGAACAATAATAAAAAAATGCATTGCTATAATATTCCCCACCATTATCTTACCTAAGATATTTTAACCTGAGACTTATTTCATTCTCAACCAAGGATTTCCATATTTTAACATATGAAACACATCATATTTTCTCCTAATTCCATACAACCAAAATTTCTTAGTTACATCATCAATAAAAGTGACATAATAAGATGACCCACCAATAGAAGATACCTATGTCAGCCCCCATACATATGAATGAACTAGCTCTAACTTATTCTCCTTCCTCATAGGTCCAACCTTGAATTTTTTTATGATTTTCTATTTTCCATACACACAATCTTCATAAAAATCTAAATCAGATCCTTTCAATCTAGGTGACTGATCCTTCAAAATTTGTTTACCCTTTTGGCTCATGTGATCGAGCCTATTATGCCACAAAGTTGCATCTGCATCTGTAGCAACTAAATTATAATAATCAACACTACTTGATAAATATAGGGTACTAATCTTCTTACCTCTTTCTACCATAAGATCACCCTTGGTCACCTTCTTATAATTTGCTGTGAATGTCACCATACAACCTTCACTACCTAGCTATCCTAAAGATACCAAATTCCATCTCAACTTAGGCACATACCTGACATCCTTAAGTAGCCAAGTGTTCCCATTCTACATCTTGATTTAAACACTTCCTTTTCCTACTATGATGCAAGGCTCATCATCACCAAGGTAAAAATGTCCAAAATCCCCTTGAACATAATCAATAAAATAATGCCTATATGGTGTAGCATGAAAAGAAAACCCTAAATATAAAACCTAAGACTCAAAAATATTGTCATTGGAGAGAATTAATGCATCTTGACAAACATTACCTGTTGATACATTCACCTCCTTGGTGTCTTCCTAATTTTTCTTCTTATTTTGAAGAGACCAAAAATCTTTCTTCACATGCCCAATATTTCCATAGTGCTAGCATACCATCCTGGCCCTTGATTTTGACCTTCTAGGACCATTTGATTTTCCATGCTTTCCTTTTCCTCTAAATGTTTTTCTCCCTCTACTCTCCATTGCCAAAGCATCACTTGAAGTAGAAGTCTCCCCAAAGATTTTCCTTCACATTTCCACACTAAGGATTACTCCTATAACATCCTCAAACTTTAACTTGGCATTATTAGAGACTGAGTTGCTCACAACCATTACTAGGCTATTCCAACTCTCTGGTAAGGAACACAAAATAATCAAAACCCTAACTTCATCATCAAAATCTATTTTTACAAAATTCAACATACTCAAAATTGTATTGAATTCATTTATATGATAAGTAACTAAACCATTTTTAGACATCTTCATATTAAATAAATTTTCATTAAAAATATTTTATTATAAGTAGAGGGTTTCTCTTATAACTTCCCTAATGCATTCATGAGACCTTCTATGGTCTTCTCCTATGATATATTAAAGAAAATTAAAGATGCAAGGAATAAACTAATGGCCCTAAGTGATTTTTTGTCAAGCAACTCCCAATCCTCATCTATCATACTCATTGGTTACTTTACTTTTCCTCCCAACAAAGCATGGAGATCCTTCTGATAAAGGTAATCCTCCATCTGCATCTTTTATAGACCAAAGTTTTATCCATTGAAATTTTAAACCTTTGATCTATGATCATCATCCATAGCTCCCACTTTTGTTTTCAGTTACAACTCTAAGCATAGTTCTTATCACAACACCATAGATCTCAATAAAGCCACTAGTGTAGGTGAGGTCTACTCTTATAGTGTTGACATGTACACATAGTCTCCCATAGATACCATTATTAGAGAGAACCCTAGATTAGAGATATGTTGTAAATTTTAGAGGCCCCCCTCTCCTCATTTTCTACTGAGATCAGTCTTATTGAGTTTTTTGGGTTCTTAGCATAGGCATCTACAAATTATTATACAATATGGGTCCCTAAGACCCCTATATTTTATAGGACACTACTATCAATGTCAAATATTCTTAGCATCATTCCAAAAGTAGGATTAGATATAGATCATTTAGTGCAGTAGATTTTGGTACCACAATTACCCTTTCATACAACATGCATGATCATAGTTCCTTTATTTGAAACATGCCACATTGATAGTGAGTCTCCCATGAAACTCACTATTTAACATTGTTCCCACCTTCTTATATATAATTTCATTATCTATTGTTCCTTGCACATAGTTAATTTTCATGTTACTTGTACATAGATTATATCCAAAAAATACACAAACAATATAATATTTCAAAAGACACAAAAAATCAAATAATTACTTAGAAAATATAAAACTTATATATTTTATGAATTTACATGTTTATAATTCTTGTATTTTCTAGACACTACATATGTTATCTATCTTATTATAGTCAATTTTTATCATACATACATGATTCACTTGTTCTTATCGAGTGATTGTAAATTGATATAGGACTCAGATATACTACACTACTCTAGATTTACTATTATCTACCCACCAAAGGCATGTACACTAATACATGGGTCCTTCATTTGATACATTCACCAACTTAGGGGCACCTTATACATAGTTTCAATTAACAAGTTTATCTTTCTATAATCTACATCATAGCTTTAGCATTGTTATATCTAGACATTGATCATGCTACAATTGTATTTTTTACCAGCTATTAATACTTTAGACTCAGCATATGTACATCTTATCTCTTACACAAATTTGTATTACATCATGCATAATTTCACTTCTAATTTTCCTAGTTTAGATTTGATTATCTATCTTTACTTCTTATATTTGAGGGAATTTAAATATGCCATTGCTCTTTAGATCTACACCACTTATTTCACAATATGTATGCTTTGGACATGTGCCCATGTCCTCATGTGTGCCTTCCTAATTATGTATGTAGACATTTGAACATGTCTTTATACATGGTTCTAAGCCAACTTACTTGTTGTTTGCATATGTGGACATTTGAACATGTCCTTGTATGTCTTATTTTGATAGATTTAGTGACATGCGCCTAGGTCCCTTATATTATGGCCCTTTGGCCTACTTTGTATGCCTCATATGTGTTTTATGTATGTTTTCTTATATGCATCATGGACATGACACTTATCTCTTGCTTGTTACACACTCCAATTTTAAATGCCATGAGGGACTTCATTCATCTCTCCTTCCTACTTGGGTGCTGTAATGGATGTCATGCCCATCCACATAGGAAGCTAACCAATTTACTCAGATTTAATATCATATACATTATTATATCTATCTTGACAGCCTTATAAATTATATACATGACAAATCACACATTACAAACTTATGCTTAGATTATATTATATTCTAATGTTATTTATGCACATTACATTGGATTATTACATAGATATTATATATGCTCCAACTAACACACATTTTGTAGAAATTTTTATTTTGAGGATAGTTCTTGCATAGGTTCAATAAATCCCCTAAAAAGAACAAATCCTTTCAAAATAAGGAGAACTCATAGGGGGATATTACAGAGATTAGGCTCCTATAATGTATTCAAAATACATTTTCAGCACATAAGTTTAGATTATAGGAAATCAAACTCAGGTAAACACAATGGGAAAATAATGACAAAAAACAACTTAGTTTCATAGAAATTAGACCAAAAGGAAACTAACACCTAAATTGGGACACTAACACCATATTTCCAATAATGGCACTACTACCAAAAATAAAGCTCTACTTTTTAGTAGCCTTAGTTAGAAAAACCTAGTTTGGCTAGAAAAGTACAATATGTACTGTATAAGTTTATATAGGTTTAGTTATAGATTTATTAGTTTTGATTAGATTCATACCAGTTTAGTTTAGATTCATACCGGTTTACTTAGATTAGGGGAATTATGTGTGGCATGACCATTCCCATATTCAATTTAATTACCTAGATATAGATTATTATAACTCAGCCCATAATCCATATGTTCATATATTATATTAGATTTGTGGGCATGTGTGTGACACATTGTTTTTGTAGGCTCAATTACACATTGATTGATTATATGGAATGAAAAATTCCATGTCATTATCTACACTATATATATCCAACATCATATTCTAGGTTGCACAAAATTTTTATGACTTACTGCATCTATAGTAGCTAACATTCTTGAGTGGCCCAAAGTCGCTTAATATACTCAAGTGGACATAGATTTGACATTACCTGTTAAACATATCTAGTTAGACATTTAAAATTACTTCACTCAATTTTAATTTTAGATTAATCTACTACACATGGGTGGGAAATGATTGACTCATAACCTACTTGAGTTCTTGAGCCACTCACACATGAGGTTTGAGCAAGCTCTCAACTCAATCCAAGATATTCACTAATTGATCACTATATGAATGCACACACATAATTTGTCACCAAGTTTATGCATTAGTTCATGTACCTAGGGAGGTGTATTCATTCCTTGCATCTTCCCTATCTCTTTACTCAATTTTAATAAATTTAGTCTTTGATTTTGAAATCTCTTAAGGACTAATTTATACATGTTTCAGTTTCAAAACACACATTAGAGCATGCTTCACATAATTAGACCCAGATTCACATACTCAGACCTAAATTCATAGGCTTCACCCCCTAAATAAGTCTAGATATGCTTCTTTTACCTTTCTCCTAGTCATTTCAATTTGATGCATTTATAGAATAAAGGAGGGGGGGGAATGTAATCACCTAAAAGTGATTTTTGATCTTTAAGAGTGCTACTTAAGACTACATATCCCTGAATTAGCCTTAGACCTATCCTATATCATATTGTCACACTTATCTAACCTTCATGTGGTCCATATGCATCCCTAGTCATCCTTAAAGTAGTCCCAAATCCTCATTTCCTAATCCTATCCTTTTGTGCCTAGTGTTATACTACTTGGACACTAGTGGCATAATAAGGACACTAGCACCACATGGCACTAGTGTCCCAAAAATGGCACAAATGTCCTTTCCCTCTCTTTTCCCCATTTTTTTAAAAAAAATATAGAAACTCCTAAGGTCATCCTAAACTTCTTTAATCACCTACACAAGCATCAAAACAATATAAATACATGACTTATATCCCTCTAACCACTATATGGAAATCAAATGAAAAATACACATTCAAATTCAAAATAAGTTGTGCACAATTAAGGTTATCAGTACTTATTTTTACCAAATTCTACACACTACCATCTATAATAGTCCTAAGCTTAGATTACATAGATTTCTAGTCTTAAACACGTTCAAGGCACTCAATCCCACTATCATACTGGCTTCACTTACACTTTCACTAGCACTTAAGTGGGGAGAACTACATCAGTCTTGATCCCTCCTCAGAGTATTGGTATGTAGGCAACTCTCATCATAATGGGGTGTTGAGGATGTCTATCCTACCCTACTAACAAACACACTTTTTAGATCATATCAACTAGATACCCTAGCTATATGGAAGATTAGGTTTTTATCAAAAAAATAGTCATTATAGGCACTATACAGGGTTCCAAAACTTGTGTACATAGGAATAGACCTTAGAGATCTAGACATAAGTACACCCAAAAGTTTAAGACAATCCTACACAAAGGACACTATCACCAATATCAAGATGCTACCACCACATTTCCAATAATGGTGCTACTATCTAGTTAGGGATATACTATATAAGAGGGGTTTTGACATTGGTATCCTATTTGTGAAACTCAGACTAGATTAAACCTTAATTTTTAGTACCTAGATCATCCATCTTAGTTATTTTATAGCTAAGTTCTTACACTATTTATTATTATTTTTTGAAAAGTCAAAGCTAGTTAAATTGGTAACAAATTAGTCTATTTATTTATTACATAGTACTACCTTTAAGTCTTAAAAGGTTAAAATAGTAACAAGTCTAGCTTCAGAAATCTATGCAATAAAACATGATGTGGAAGTTATTGGCATAAAAAATTATGTATATCTGTATTAACCTATTTTTGATTTAATAGTGTCTTATAGGTATAAAACTTTGAAATATTATTTAGATTACAGTATATGACATTTAATAATAAATCTCAATTTAAAGAAAAATTGATAATTAAAATTGATCGACAAGTGGCATATGCTAAAAAATGTAAGTAAAAATAATAATGAGATACTTAACTTTTCTAATTTCTAGTTGATCATCACTCATGTCTGATAATGAGAGAGAAGATAAAATAGAACTATGATAGCTCAAATTTAGAGGCAGAGTTTATAACTATGTATGGATAAATTTGTGCTCCTTTGAAAATAATGCAATGTGGTTAGGTATATTGACTGTAGATTTTTCTACTTTGAATATGATAAATAATTAACTACTATACCACTTATGCTTATGTTTGTTGAGAGGGATAATATATTTATATTTTGTTAGCACCACATATAAATTAATGTTTTACTTCTCTTTGCCTTAGAAACCCTAAGAATACTTGTGAGAGATAGAAACCTAAATAAGGGAAAGTGTAATGGTCTGAGTTGACCCTAATAACCCTCATTGATGATTGACTATTGCCTACATATAGGAGAGAATCAATCCACACATAGTTCTACCACCTGGTGTGATTGTGCAATTATGATCCTTGACTGTATGTAAGAAACTAAATAATTAAAGTTTTAACTTCATAATATTAAATATTAACTTGATTTGTAATCATTCAAACTTTATTTTAAACTAATCCTATGATTGATCTTGAAGTTTGGAAGAATATGGAAAATTTTCTCAATGTGTAATAGTGTAATAGATAGATGTCAGATAGATATCAAGCCCCTTAATGAATGAAATTTGATTTATATTTATAGTGAACCTCTTAAATAATTTCATTTACTTGGCTTGTTAAATGTGTAAGATTACCCAAATGAATATTTCAAAATTTGTAAATTAGTCATTAAATAGTGTGAGGTAAGGCCTTCTAGGTGGGAGGGTTTACAACAATGGACTTGTCTACTTGGCACAAACCTATCCCAAAAAAATAGTGATAGTTATCTTGAGGTTGGAAGTAGTTTTATACTAATAAAAAGAGGTTTGAGCATTGAATTGGAAATTCTTATGTAGTAGTGATGGTGAATATAGGGGTCAAGCTTGCATATAGATAAATGGTTGGAGGAATGGTGAAAAAGAGTTATGTATTTGATTGTAATTTAATTGGTTTAAGATGTGTTAAGAATTAAATTTTTCAAGTACATGTGACTATATTTAGGGATTTATGTTTCTACCCCCAACCCCTTTATTTTAGTAATGAAATTGTTAGAGTAAAGAAGAAATATAAAACCTAGGTTTGTACAACACACTTTGTATTTTGATAGTTCATTCCTATAATAACACACGAGGTAATAAATTTTTATATTTGAAACTTAAAAAATATAAAACTTTAAATTTTGAAGTTGAAAAGAGAGAAAGGAAGGAGTATGCTTATAAGGATATGAAACCATGTTTCACTAAAATTTATCACACACTATGATTTCCTGTTGAAGTAATGGAGAAAGGTGCCCCATTTTTAAATAACTTGGAGAGATGGTTCCTCATGTTGAACCATTGGAAAATTGAGAGTGATCAAGTCCTAAATTTGAATTAATAATCAAGCCATTGGGTTAGAATTATGCATGCTCCAACTCTCATGAATGAGGATAATTACCTGATGTACTAATCCAAAAGAAAGTGGAACTACCATGGGTTTAATAAAATTTATTTCAAGGCTAATGAGTGTCATTAGATTCATATATACATCACTTACAATAGAAAGGTGGAACCACACACAGGGTTAGCTATAAGTAATGCCAAGGCCATTAAATGTCACTATATTCTAATATACATTACCCATAATAGAATTAATCACATCATTGTAGACATACCTATATGTCACACAATGTGATGTAGTGTCACACAATGTGATGTAATGTCACACATAAGGCCAAAGATCGAATATAAAGGACATAAACATGTCATAAAAAATAAGGGCAAGGGTTTCATGTAAAATAAATTAATAATGTCACAAATAAGAGGCATAATAATATCACACACATAAGGCCAAGTGGCCACACATAATAAGCAAACAATGTCTAACCTATCATGTAAGAAAGAAACAACATCGAAGGAACATAGGAAAAATGAAAACTTGTTCACACCATCCATATATATCAATGTAACATCATAAAAATTAGCATATCCATAAAACTTAATGTAAGATATGAGTAATTAGAAAGTTGTAAGATATGTATCTCAAAATGGTAAGAGGTCATAGATATAACATATGATCATGTAACTTGTAGAATAAGATGCCCTTAGTATAGGCATGACCACTAGGGATAAGTGAATCCAACATCTAGGAATCCATGTATAATATGTATGTTATCCATCACATTCATATACCTCATTAAATGCATGTATGTATGAAAAAATTATTATATTACCTACTAAAATATGCAAATAAGTAAACAAGCACTTCATGCCATGCTTCAGGTCTTGATTTTTATTTTTTTGGGAAATTTTTATATGTTTTTATATTTTAAAAATATTTGAATATTTTTATATTTTTGAAATATTTTATGCTTTAAAAAAAATTAGCCAATGATCCCATCATTGGAAGGACCATATTGAGTGCATGTATATTATAATTGGAAGGTGACTTACTAGGAATGAAAATTTTATAAAAGATGTGTAACTTTTTAACCCTAATTTGGATTGAATAATCCTAATTGGGTAGATAGGGTAAAGGATATAGAAATGATAGGGAACAAGGGTGAATACTATATCTACAACATGCCAATTAATTTGCTAAACTCAGATGTACCATATGTTAAATTTATAAAATTGAGATAAGTTATTAATGGAAGGTAAAACTATGATAGATATATAAATGACATAAAAGAGATTACTTAGCTAGTTATGATGCTAATGTGGATATGGATCTAGTACATGTAAAAAGTAGGCATGAAGATAGTTTTAAATCAATCATAAATTCTAGATCCAGCACCTTTAGCTCTATAGACACAATCACCTTGGGATGGTTGAATCAACACTATTATCTGGGTTCAATGCTAATGTCATATATAGAATATATACTCAAATAAGATGTGACCACCTAGATGATTTTGGGTCCTCACTGTCACTCTAGTACATTCTGTTGTTCCCAAAATCTTTCACTCATTTTTGGGACAACATATCAACTATTTTGGTCCTGCAGGACCAAACTTCTCTCTTCCCTTCTCAAAAATTGTTCTGAGCATTCAAATTCTTCATTATTCGAGCTTCTTCAGTTAAGGGACTAGCAAGTTCAATAGGTTCAATGACTTCAATAGGATATTTCTCAAAGAAACAAGTTCCCAACACTTAGGTGATTTCAATATTGGTTCAACGCTGAGGTTCAACCAAAAGGTTCATTGGCAAGCTTCAAATAAAGGATTAAACCATTGAACCATTGAACCCCACTTCCAAAAAGGTTCAAAAGTTCAATGATGTCGACAATCTTAAAGAGTTAAGCATTTTGGCAAAATTTCAAAGTTCAATTGCTTCGGTAAGTTCAACGGCTTCAAAAGATTTAATGAAAAGAAGAAAGATTGAACCGTTGAACCGTTGAACCTTGAACCAAAAAGGTTCAAAAGTTCAATGAGATTGGTTCAAGTGGTTGGTTCAAGTGGTTCAATTGAATGAGTAGAATAAAAGATTGAACCATTGAACCATTGAACCAAAGTTGGTTTAATCGATCGGTTCAATCAGAAGGTTCAAAGGAGTCCCCCAAGGCCCAAAGGCCAAGTGCCCTTACGGAGGGTAGTGAACCAATGACCAAGTGCCCTTGTGGAGGGTAGTGAACAAAAGGGAATAAAAATATGTCTTTTAGAAAGATTTTCTATGGCAAAATTTTATAAGGCAATTCCTTCGAACAAAATGTCTGAAGCCAGTGGAAAGTGGCTAATGTAAAGGAAAGGTTTCCTTCAGAAAAAATGTCTAAAGGAATTCCTTTGGACATTTTGTCTGAAGGAATTGAAGAAGAAGGATGCCCAAAGGACCCCAAAGGACAAGTACCCTTGCGAGGGGCTCTTAGCAACCAGGAAATGGACCTTTCTCAAAGCCCAAAGGGACACCTTCCCTTTGGGAGGTTACAAAGACACTTTGTCTGAAGGAATGATCAAAGGCCCATGGCCTAATGTCTATGGACTCTGCAGGCTGATTTCTATGGACTCTGCAGGTTGATTTTTATGAACTTTATAGGCTTATTTCTACAAACTTGTAGGCTTATTTCTATAGACTCTGTAGGCTTATTTCTACAGACTTTGTAGGCTTGATAAAGCTGAAGGAATTTCAAAGCTTTGAAAGACTTAGAGAAAATAAAGGCTTCTAAGAAAGAGGATGAACCATTGAACCTTGAACCAAACTGGTTCAAAGGTTTAATGGATTCAATGATTCAATGAAAGCTCTGAGCAAGGGAAGAAGTGTAAGATTCTAGAGACCGGTTAAAAGAGATGGTCCAACCAATGACCAAAGAAGTGATGGAACTAATGAACTGAGAAGGCCACCCAAACTGTTGAAACAATGAACTAGTGACGTCCTCGTGGATGTAAAATTTAGGGTAATGAAATATCCATTAATTTTCAAACATGGCCCAAAATCTAAAAACAAACTCAGTAACCAACTGAAGGAGTTAAAAAGGCTAATAGAAAGGGGAAGAGATATCCTAAGAGCTCAAATTGCAATAGAAAAGAGGGAAAGACCAAAAATATCTACATAGGAGTTATTTATAGTAGGTGGAACAGTCTACCAAGTAGATATTTGAGCTTGTAAACATTAAAGTCATGGCCTATTTTTCTCCTTTGGAATAAAAGCAAGGGAAAAATTACGTACATTTATAGAGATAGACCAGATGACCCAGGCCTATGAGAAGACATTTGAGATGAATCGACATGCCATAGTTAAGGTAGACGCCCTATTCGAGCATGACCCTCTTTGACTAAACTAAAAATATATTCAAGGCATTGAATGCAGCATGGGCCATTCCATGAAACAAAATGCCAAGCCTTTCTTGGCTACTATATATTGTAATCTTTGATTTTTATGCAAGGGAGATATTTTGAGTTATAGAAGTAAAACTCTACCAAAATTGAGAGGTGATTACTGAGACTTTGAGCTTAGATTGTTGATCATATTTCTTTATATGAATGAGAAAGTAGGTTACTTTCAAACTTTGTGCTGTTATAGCTTGTGTCATTTAGGAGATTGTTCTTATGGTTGTTTCCTAAATGCATTCTTGTCCATTTTAATGAAGTAAGTAGAACTAGTAGAAGTAAGCAGGAAGGTGTCTTAAAGCCAACTATGGAGAGACTTTGTGCTACCATGATTGTCTTTAGTGTGTGTGTTTTTAGTTTTTTTTGTGTAAAGGACTTTGGGATGACTTTTTTTCCTCATTGTCCTTTGTATTTCACTCTTGGGTAGTTGAGGTGGAGACTTTGTGTTACACCTCACTCTGCTGGTTACTACATCCTATTACCATTCACTTGTTACCTATAAAAAAGAACTCCTGTTGTTTGCTGCAAGACCACTTCTGAAAGAAGAGAAGTGTCTTTAGTCTTTTCACCTAGATTTCTCCTTTGTTTTTGAACATCATCTCTGAAAGAATAGAGATGGATGGTGTTGTCCTACCCCTGAGTATTATTTTTTGCATATATATATAGTATATAGCTCCTCATAGTTATAGGGAACCTCCCCTTGATGAGAGGAGAGATTTGTCCCCTTTTGATGTGGTAAACCTACACACTTGGCTGACCAATCTCCCTATGCTATGGTTAAAGTAACCTATTTTTTCCATCAGTTAGTTGGTGATAAAATATTCACCCAAATTTTTTTTGGTGACTCCACTGGGGTAAAGCACGTAGTTTGAAGTCTCAAGATTCAAGCTGAAGCAGGGCCAGTTCTTTTCCATTTTTATTCTACAATCTGGGAACTCCATACTATATAAGAAGCCAGTAAGCACAAGGTTTTTTTATCCCTATTTTTGAGTTGGTGTAGTAGGGAAATCTTGATTTGTTTCCTCCACAACTTCAAGTTTAATAGACTAAGAGTCTTCCTCCTACCAATACCAGGTCACCAATACAAGGTAGAGCTTATTTTCTGCTATTAATAGAGCTTTGCCTATACATACTCCACCCAAATTTGTTATCCCCACTATCCATAATCAAATCATGGTGGTTCAAGTCCCCTGGGGTAACTCTTTTGGCCCACTCAATTTAACTCCACCTCTACATGACCTACCATGCAGTTTAAGGAAGAATTTCCCCAAATTATTTGGTGATTGGAGAGTTCATCTTGATGAACACATTATAGCTTTCAACATAGCCTATAGTGTGATAGGCATGGAGTATGAGGACGTATCAGTCTAGCTATTTGTGGAAACATTGCAAGATGCCTCTACAGACTGGTTCTATCAGTTGTAGGCCCATATTGTGACTGACTGAAACACTCTCAAAGCTAAGTTTGAAGCAAAGTTCAAGCCTACAAAAGATGCACATGCCCTACTAGCCCATCTGACATAGATGAAGAAAGAACCTCATGAACCTATGAGGGACTTCATTGACAAATTTGACAAGATGAGGAATAGGATTCTCATAATTACTCAGCCAACACTTGAGAACCTTAAATGTTTCTTCATCAACTCACAACTGCCTGAAGTGAGTTTTCTACTGAGACATGCTGGCCATATAGACCTTGCTGATACTTAGGATTTGGCCACTGAGGTGGAAGATGACCTTATCTTGATAAAAAAGATAAGGAGAGATCCTAACAGAGGTAAATCTTCTTCATCTTCTGAATATCCATCTATAAGCACCACTAATCCAATAGTGCAAAAATTGGCAAATGAGTTGCTGGCTCTCAGGAAGCAAATGGCGCAAGGGATGTCATATGCTCCTTTGTAGAGAGATATACCAATGAGGACATTACCTAATTAGTTATACCAAGGCAATGATGACAAGAATCAAGGGTAGCCAAACCATCTTTCTCCCCCTCAGGGGAAATTGGCCATTGAAGCACCTCCAACCAATTCAATAGTTGGATATCTTGAAGCAGAATTAGATTTCTCCTTCCATCCTAAGTTAAACCTAGAAGATGATGCTAATCTCTTCATAGAGTGAGAAGAAGAATTAGCTGGTGAGTCCAACATTGGTTTCTTAAATTACCAAGATGAACCTAGAAGTGAAGGTAAAGCAGTTGAGGTATCATACATTGTGTTTGCCTAGTCCAAGAATCAGTCAGCCCAGTAAGCTGATAAATAAAAAATAGAGGAGCAACCTCAACCTACAATTTCAATTGCCAAATGAGGAACTTCTCTGCCTTTCTAGCCAAAGGACCCAGTGATTGCTAAAAAAGTAAGTACCCCAAACATTTTTACACCTTCAACTTTAGTTTCACAGATCAGTCTTCCCCCCCTAAAAACCAAAAGGATGAACTGCCTTTCCCCATTCCTAATTCATTTCAAATGTTTGACATAGTTTACCATATCAAGAAAACTAAGATTCAAATGTCCGAGTTTGAATTCCTGTAATCCAACCCTAAGTAGTTGGATAAGTTAGTGAAATGTGTGAGGTATAAAAATTGTCCCTATAAGACCAGCTATTCCAAAGGTGACTCCCATGTCCACCCAAAATAACCTTTTCACTACTCCTCCTACTGCTCTCAGAAGGACTGAACCATTTTATGTCTCCCTGCTAATAAATGGACATCAACTAAAAAATTGCATCATAGACTCAGGTGCATCTGACAATGTCATGCCTACCAAAGTAGTTGAATCTTTTGGTCTCACACTAACCAAGACATTTGGGAGATGTTTCTCCATGGACAAAAAACAAGTGCCACTACTAGGACAAATCAAGGATGCCCAATTTGCATTTGTAGCATTTCTAGACAAGAAAATCAAGATGATAGTCTTGGTGGTTGATGTCCTAGCCTCATACGACATCCTTTTTAGTCAAAATTTCTATAAAGACATTGGTGGTGAGTTAACTATGGACCTATCTAAGGAAAGGATCCTAGTCAAAGGCATTATGCAGAGATTACTCCCTGAGAAGGAAGCAACAAATGTGGTCACTCAAACACCAGCGCCTGAAGCTCAAATTCTATTTGAGTTTTTAGGCATGGGTAATTACTTCCTGACTATAGAGGATGCTCATGTTTTAGCTAATGAAACTTCTAAAAATGACAATCTAAAAATTGGTTTAGATAAAACAACAAAAGACATGAGAGAGCATAGAGCAAGCCCAAAGGAACTCTCCCATCCACACAAAGAGAAATCTAAATAAAAATTAGTTTTTGATGATGTCTGGATTCTAGAATTCGATGGAAGCTATTCCTCTACCAATTCAGGTGTTGAGATTGTGTTGATATCTCTTCAAGGAGATATTTTTCCTTCTTCATACAAATTATAGTTCAACAATACTAAAAATACTGCTGAATATGAATCACTACTGCTTGGATTGAAGGCTGCTCAAGATAAGGGCATTAAGCTCCTTCATATTAAGGGAAATGCTGAGCTGGTCGTTTGTCAGGTGAGAAACTTGTATCAAACCAAAAATGAGAGATTACACCACTACTACAATCTGGTTTGGGATCAAATTAAAAGCTTTAATGCTTTTAGCATCTCTACAGTTCCTAGGGAATTCAATGACCGAGCTGATGCTTTGGCTATTTTAGCAACTCTTTTAGTTCCTCACCTAATTTTTAAAGGAGATAGGTACACTATCAAACTAGTCTTTTAACCAAGTGTGCATAATAATGCCAATCATTGACAAGTGTTCAATGGTGACAACCAAATGATTGCCTTCATGGAATAAAAAGATAGCTTCGAATAGCTTCACTTTGAAGGCAGTGAACTAGCCCCTGAATCAAGTTTAGACACAGGTGAAGATTTCCTACAACTTAAAGGGAATAAAATTCTAAAGGGATTGGTTTCCCTTGAGAAGTTGTTTGACAAGCATGACAGGTTCATCAAATAGTAAAAAATGTTTTCAAGCTCCTCTCAGGAGTTTAATCAAATAAATTTGGGTACCAAGAAAAATCCCAAGATGATGAACATTGGGAAGTGTTGCAATCTGAAAGAGAAGTTCAAATTTGCTTCTCTGCTCTGCCAATACATGGATGTCCTAGCGTACTCCTACAATGATCTGAAGTTGCTCAGGCGTAAATAAATTTGCCATGAAATTCCTCTTAAGGGTGATTCGATGCCTTATAAGCAAAAATATAGGTAGTACAATCTAAAGATATCAGATACTATTTTTTCTAAAATATAGAAAATGCTAAATGTTAGGATAATTTTCCTAATCCATCATTCCACATGGATTTCAAACATAGTCCCTATAAGGAAGAAGAATGGTGAAATTCACCTCTACATGGACTTTAAAAATTTGAATCAATCATCCTTAAAGGATAACTATCCTCTACCCATCATGGACCAAGTTCTTTAGGCAGTGACCAAATTTAGAGATGTTATCAATGTTGGATGGCTTCTCAAGGTACAATCAAGTGGAGGTCAGTGAAGTAGACCAACACAAGACTACCTTCACCACACCTTGGGGCACCTTTGCATATCAAAGAATGCCTTTTGGCCTGATAAATGCTGGCACCACTTTCAAGAGAGCAATGAACCTTGCTTTCAAAGATGAAATGGGTAAGTTCATTGTGGTATACCTTGATGACTTGACTGTCTTTTCCAAGCATTGCCCTGATCATGTGTGCTATTTGCAACAAGTGCTAGAATGATGCCACCAGAATGACATTTATCTAAATCCTAAGAAGTCTATTTTTGGAGTAATAAAAGGGAAGCTTCTCAGACACATTATATCTTGAGAAGGCATAAAGATTGACTCAAAAAGAGTCAAATCCATCTAGGAACTTACCCTACCTATAAGTAAGACTGCAGTTCACTCTTTCTTCTAAAACGTGAATTTTTTATGAAGGTTCATCCCTAAGTTTATTGAGAAGACTTGCCATATTGTAAACATGATGAAGTGAAAGGCCACCTTTAGGTAGACTGAAGAAGGCAAATTGGCATTCTAAGACATCAAGATAGCTATTGCTCATGCCCTAATTTTGGTTTGTCTAGATTATACCAAGGATTTTACCATGTACATTTATGCTTCTGAGCACACACTTTCAGAAATTCTAGTTTAACAAAATAAAGAAGGTGTGGAATCTCTCATATCCTTCATAAGCTATCCTATCAAAGCTCTTGAAATAAAGTATTCAAATATGGAAAAGCATGCTTATGCAGTTGTAAAGGCAGTAAAGTACTTTTGCTTTTACATTCTAAATTCTCACACTACTACCCTAGTTCTTGATACCACAATCAAATCCATATTAACTCAGCAAGAGTTTGGAACCAAAAGGGGCAATTCAATTGCTAAAATCTAGGAGTTTGATCTAGTCATCAAACCAATGAAGCTAGTGTGGGGAAGGAGTCTCTACCAATTGTTTGTAGACAACATACCGAAAGAAGTAGGGCATGAAGAAATAGTAGTGGAAGACATGCCAACAATCCTCTTTGTCTCCACCATGAATGAGTGGTATTCAAATATTGCTCATTTCTTTACCTATGGTGAGTGTCCTACTCACCTATCTCATAAAGAAAGGAGGACTGTCAAGTTAAAAGCTACCAATTTTATCCTATAAGACAATGGCCTATATAAGAGGAGCCTTGATGGAGTGTTTCTTCACTACATGGATAAAGAACAACAAAACCAACTTTTGAAGTCCTTCCATAATTTGGCCTATGGAGGAAATTTTTTTGCTCTTATAACTACCCATAAGATTTTGTGAGCCAGGTATTATTGGCCTACTTTGTTTCAAGATGCATACAAATGGGTACGAAGGTGTGAACTATGCCAAAAATTTATTAGAAGACCTAAGTTAGCTACTCTACCTCTCAAGCTGATGGTGATAGAAGAGCCATTTCAGTAATGGAGAATTAATTTCATTGGTGCTGTAAACCCATCTTCAAGTGCTGGACATGATTATGTCCTCACAACCACATATTACTTCACCAAATGGGTGGAAGAAATTCCAACCAAGTATGCTACTTCAGAAGTGGCATGCAATTTTCTCAAGGAAAACATCATTTCCAGGTTTGGGGTCCCAACCAAGATTATGATAGACAATGTAGCCTATTTATCTTTTCATGAGATCACTTAGTTTTGTTTTTACTATGGGATTACCCTCTCCCACTCTTTTGATTATTTTCCACAAGGGAATGGCTAAGCAAAATTGAGCAACAAGAACTTGGTGACCATCATCAAGAAGCTAGTGGATGACAACCAATGAACCTATCATAAAGCATTGGTTGATGCTTTATGGGTAGATAGAATTACACCCAAGAGGGTGATAGGTATGTCACCTTTCCAACTTTTGTATGGTCTCAATGTAGAGATACCAATCACCCTAGAATTGCCAACACTAAAATTGGCAAAGGTGGTCAAAGATCAGACATATGAAAGCTCCATTGACAAAAGGATCATGTGATTGACTGAGTTGGATGAGCAGTAAGCTATGGTGGTGGACCAAAATTTAATGCATCAAGATCTAGTGAAGAGGCTCTTCGACTAGAAAGCCAAAACCTATGATTTTCAGATTGGAGATCAAGTCCTATTATGGGATAAGAGAAGAAAACCAAAGGGAATGCATGGGAAACTTGATTCCCTATGGAGAGGCCCATTTACTATCCATAAGCTCAATGGTGAAAATAGTTTCTTGTTAAAGTATCAAGATGACACACCCTTTTTTTGCCTCACAATGGGTAGCATCTGAAGCACTTCAATTCTTGAAGCATCAAATAAGATCATCTATACATATGTATATTTGTATAGTCTTAAGTTTTGTTTTGTGATTTTTATTTTCATTTTTGGTATCTTTCTTTTTTGGGTAGCATGACTCCTTAGCCCAATGGCATACTTAAAGGCACTAGAGATTCTAGTTTCTACTCCCCTTAGTTGTTTCAAAATTTCAACTAAAGGAAGTTCCCCAACTGGAGCTAGCTATTGTTCCCAAAATCTTTCACTCATTTTTGGGACAACATATCAACTATTTTGGTCCTACAGGACCAAAATTCTCTCTTCCCTTCTCAAAATTTTTTCTAAGCATTCAAATTATTCATTATTCAAGCTTCTTCAATTAAGGGACTAGTTGGTTCAATAGGTTCAATGACTTCAATAAGCGATCTCTCTCAAAGAAACAAGTTCCCAACACTTAGTCAATTTCAAGATTGGTTCAACACTGAGGCTCAACCAAAAGGTTCATTGGCAAGCTTCAAACAAAGGATTGAACCATTGAACCATTGAACCCTACTTCTAAAAAGGTTCAACAATGTTGGCAAGCTTAAAGAGTTAAGCGCTTCGACAAGAGTTCAAAGTTCAACCACTTCGAGAAGTTTAATGGCTTCAAAAGATTTAATGAAAAGAACAAAAATTGAACCATTAAACCATTGAACCTTGAACCACAAAGGTTGAAATGTTCACAAGTTCAACGAGATTGTTTCAAATGGTCAATTGAATGAGCAGAACAAAAGATTGAACCATTGAACTGTTGAACCAAAGTTTGTTCAATCAGTCAGTTCAATCAGAAGGTTCAAAGGAGTCCCCCAAAGCCCAAAGGCCATGTGCCCTTGTGGAGGGTAGTGAACCAATGGCTAAGTGCCGTTGTGAAGGGTAGTGAAAAAAATTAAACAAAAAGATGTCTTTTAGAAAGATTTTCTAAAGAAAAATTTTACAAGGCAATTCCTTTAGACAAAATGTCTAAAGGAATTCCTTCAGACATTTTATCTAAAGGAATGATCAAAGGCCCAAAAAAAAGTGGCTAAGGCAAAGGAAAGGTTTCCTTCAGACAAAATGTCTGAAGGAATTGAAGAAGAAGAAGGCCGCTTGAAGGACCCTGAAGGGCAGGTACCCTTGCAGGGGATCTTAACGACTAGGAAATGGACCTTTCTCAAAACCTGAAGGGACACCTTCCCTTTGGGAGATTCCAAAGACACTTTGTCTGAAGGAATGATCAAAGGCCCATGGCTTGATTTTTATGGACTCTGTAGGCTGATTTCTACAGACTCTATAGGCTTATTTCCATGGACTATACAGGTTTATTTCTATAGACTCTATAGGCTTATTTTTATGGACTCTATAGGCTTGATAAAGCTAAATGAATTCAAAGATTTGAAAGACTTATAGAAAACAAAGGCTTCTAAGAAAGAGGATGAACTGTTGAACCTTGAACCAAACTGGTTCAAAGGTTTAATGGATTCAATGGTTCAATGAAAGCTTTGAGTAAGGGAAGAAGCATAAGATTCTAGAGACAAGTTCAAAGAGATGGTTCAACTGATGACCAAATAAGTGATGGAACCAAGGAATCGAGAAGGCCACCCAAATAGTTGAAATAGTGAACCAATGATGTCCTCGTGGACATCAAATTTAGGGTAATGAAATATCTATTGATTTTTAAATGTGGTGCATAACCTGAAAACAAACTCAGTGACCAGCTGAAGGAGTCAAAAAGGCCAGTAGAAAGGGGAAAAGATAGCCCGAGAGCTCAAACTGAAATAGGAAAGAGGGAAAGACCATAAATATTTATGTAGGAGTTATTTCTAGTAGGTGGAATAGTCTACCAAGTAGATATTTGAGCTTGCAAACATTAAAGGTGTAGCTTATTTTTCTCCCTTGAAATAAAAGCGAGGGGACAGCCGCATACATTTTTGGAGATAGACTAGATGACCCAGGCCCAAGAGAAGACATTTGAGATAAATCAACATGCCACAGTTAAGGTAGATGCCCTATTCCAACATGACCCTCTTTGACTAAACTAAAAATGTATTCAAGGCATTGAATGCAGCAGGGCTATTCCATGAAATAAAGTGCCAAGCCTTTCTTGGATACTATATATTGTAATCTCTTATTTTTAGGCAAGGGAGATCTTTTGGGTTATAGAAGTAAAACTCTATCAAAATTGAGAGGCGATTACTGAGACTTTGAGCTCAAATTGTTGATCATATTTCTTTATATGAACGAGAAAGCAAGTTACTTTCAGACTTTACGTTGTTATAGCTTGTGGCATTTAGAAGATTGTTCTTATGTCTATTTCTTGAATGCATTCTTGTCCATTTTAATGAAATAAGTAGAACTAGTAGAAGTAATCAGAAAGGTGTCTTAAAGCCAACTGTAGAGAGACTTTGTGCTGCCATGATTGTCTTTAGTGTGTGTGTTTTTAGTTTCTTTCTGTGTAAAGGACCTTGGGATGACTTTATGCCCTCATTGTCCTTCGTATTTCACTCTTGGGTAGTTTAGGTGGAGACTTTGTGCTACACCTCATTCTGCTAGTTACTATAACCTGTTACCAGTCACTTATTACCTATCAGAAAGAACTACTATTTTTTGTAAGACCACTTCTAAAAGAAGAGAAGTGTCTTCAGTGTTTTCACTAGATTTCTCTTTTGTTTTTGAACATCATCTCTAAAATAAGAGAGATGGATGGTATTGTCCTACCCCTGAGTATTATTTTCTACTTATATATATAGTATATAGCTCCTCATAGTTACAGGGAACCTCCCCTTGATGAGAGGAGAAATTTGTCCCCTTTTGATGTGGTAAACCTGCACACTTGGTTGACCAATCTCCCTATGCTATGGTTAAAGTAACCTATTTTGACCATTAGTTAGCTGGTGACAAAATATTCACCCAACACATTCATATCTAGGTCATGGATTGGTTCTCTAGGTGAAATGGAAAAAATTTAGGTTTCTATATTTAATGTGACCTTGAGGAAAATGGGTTAATAGGCACATAATATTGAGTTGACCCATAATGACCCCACTATAAAAAAGGTGATACCTACATAGCCAATAGTCTAGAACAGGGTATTAGAGTCATGTAGTTCTCCCCTATATTTTGGGTTGTGTGTGAATCATGTAATGTGTGTAAATCAACTACAATAATGATTTACCTTGTAACTTGGAAAATATGACCTTATGACTATTCTTTTAGTATTTTAGACTTATAGTTGGGTTGTTACTTTGGATGATATCAAAATAAGGAAGAATAGGTAAGATTTTGTTAACTTGAGTGCTATTTTGGCTTGATTTTTAGGTGAGGAATGAATAAGGGTTGATATTATATTTATACCAATCCTATCAAGATACAACTCACATTAAAAAACTTAGTCTAACCATTGGAATATGTTTTATTTAAAAATTAGATGACTTTAGGGAGTTGTACACTTAACATTGGGTTAGGATAATAACATTGATGCTATTGTCTATCCTTAATGTTAGTGTCCAAGAAGAAGGAGAATAGGAACATACTTAGAACTTTTAGAGGTATAAGATAAGTACATTTTTAGCATTCTGGGTAAGATGGGATGTCTATGTCATGAATATATAGCTAGTTAGACTAATAGATAGGCTAATGGGCAAATGATAGAGTATATGAAAGGCTTGTAGAAACAAGGCATGCATATCACTAATAAGAATAACCAAGGTATGAGTTTTCTAATTTTACAAGACTGAGGTGCTATATGATCATAAAATATCATCCACATATGCCCCCTTTAGTATATTAATGAAATTTATAGTTTAAAGGAAATGAATAAGTATTTGTGTGTGCATGCACACCTTGTCTTTACTTGAGTTGAATTTGAGTGCTTTGCTGGAGTTGAATTTGAATGCTCTTCTAGTGACTAACATGAAACCAAAAGCATGTTATAGTGTATAATCAATGCAAATAATCTATGTTAAAAGTAATTGATATAGATTGAAATTGAAAGAGCAATGTTTAGGAGAAAACTTGTGTGTTGATGTAAGCACCTTACCTATTGGAAAGTTATTTTTAGAAAATATATATCTTTGTAAGGCTCTAAAATTGAGATTAGTAATAAATATATATAAAATATTTAAATTTCATAATCTAATGAGATAGAGAGAGAAAAAGAGATTGGAAGGCACATGCTCCCAACTTTGGAGCAAAAGTGAGTTTTCACCTGATAGTTGAGATTAGCTCAAATGTGTGACTCAATGATACTTATAACTTGGTGAGTTTGGATGACCAAGTCCAAAATAAAAACTTAGAAAGATTGACTAATTTAATCACCTCAACCATACTAAAAGGTAAACTAACTATTGTAGTAGATTAGCTTGCTAAAGTTCATAAAATTCTATAGGGTATCAATACATGTAGTAGTTTTAGAATCTAAGATTGATTTGTATTTTGCAATGTTAGGTACATCTTGCATAACATATACACCTTAAATATATCTCATGCTGAAATATGTATAATAATGGTACCATGTATATAATTCTACCAAAATAGTGAATTTGAATCATATAACTATGTTCTTTGGCTAATTAGGATACCTATGTAAGTGTGGAGGACATATTTTGAAAGCATGTACCCCATTATATATAGAGAAATATGAAACTAGTATAAGTACCAATGTGGAGAACATGTTTCCAAAATATACCCCCACTATAAACTCGAGATGTTGAATACTGAGTAGGTGTGGAGATTATGCTTCCAAAGCATTTCCCCATCAAATCTATGAATCGATATAAGTACCATACCAAATGAGTGTGGAGAAAATGCTTCCAAATCATGCCCACACTAAATTTTAAAACTATGAATTTGTGGAATCTATGTCCATATGTTATACCTCCATTGAATTGGCAAATTGGTATAAGTACCAAATACTAAATAAATGTAGAGAACATGCTTCCAATGCATGCCCCCATTGTAATATAAAAACTGTGAATGTGTGGAATCCATGTCCATATGACATGACCAACTAATATGCCACTTTTTTGGTGAGGGAAAAATAGTTCCTAGAATTTTCCTCACTTAAAAAGGGTAAGACAACTATAAATTTGTGAATGTAACCATGTATCATATATAAGGAACATGTATAGGTAAATGTATCATTAAAGTACATAGAACCAATTTATTCAAATGTGGGCCTAAGATATATGATAAATATCATGATAATGTCTAGACATCAGCTATATAAGATCAAAAAGCAAATAAATCCACATAAGAGCACTTAAAAGCAAGTCAACAAGTAATGGTCCAAGGAGACCAAAAAATAAAGGGAATATTCAAATTCCATAAAATTGAATGGACATGACTTAGTAAAATGTCCAAAAAATCAAGGAATGACATATTTAAATGTCCATACAATAAGCAATGATATGTTTGAATGTCAAATAAAGTAAACATAGGTACATGGGCTACATACAATAGAGCATATTCAAATGCTTAAAAATTAAGACAATAGCAAGGTAAAACATTCAAAAAAGTGTGTAAAGAAAAATCATAAGAAACTATCATAAACATGTCATAGTGGACTGTGGATTGAATGTGTTAGAAAAAATGTCAAGTACATAGTGTTGTGGCCAACACACCCATTTTTATTTGAAATGGGAGACCCTTATAAAAATCCCAAGAACTAAAGCTCTATGGTCCTTTATTTTATTCTTGTTAGTTTCACCTAAGCTTAAATCCTTGGAATAATATGTCACTCTAATTTATCTAAGTAAAAACAAACCTAATTTATTTTATGACTAAGGTATACTTGATATTTTATGAATTAGGGTGATAACACTATAGATATGCTTTTGATGGAAGTTAATAGAATCTCATTCCTTTCCTAGAGCAATAGACCCATTGCCCTTTGTAGCAAATTGAAATATTAATGATAGATGAGTAAGTATTAAATGTAATGCGTACCATTTTCATTTCTTACTTAGACTTTTTTGTGGATTTTACAAGAGAGCCTAAGATATCCTAACCTAATCATAAGGCACCACATCACCAAGTGTCAAAGTGACTAGTCCCCAAACCTGTCAGAGATGTCAAAGCTCAAGAGAGTCCAACCCAATTAGCACCATGTTTCCAATTGTCAAAGTGTAGATGTTATATCCTAGGAGAGTCCAACCTAATCAGAAGGCACCACATCATCAAAGTGTCATAACAACTAGTCCTTAGACTTGTCAGAGATTTCAGAGCCTGAGAGAGCTTGGTCCAATCAAAAGGTGCCATGTTTCCAAGTTTCAAAGTAGCCAATCCATAGAACTATTAGATATGTTAGAGCCTAGGACAACCTAGCCTAATGAGAAGGCACCACATCACTTAAGTGTTAGAGTAGATAGCTCTTAAAATTATCAAAGATGTCAGATCTTGGGAGAACTCAACCCAATCAGAAGGTGCTACATCATTAAAATGTCAGAGTGGCTAGTCCCTATACCTATTAGAGATTTCAAATATTGGGAGAGCCCAAACCAATCAAAAGGTACCACATCACTAAAGTGTTCGAGTGGGTAGTCCTTAGACCTATCAGAGCCCATGAGAGCTTGACCCAATAAAAAATCACCATGTCTCTTAATAAATTAGATGAACTAGAGTCTACCTAAGTCCATAGAAGGGTTAAAATGAAGTATAGAAGGCTAGATAACCAATCAAGTGGTTCCATGTGTCCTTAAGCAACACCTAACCCTTTTTAAGGGTATTTCACAAAGTACAAAGTTATGCCTAGGTGTTGACCATTATCAAGAGTATCAATGAGAAGGTGACATGTGTTGTAAAGAAGGTGTTAATAATGAATCATCTAAGAGATGTGACTGCATACCTACCACTCATTAGTCATTAACAAAATAAAAATCTAGGCTTGATTTGATAGCTTTTAAACATCCCATCACCATTGTTAAATCTAGCTAGTGGTAGAGGACCATGAGATCTAATTTAAATCTAGATTTAGAAGTAAAGAGAAGAAATATATCCATAAAATCAAATTTAAATTCACATCAAGTGAGACACCAATTGATATTAATATAGGGTATGTATGCATCTATTTATAAAATCCTAAGGAAAACCCACTAAGGGTTACCATTCTATAACTTTGAGAGAACTCTATATCTTAGCTTTCCAATTCTCATAGAGTACCCCTATGTTTCATGCCTCATATACATAGAGCCTTCCTATTACTAATCCATCCTAATACAATGGCCATATACTCTTCAAACCCAAAGACCAAACTTGAGTATCAGGATACCACATTCTCAGTTGGCTTGACTAAGTTCAAGCACTATAATGACTTATTCAAAGTAGTCAAGTAAGTGCCCAAAGACTTAGGATCCAATGATGACCAAAGAGTAGAGTTCAATGATGCCCTTTAGTCTCATAAAAATTTAGACTTCACAGAGCTGTGGCCAAGCTAGAGGCATTCTCATACACTAACTTGTTTGGTAACCTCCTTCTTACCACCATCCAAGTGCAAGATGGGGTCCATGACTAGATATGTTTGCCTAACTCTTTGTACCAGAATGTTGATATCTCTAGGAACACTTACAAAGCATATTACTACCTATTAGACTACACCTAATATTATGATGTAGTAATGGTGAAGGTTTGGAATGAGAGATACCAAATATATGACATCTTACAAAACTAAGATGAGGACCCATATGCTAAATGTGTTAGAAAGGAGGAAATAAATGCCTACATATTCCACACCTTCCAAGAGGAGGTTCAGGTAAGTGTTATTTTGTCAAATTTATTATTTGAGGATTAAGACTACTTGTACATCAATGAACTATGGGTTTTCCTCTTCTATATGATCCTCACCCACTCAAAATTTTTAGACATGGGAGGAATGATCAAATTCAAGTTGGTCAATGCCATTGTAGATGCCCAAGTATAAGGTAATTTTTATATGATGAGATACCTTATGGACTTGGTCTATAGGATGCTCTCCTTCAAACCTTCAACTTATCTTGCATGGGTTCCTAGGGGATAGTGGTCCATGTGGTCTTCTAAAAGATATATGGCCACTAGTTCCAGAACCACATCTAGGACACACACGAGTAATTCTATCTGGTGGTCTATAACTTATCAATGATGCCCTAATGCCCTAGTTATCACAAGAAATCTAAGACTACATCAATGACATCAAGAATTATTGGATCTATAGAGAGGAAACATGATCTAAATTGTAATTTTACTCAAAGATCCCCTTTGCCTATTATATTTCATCTCAGATCATCTAGAAGATTAGGAAATTTCATACCAACCGGTAGATGGCATCTTTGGATTTTGTATAAAATACCAATAGAAGGCATGCCAACCACTCTTGATCACTATCAAGCACCACATGTACAAGTAATTTCCTCCCATATAGAATATGGTGTTTGGGTAGGACTTATTCACCCCAGTGAGAGATAAACTTCAGTATTAAGACCCCAAGGGGATAATCGAAGCTTACTTGGCATGGTATTAGACATGCCTCAAAGTCAAATATAGTCATCAATTAGAGGATGATGACCAAATATACTTGGATGTTGTTGATAAATAGGAAGTATTTCCCCTAATTATGGTAAATAATAAGAAGGAAAGAAGGTGGTAGGCTCATCTATTCTCTTCAAATCTTACTTGATTTGTAGAGGATCCAATACTAAATCCTCTTACTATCTTAAGGAGGATTTTATAGGGCATACCACTACCTTATCCTCATGCTCGAGTTATATCTATACCTCCTCTAATAAATCTAATAATCTAGCTATGATTGAGCTAGACTCATTTTACTCAATGGTAGGTAGTTTAGACACAACCACCTCAAAAACCAACACTTAAACTCTAGACCATGAAAACCTTAAAGTTTTATGTGATTGGTAGTCTAAGGGTCATCTTAAAACAAGGATCCCAATATGAAATAACATAATTTCCATCCATTATACCTCTTATTTCTTCCATCTCCATTTCACCCCTCACTCTCGCTACTTTCCATCTCTTAATCCCGGAACCCATAAGTTCCATTACACTCCCACAAAACCCCCAAGTGGTGCCTCCTCTTTTCCCCATTGAAACCCCTCCATAATTTTACCAAGTGCCTTTATCCTTGGTATTCTTGAGCATCCTTTCCTCTTCCTCTCCACCTCATGCATTATACAACCTAAAATCCCTCTCGATGCCTCCTTTGGGTGTGCCTATAGTCTAGATATCATCAAGTGCATCTTCATCAACAAGTGTGGATACAACTATTAGGAGCATACTTCTAGTTATAGGAACCATATTGATATCCCCATCCAATCATCCTAGTGCCTCCCTTAGTAGTTATAGTTCTTCCACCATTGGCTTGTGTGGTTATTACTATCCTAACTAATCCTTCCATTGTAACATCTGAAGCTGACCTAAAAAGTCCCAAGAAAAAGTCAACATTTCACATTCCAACTACAATATGAAGGACTTATTCTCTAGTCCAACCTCTTCCATTATCTTCAATAGCTACCTTGTCCCCAATAATAACACCTTGATGCATTGTTCCCCATCCCCTCTTTCCATTACTAAGGGCACTATGAGATTTATCTTCAACCAACCCATCTCTTCATTGATAATTTATAACCCTTTATTGAGGGAAATTACCACTCAATTGAACATGATAAAAGAGAAGTAGTGAGTAAAAATGTGCCCATGGACCTCCCCTTTTATTCTTCCTCCTTTCACTCCCATTCCCCTCCACCTCCACTAATTTCCTCATTCATCCCCTCCCCTTCTTCTATTTACCCTAAACCTCATTCTCTTTCATTCATCATCATATCATCCACCCCTCTTACAGCTCTCACAACCCAAGGAAGGGTCCCAAGGTTGTAGGCACCATATATGAATTCCTATGGTGACACAGACATACAATGGAGCTTTGACCAAAATTTAGGGAACACGAAGAGGACATTGATGTAAAGATTTATCCAAGAGTGAAACTATTATGATCTTGATGGGTTGATTTCACTAACACCTTGAGGTTTTAGTGTAATGTTTCATTAAATTTGGTATCAGATCTTCCACCCAAGTTCAAGTCATGGAACAAGTGGCTATGATGGTATGATAGTGTTCATTTGGGGCTTATACATGTAATAAATCTTGGTGTATGGGTGAAAATATTACCCAAAGTGTAGGCTTTAGAAGCATGGTGGGATGTTATGATCATGATGGGATGATTTCACTAACACCTTAAGGGTTTTTTGTAATGGTTTGTTACAAGAACCCAATGGTTTGGTAGACCCATCAGGATATGTTCTCCCTCGCTAAGGTGAGGAATTCCACTAGGGAATAAAGGATGGACAAGGACCCACTCTTTTTTCTCAGGGTAACTCATGATATGTTTGGAAATCTCTTTTAGGACATTGAAAGTTAGGTTTAGACCTTAGAATCCCAGGTGAAGATCTCTTTTCCTATCAAACTATTTGGGTAGGTCAAGGATTCCCTCCTACTACTCTTATCAATTCTTAGAAAGGTAATGGAGGCTCTATATGAGACTAATGTGATTATCTAGTGGACCTAGGCTTACTTAGAGAGGATTGCAGAGACAAATGAGAAGTGTAATAAGCTACATGTGGTGATTAATAAAGTCCTATTCCTAGATTTGAAACTAATGGAAATGTAAGACTTAGGATTATATCAAACATATGTTGAGAACATAAGGGATACTATAGAGGAGTGGTTGGACATGTTTCACAATGTAATTAGACCCTTGAAATAGTAAAATAATAATATATTGACCTACTTAGAAGAGGTTAATATATTTATGTTATTCCACTTGAATGGCACCCTATTAGACCAAGGCTAATTTTGAGTCTACTTGGGTCAATTTGACCAAGTAACGAGGGATAAGGTCACCAAAAAAATTAGGGAAGAGCTTAGGTGGTGTTGGATCTATTAACATAATCCACATCAACCATCAACTAGGTCTCTAGGGTCCAAGTGTCAATGGAAACACTCTTCTAGGTCTACCAAAGGCTAGTGACTCAAGCTAAGTTATATCCAAGGAGCCCTTGATGAACCTTGCCAAGATGGATAAGGAATTTGACCTCATGGTGGTTGCATTAGAGGCTAGGGATTCTAGATCAAAGTAGTTGGGAGTTGGACCTTCACAACCACCTCCACATATCAACTATGTGTCCCCTTATAGATATTTTATTGATTGTAAGGGATTTGTTTGTTTTGAATTTTGAATTATAGTTGTAACTATCATGAATGGCCATCATGGCATAGGATGGGATCTACACGCTATTTAGAGGTGAGCCCCATCCTCATCTATATAAGTTAAAACTCTATTTTAATATAAGGGTTGACTAAAAGTTGCTTGAAAGTGATGTTAGATAATAGCTAGGACTTCACATACTTTTTAATTCATCTCTATAGACTATGAAGTTGGACAAGATCAATTGTTATAAAGTCACTCACTTTTTATTGAATAAAATTCCTATTTTTTGTAAAGGGTTTGTTCTGTGTCTAAACTATCTTTCATCTCTATTTAAGAATGCTTATCAATTATAGATTAATTATATTAATACTTTGCTACTTTATGTGTGTTATGGTTATGATGTGTTTAGCTATTATAATCACTTTATGAGTTCTCTCATTTATTTTTTATAGTACTGATAATTTATGTGTTAATCTACATATTACCATTGGGCATTTATGTGTAGTTTACTATAAATTGCTAATACTTAAATTTAGCAAGGGATCATATTTGGGGCATACTCTTAGTTTCCCCAGACTCTTCTCATTATGTGTTCTTTAAGGTAAACCTTTAGTGAAACTTAGTCTACAGTGGTACAACTATGGCAAGGTCACTTAGTTTGATGATCAATGCATTGAGTTCATTATAGATCTAGAGACTCCATTTTTTTACCTACTCTTCCCTTTTTTTGTGTTTATTTTCTAAGATTGAACTACCCTTTCCCCTTTTGTTTAGAAACATAAAAGCATAATACTCACACTCTCATAAAAATCTTTTATAATTAGACATGTGTGCAAAAACTTTATATTGAACTTTTGGTGGTATTAGTGTATCTCTTGGAGAATATTCACATACACTCCATTTGTGAAGTCAAATACATACAACCCTACCTTGGGCTGATTTTGGATCAGTTCTAAAATGAAGGATAAAATTAAGTAGTTTTCGCCATCTTCCCTTTTAGGGAATACCCAATCTCATAGGTATTCTATTAATTGAAAGTTTAGACCAAACAACACTTAAGATATCAAGTACCATGTACAAGATATAATCATGGATAATAGACATGTAATCTCAAACATGATAGTGTATAATTATCATCAAATCATATAACTTATGTGTATCAAGATCATATAAGATGGATGCCTCCAACATCCTGGTTATGTGAAGAAAGGGAAATCCCAATACCCATAAGTGTATCATGTATTTATGTATGTATGTATATGTGTATGTAGTAGTAAATGATATGCTAGCCCTCAACATGGACCTAACACATATATGCCAAGGAGTGAATAAAACATGTAAGTACCAATAATGTTTTTGGATTTTTGAATGTTTTTGGTTTTTTTCATATTTTTAGAATTTTTGATGATGAAGAAAGAGAATCCTATGATGCCATCCAATGAATGGTCATAGATAGATCCTACTAATGTAAACCTTAAAACCTTAATCTATATCTTTTACATTATTTGCATCATGATTGGCTAGGTTGAAAAAGTACATAACATGTTCTTCCATATATTTTTCATGTGTAGTAGATGTAATGCTATCATTTGAAATATGTATTAATTTTCCTTCATGAGAAAAGGAGACGCCTTGCTGATTTTGGTCAATTTTTGCTTACATATGTGTTGAGGTCAACATACCCCCATTTCTAAAAAATGGGGACCCTTATGTCAAATTGTGCAAATTTGTACCTTAAAATTAAAAATTCAATAGATAAGAATATATCTAACATGTTTTCACATTGTTAATAACTCTCATTTGGATTAATGGACATGTTTTCATATGATCATGGTTTCACCCCTTCTAATGTTGATAAAAATTGTTGCTTGTGTTTCTATATTATAGGCTCAATGGAATCTCATTTGGGACTGAACATGCTTAGGGTTTTGTGATTCAATGTTAAATTGATCTTTTATTAGCCTTTGATCTATCAAATATAAATTGGATCTATTTTTATTCATGTTAAAACCCTAGTCTAATATTTTAAACCTAGGTCCCTTTTGAATTAAATTCAAAATTACATGGGAACAAATTATGCAAGAACGTTTCAATTATGCCATGGACTTAGTTTAATTTTTATCCTAAGGGTTAGTCATGTTTTTCAACATGACCAAACCTTAGTCTAAAAATCTTATGCTTGGTCGCTCTACATCTTGTGACCCCTTGGTCCATTTTATTATTGGCATGGTATAATTAACACATGGTCCCTTTGTTATAAACCTTACCCTAAGGTTTACCATATTTATTAATATAATAAAAACCTTAGGCTAATACTTTATGCTATGTCTTTTATTTTGTGGGTTCTCCTTTGATATGTTAAAAACTTAGCTTAAGACTTTAGCCTAAACCTTTATTCATATTTATCAATACAAATGAAAAACTTGGTCCATGACTTTAGCTTAAGTTTTATATTATTCCCAATATCTGACTTTAATATTTCCTATTATCCACATGAACCAATCACATTTGACTTCCTAGATCACAATCTATGACATGCTTTCAATCGAATGGGGAAGATCTAACAATGCAAGATTGATATTGAAAAGTCAAGATCATGGTTTATGATAAAGCTTGAGCACGTTCCCATAAATTGATGGTACATGATGTAGCATACACAATCAGACCAATAGAGTGTAGCGAGTCAAGAATTCAACCTAGCCTAGGATGAGCAAGAGGGTGACAAGTGTCACCACTATGGGAACTTAGTCAAAAAATCCAATAGAGCACATTTATCCAGGCATAAATGATCTGATAGTGCAAGATGGACATTGACTTTTCAAAAGGAATTTGGAACAAATAAGATGCTACGATGTGGAAAAATCAAACTAGCCTAACAAAACTGATAGTATAGAGTACAAAAAGCCCCAAGAGATACCAAGTGTCACCATTTCAATATAAGACCAATGAACAACCAATGGCATTCCACCCCTCTAAATAAAAATATGATGGAGTGTATTGATTCATACAAGGATGATGAAATGGTGCATGGAAAAGCTAAATTTTCAAAGGTCTTAGAGCTAATGAAATATAGACATGTGTTCAAAAGTGACAAATGATCATATTTCAAGTATTAATGAATATGGATGCCATGACAATGCCACATGAGCAAAAAATGACAAACTTGAAGATTTTTTGGACCTGGTGATGCAAAGGTATAAATAGGCAAATCTGAATGCATTTTAAGGCATGAAACTTGTGATTTGAGATCATAGATGCCATTAAAGCTCCCCATGAACTTGTTTGAAGTGAATCCTTAAAAGAGTGTACACATGCACTGATTCATTCCTATTAGCATTTTAATTGAGCTGAGGGGAACTAAATTGTCACATATATGAAGATGATTCAATCTAGAGTCCACTAGTGAGAAATTTACTAGAATTTCCAGCCATGTTAGTTCGATAGGGTGTTTCTTGAGAGAACGTGGAACTCTATTTGGCCTCGAATGTAGGAAGTGAGAAGCAAGAGCCAATGCAAAACTAGGATGGATAATAGTAGGGTTGTGGATATAATCCTAAAAAATAGAGGAGAATATTACTAAAATCCAAGAGCATCAAAAATCCATGAAGATCTTACAACAACAATGGGGGACTTCATCAGTGAAAGGGTTCCACAATTAGTTGGATAAGGAATATTATTTTAGTAACTAAGCTTGTATAATATTTTGAGAAGGAATATTAATTTAAACAAGTGTATTTTATAAATCCCATGGCTTATTAATCATAATTAAATATGGTAATTAGTCTTGAAACATTCGTAAAAATATGTCTATGACACTTGTCCAGTTGCATGTTTTGTCCAATTGCATGTTGAGAAGGAATGACCAACATATCTCATGAATTATCTATATAAACAAGGTATTTCCCATTGTAAAGAGGGGAGGGATTTTTTTGAGCTAAAACCAATTGTAACTTCTAAGCAGTTAATATAAGCAAGGAATTCTACAAATTTTATCCAAGTTTGCTTATCTTTTGTTATCCTAGCTTCTCTCTCACTTGTTTATTTTGACTTCTAGATTTGAATGGTTCTTATGAATTCATGGTGTGTATATTTGAATGCAAAGCTATTAATTTGTGCCAATTCTAGTTTAATTTAAAGTTCTTAGGTTCATTTCATTTTATTACTCTTATTTCATTTGGGCTAATGCTATTTGATTACATGGGTAGATCTTTAAAGTGAACTTAGTTTTTATTTGCATTATTTCCCACATTCCTTAGATGTTTGATTCATGTGTGGTATGATTTGTGTTTATACTAATTCATGTCATACATTGGTTAAGTACATGCCTAGATGATATTTGAACTTTGTCATGATGTTTGGAATGAAGATAAAAAAATATCTCTTCTTTACCTTACCTTTCCTTTTGCTCTTTTTTTAACTAGATCACTCTAGCTTAATTTTCATTGTGAATATCCATATTAGATTAGTCTTTAGATTAGTTATTGATCACAATTCACCATTATTAGCACATAATACTTCATATTTTGCATAGATTCATTATTTGGCCATAGTGGCTCCCAACCACCAAACATTATAAATATTGTGAAATAGTCCACTTGTTTTGCCTCTATGCCATCAACAAATAAAAGGATTATCATAACCTATAACTCATGTGATGAATTCTTAGAATCATAAAATGAGAAGTGTTCTTGAAAAATTTAGGCACCTATGATACATAGTCAAGCATCAACAAGAGGGGATTCCCTGGTGCTATAAGGAGGGCCTTTAGTTAGATCTTTGTGAATTTGTAGAATCTTTTCAAATTTTAGTGTATTTTGATCAAAGATTAGTTGATTCTTTATATATTTGTGTTCCTTTGAGCATAATTGTGTAAATATCATTGATCTTAATGGTTTTAGACTAGTCTTTGGGCTTATTTTAGCCAAAGATAGATATTATTTTAAGATCCATGGATATTCATGAAAAGGTAGTTCAATCTTTGTGCATTTTCCATGTTAAGGTTAGTAATAGCAATTTTGTTCAAAGATTGACCTATTATTTACATATTTGGGTTTATTCAGGCTTAAAGGTGTAAATATCCCTCTCATTCATTATTATATATGTATCTTTGAGATTATTTAGTTAAATATAGTCGTGCTTTACATAATTTATGCAAAATTTGCTCAATATACAAGTTTGATCATTGTCTTTGCAAATATTTGGTTTCAATGTTGTATTATCTATAGGATTTAGAGTTGGAACTACTGAAATTAAGATCATATTCAACGTATGGCTTGGATATGAGGCTATTCAATCAATGTGTTAGGTATATTACATGATTTACCTCAAAATTTTGAAAGGTATTTGCCTTCTTTTAATCCTACAAGTGTTATTACTACTAAAGAGCACATCAAGTTATTTAAGGCTAAATTAAGATTACTAACTATTGTTCATGAAGATATTGCCTATATATTGTTTCCTTTTAATCTTAGACATGAGGCATATGATTGGTTTATTAACCTTCCCAAAGATTTCATTATCATCTGGAATGATTTTGATAATTATTTCATTGATCAATTTGGAAAGACCATCAGTCCATATGTGCTTTATCAAGAATTCATTACTGTGAAGAAAGATTCAAAAGAAACCATTAGATATTTTAATACTATATTTCAAAATATGTTAAAAAAGACCATATCTCCCTATAGGCCTGTTGAATATTTAACTTTAGAGATTTAAAAGGATGTTTTAGATCCATTGACTTTTATGTTTTTGAAAAGCTATGTTAGAGTTATTAATACATTAAATTTGGCCTATGCTGAAGCTATGGTAATTAATGACCAAATGCAAACCCAAGGTCAAATGGCATATGCCATTCTAAATATCAATCCTAATTTTCCCATGCTGAATGTCATGCCTAATGTTAATCAGAGCATGCTTAATTTAAATCAAGCCCTAGTTTTAAACTAATTACCTTTGATCATGTTCATCCTAGTCAAAACCTAGGATTCCTAAATAATACTATAAGTGGATCTCATACACAAGATTAAAGAGATATGGTGCCAAAATCTGGTAGTAGTCCTTATTTTCATGATTTAGAGGTACTTAAAAATAGAAATGATTCCATTTTAAAAATGGTCTAAAAACTGAGCATTGATTTGCTTGAGACACAAAAGTAATTATGTAACAATGGGGAAAATTCTAATGGAAAACATTATTTTCAAAGGTTCAACAGACCTACATCTAAGTTTAAAAATATCAAAGACAACCATAATGATGAGCCATCTAAAATTAATAATGTGCCTGACATAAAAACTTGTGATGTGCCTTTGGCTAATTATTGTAGGGTTCATAATAATGTTGCATGGTCATCAAGTTCTTTCGAGACATCTACATCTTCTGAGACAATTATTATGGTAGAAGCTTGTGATTTTCCATTTCAAGATGAGGATGAATATGAAGATACTTTAGAGGAGGGATCTACTATACCAATCATGGAATAAGACCCTATCCTTTCTGAAACAATAGAATAAGTTATAGCTAAGATGATTGAAGTCCCTGAAGATGTCATTGAAATACTTGTGAATGAAGAAGATGGAGATGAAGATAATGTAATAGATCAAGAAATTTCATATAACTCCATAAAAAGGTCAGAAATATGTGATCAACATGTTTTAGATGGTAAGATTAAAAATGAATCACATATCCTTTATATTAATCATGATGAAGATGCCTTTTGGGATGATTTGGAGAGTTTTTGTGAAAAAATTAATAGTCCATTTCCACCTCATATGGAGATTGAGGAATGTTTTATAAATAACACTATTGAAATTATCCTTCAAAAAGGAAATGCTATTCTAGAGATCCCCAAGAAAAAAGAGCTAGAGCCTAATGAACACATAAATCCAAGCATACCAGCTAAGTTTACAATACAACCATGGAAGGAGAATGAGACAATACATGATCAATCTTTGAATGAAGTAAAAATTGATTTCTTAAAGCAAGAAAGAAGTTGGGAAAAAGATGATTGGATCTTGAATCCATATCTTCAATCTAGGTGCTTGATAATGGAGGTGGGAAACTAAGCAACATCACCCATAAGACACAAGCATGTAAGTTCTCTTATCCACAAGAAGGGGCCATTGAATGGAAGCAATCATGTTTCAAGGTTCTGTAATAGACTAAATAACTTTCCATTTGATCATGGAGGTAGGTTATTTATGGAGTTGGTGTAGGTCTTTAGATTAGTTTCTTTCCTATTTCTTTCCTTCCTGTGCTTTGTATGTAAATAATGTTTGTATATATTTGTTTGATTTCTCTTGATTTTTTCCTTGATTTTAATAAGTCTTTTTCAAGACAATCCTCAGCTCAAGTTTCATCTAGTTTCTCAAGAATAACTTCTCAAAATCAAGAATGCAAGTGGGAACTTTAGAAATTGGTTGATTATGGACCAGGAAGTAAAGCTTGATGTTATAGTTTTGAGAAATTAGTAAGGACTAGTGCATAGGTTAACTATTCCATAAAATATTAAGCCTTATTTTGATCTAAACTTGATTTTGATGAGGATTTCACATGTAGAATGAAAATTTAAATTATTGAATCATAGTCATGTTCACACCTAATAAACACCATTACCTAAGACAAAAGTTATAACTATAGGTGATTGTCTGAAGATCAAACATTTGACCAAATCACTAAACCTGGTTAACTTAGTTCCCAACCTTTTCTATAAATCCAAAAATGATCTAAAAAATATAAAAATAGGAACTTATTGTAAAATTTAAGGGCTTTATAAGTAGAGGTGATTCTGGTAATCTCCATCAAGGCTATAGATACCTGGCTAGTAGTGGAGAAAGACCTAGAGTGGAGCTAAAGACATCTCTATTAGGGCTATGGATGCCTAGCTAGTAGTAGAACAATGCTTAAGCCTTTCCTAAGCTAAACCATGGTTTTTAATGAATATACAAACATGTTTTAAGTAAATGTTAATGGTTAAAGTCATGAAATCTAAAATTTGTCCCATAAATCCCATGGGAAATAGTAAATGAAATCAAAGCACACACACAACATGTATATGTTTTGATGTTTGATCCTAATTTTGCATGTGAAAGACTTGTTTTAACCATGAATTGATCTAAATAATGATGACTGACTAAGTATAATGAATAACCTAACTATTAATCTGAACCAAAGTATCTAAATTCTAACATATTGTTATGTTTCCCCCAAAATTCACCATTTGTTGAGGTCAACATAACCACATTTCTAAAAAATGGGGACCCTTGTGTCAAATTATGCAAATTTGTTCTTTAAAATTGAAAATTCACTTGATCAAAATATATCTAGCATGTTTGCACAATGTTCATAACTCTCATTTGGATTAATGGAATTTTTTTTAGATGATCATAGTTTCACCCCTTCTAATGTTGATAAAAATGTTACTTGTGTTTTTATATTATATGTTCAATGGAATATCATTTGGGACTAAACATGACTATAGTTTTGTGCTTCAATATGAAATTGATCTTTATTTAGCTTTTGATTTGTCAAAGATTAATTAGATGTATTTTTAGTCATGTTAAAACCCTAGTCTAATGCTTTAAACCTAGGTCCCTTTTGATTTAAATTAAAAATTACATAGGAATAAATTATGTGAGAACACTTCAATTATTCCATGGACTTAATTTAATTTTTATCTTAAGGCTTAATTGTGTCTTCAACATGACCAAACCTTAGTCTAAAAATCTTATGCTTGGTTCCTCTATGTCCTATAAACCCTTGGTCTATTTTATTATTAGAATGGTCTAACTAATGCATGGTCCCTTTATTGTAAATCTTAGCCTAAAGCGTTACCCTAAGGTTTATCATATTTATTAATATAATAAAAACCTTAGGCTAAGACTTTATGTTGTGTCTTTTATTTCATGGGGTCCTCTTTAATATGTTTTAAACTTAGCTTAACACTTTAGCCTGAAGATTTATTCATATTTATTAATATGAATGAAAACCTTGGTCCAAGACTTTAGCTTAAGCTTTATATTATTCCCAAACTTTGACTTTAATATTTCTTATTATCTATAGGACCCAATCACATTTGACTACTTGGATCATAATCTACAACATGCATTCAATCAGATGGGGAAGATCTAATGGTGTGAGATCGATTTTGAAAAGTCAAGCTCACAGTTCATGATAAAGCTCGAGCACATTCCCATCAATCGATGGTATGTGATGTAATGTAAAAAATCTAATCAATAGAGCATAGTGAGTCAAGAATTCAACCTAGCCATAAAATGAGTGAGAGGGTGACAAGTGTCACCACCATAAGAACTAGTCAGAAGATCTAATAGAGTACATTTACCTAGATAGAAATGATCTGATAGTGTGAGATGGACATTGACTTTTCAAAAGGAATTTAGATCAAATAAGATGTTATCATGTGGAAAAACTACACTAGCTTGGTATAATTGACAATGTAGAGTTCATAAATCCCATGAAGCTACCAAGTGTCACCATTTTGATAAAAGACTAGTGAATAGTAAATGGCATTCCACCCCTCAAATCAAGATCTAAAGGAACACATTGATTGATACAAGGATGATCAGATGGTGTGACGCAAAGTTGAATTTTTTAAAGGGTTTAGAACCAATGAAATAATGACATGTGTCCAAAAGTGATAAATAGTCATATGAATAGGGATGACATGATGATACCACATAAGTAAAAAATGACAAACTTGAAGATTTTGTGGACCTAGTGATGTAAAGGTATAAATAGGAAAATTTGAATGCATTTTAAGTCACAAAATTTGTGATTTGAGCTGATAGACACCACTAAAGATCTTTGTGAACTTACTTGAAATGAATCCCTAAAAGAGTTTATGAACACCCTGATTCATTCTTATTAGCATTGAAATTGAGCTAATGGGAACTGAATTATCACTCATGCAAAGGTAATTCAATCCAAAGTCCACTAGTGAGCAATTTAATAGAATTTTCAGCCATGGAAATTTCAAAGGGTGTTTATTAAGAGAACATGGAAATCTATGTGACCTCAGATGAAGGAATTGAGAAGCAAGAGCCAAGGGAAATTTGGGATGGACAATAATAGGGTTATATATATATATATAGTCCTAAACAACAAAGGAGAATTTTGTTGAAATCTAAGAGAATCAAAGAACCATGAAGATATTGCAATAAGCAATGAGGGACTTCATCAGCCAAAGGGTCTCAAAGTTAGTTAGACAAGGAATATTCCTTTAGTAACTAAGCTTGTATAACATTTTGAGAAGGAATATTTTTTAAAGCACATACATTTTATAAATCCCATGGCCTATCAGTCATAGGTAAATAAGGTAATTAGTCCTGAAACATTTATAAAAGGATACTTATCTATGACATTTGTCCAATTGCATGTTGACACTTGTCTAATTGCATGTCAAGAAGGATTGACTACCATATCTCATGAATTATCTATATAAAGGAGATATTGCCCATTGTAAAGAG
Organism: Torreya grandis; assembly: GCA_037957365.1. NCBI lineage: Eukaryota > Viridiplantae > Streptophyta > Pinopsida > Cupressales > Taxaceae > Torreya > Torreya grandis. The sequence goes on along the minus strand of JARHVA010003481.1, from coordinate 663,162 downwards.
CGGAGGGAGTTTTTTGAGCCAAAACCAATTGTAACTTCTGAGTAATTAATATAAGTAAGAAATTCTAAAAAGTTTATCCAAATTTGCTTGTGTCTTTTGTTACCTTGGCTTCTCTCTCACTTAATTGTTCTAACTTCCACATTTTAATGGTTGTAATGAATTATTGGTGTGTATATTTGAATGTAGAGCTATTAAATTATGTCAATGCTAGGTTAATTAAAAGTCCTTATGTTCATTTCATTTTCTTACTCTTCTTGCCTTTGGGCTAATGTTGTTTGCTTGTAGGGGTAAATTTTTAAAAGGAACTTGGTTCTTATTTTCATTAATTCCCACATTCCTTAGATGTATGCCTGGTGTGTGATAGGGTTTGAGCTTATGCTCCTTCATGTCAAACATTGGTTAAGTCCATGACTAGATGATATTTGAACTTTGTCACGATGTTTGGAATGAAGATTCATAATATCTCTTCTCTGCCTTGCCTTTCCTTTTGCTCTTTTTTTAAACTAGATCACTCTAGCTTAATTTTCATTGTAAATATCTATCTTAGATAAGTCTTCATATTAGTTCTTGATCATAATTCACCATTCTTAGCACAAAAGACTTCATATTTTGGATAGATTAACTATTTGGCCATGGTGGATCCCAACTACTAAACATTATAAATATTATGAAACAATCTATTTTCTTTGCCTCTATTCCATCAATAGATAACATGATTATCACAACTTGTAACTCATGCATTGAATTCTTAGAATTATAAAATGAGAAGTGTTATTAAACACTCTAGTCACCTGTGATACATATTCATGGATCAATAATATGGTATAGACAAAGAGTTCCAAGTGTAAATGCATATGGATATGTTGTAAAAATAACATAAATTTTTGTTTGAATCACTTTATAACCACAATAAATTGGTATTGTTATGTTTCCCAAGGATTCTTTCCAAGTGACTTTATTTTACAAATATTGTAAGTGAAAACTAAGTTGTTAAAAATGTTTTATATGGTAAGTGGTTTTTGTTTGTGTAAGATCAATATGGTTGTGCCAACAATAAACACCACCCATGTATAAAGTAATTGTTAGCTCTTGGTGATGTGTGTACTTTTTTATTATGTAAACTTGAGGATTTGGCCTAGGATGAGGACCTTGTATGGGCCCCATATGAAGTAAGTTTTGAAAATCAATCATACAAAGATTATAAATACCACTTTTTTGCTCATAATGATCATTTGGTAATTTAACTCCTTTATTTGTATAAGGGATAAAAATTTGGCACTTAAAAGGAGAAAATGTGGTTAAGGAACCCTTTGGTAAGTTGTAGAACCAATTGTGAGCCTCATAAAAAATGCTCATATGGAATACATTTAATCATAGTTTGTCATCATTTGACCATTGACCAAAATAATGTACATAATTTAGCATGTACTTATATGGATCTATATTATCCTAAAAAATAGTATATATTTTAATTCAAAACCATGCAGATAAGGATATTCAAGTATACATTTTACAAGGAGTTAATTATTGAATAAGGTAACATGTGCATTTAAATTATAGAAAGCCACTTGATTTTGAAGTATAGAAACATTTTTTTGAAGGTCCCTAATAGTGATCATCATAAACATAAGATAATCCATAGGAATGGTGGTGCTTGACATAGGTGTTATCATTAATTTTGAACCACCATTTATTTTGGATGTAGGTCTATGAGTATCATCATTGTCATGGAAAACAAGTGAAAGTCTAGAATCCTTGAATTTTAGATGTTCTGGTAATGGTTCTTGCTCTTGGTGTGTATCTATGCGCACCTCAATTTGTGGTACCTTATTTTCATCATGATATGAGGATCCATTGTATTTGACTCATTTATTTCATAAGTATGTATATGCTCAAGAGGAATGCCTTATTTAGGTGGTATCACTATAGGAATGTCTTTAGTTTTGTATTGTAGTTTATAAAATTTGAAAGGCTTATCATTGGTAGGCATTGTTAATAAAGTAGCATGTATAAATATTACACATATGTGAAGTGTAAATGGGATGACTTCCATTAAATGTATCCAAGGTCTACCCAAAAGTATTTTATAATAGAATTATTAAGACATTAGCGAAAAATTAGTTGAAAAAGTTTTTAGTTCCTATTGTCACCAAATATTTCACCCTAAAAGAGGGTGTTCAAGCCTCTTCTAAATTTTCACAACATGCAAACATTTCCTAGTATGTGGGTGTACTTATGTTGGAAATGAGCCTCTATATTTAAGGGCTAGCTCCTTGAATATATCTTAAAATGTTATTATCTATGTCAACTGATCACCATTGGGGAAAAAAGTTAGAGAATGAATGAATTAAACCTACTCTAATGCAGGTGATACACCAAATGTTCAAAGATCCACTCTCAAGATTGAACTCATTAACACACTAACAGATTATGAATAGGACCAATGCAGTGTCTACCATGGTTTCTAAGAAATAATGTTTCACCTAGAGGTTAATTTGGTAGACTTAGGTTGGATGGAAATGAGGGTAAGGATTGATTGAAAGCAATTATAGTCAACTATCCACTCTATACCTAAGACATCAACCTTAAGAGACACTAGATAACTTGCAATAAAAGTTTATTAGAAATTAGGTTGGACTTGAAAATACAAAAAGAAGATGATAGCCACTTTTGCATATCAAACAAATATGAAAAACTAAGCACAGATTAGTAAACAACTACAAAATTCTCTATTCATTAATTTAAGAGGTACATAATATAATTTCTGGTAGAGTCTAGTCATAATAGATGATCCATAACAATATCTAAAAAGCTATATTTATAGAAGAAAGGGACTTTAGAGAGAGACTTTGGCACTCAAAGAGGAATCAAAGAGATCAATGCCATTTTAATCATAGCTATAACTGCTTCTACAAATTATTCTCATTCAGACCTTTTGATTGATCTAGGTCACTTCAAGTGGTTGCACAGTTACATTATTCCCTCATTAATGCTCCCTAATGGTTCAATAATAGGATAAAGTTATTTTGAGTTGGGTTCTAGAATCAATGTAGTTAGAATAATTAGATCAATTTTTTAGAGCTTTGTCCTGATGTAACTGCTCTTTATTAGTTTGTCATGGTGTGTAAAATTGGAGAGAAGGGTCCTTTTCATGTAGTTGGTCCTAGAGATGAAAATGTTGGGATCTATGTGTGTGCATTCATGGCATCCTTTGAAATGCTAGCTCTTATTCCAATTGGATTATGCTCAAACTCATCCCCATGTTAATAAGTCTACTATAGATAGAAAACCAATTGTAGACTATTGGTTTTCCTATAGTCAACATATCGATGGGGACCTATAGACCACATAGCTTCATTTTGGGCTCCTATTAGGTCCAAATAGACCCATTATGGCATTATAGGGACCAAGGATTCACCATGTACATGGATCCCTTTAAGAATTATGAATATAGTCATAGAACAAACCTTATAAGCTATAAAAGGTCAAACCAAAAGTCCATATTAGGCTTTAATTTCATCCCTTTATATTATCTATACTTGATTGCATGGATATGTCCACTCCTTGGTGTTTGATTGAGCTCTAATGGTGGATCAATGATCCTGTAATACCTTGTTTTATTCCATAAAAAAATGGTCCTTGGCTCAACTTTGTCCTCTAAAAATTGACTCAGACTAATCAAAATGCTCTTAGTTATCTTTATTCACATTGGACTCATAGATCCCCACTATCAGATATTGACCATTTAACCTTCTACATGTCATTGATCTCCTTGGTATGAAAAAAATTGATCTATTGATTTCCTACCATAAATAATGTGCTCATGCTAATTGTTAATCATGTGTTGATATTAGGATCCTATTGTTAGTCTGTCAACTTCCACACTTATGCCACATGGTGGCCCTTTGAATCATCTTGCACCATCAGATCAAGATGTAAGATTGATAACTAATCATTAATTTTATTTGGACCCACCTCCTTGTCAATCAAGATCACACCATTAGATCTTTGCTTGGTTAATCTTCACCATCAGATCTTGTCCAACTTGTATCTCTTTAAAGGGTTTTAACCTAAGGACCTTTTGACTTATTTGATCTCAACACAAACCATTAGATCTCAAGTGTTAGTATGTGAGATAACATAGAACATTATATCTTGATAAACTATAAACCTTTTAAGGACCCTTTAAACCCAAATAGTTACTTTACAGAGCTCAAACTTGATGTTAGCATAAATGTTTTATGTTGTAAGTCCAACTTTATAAGCTTATAACTTGAGCTAGAAATTTGACATAGACATGGAGCTTTTAGGATATGGTCTTGTAATGATGGAAACCATGGCACTATAATATTTTATCTTGAATGGTTTCTTGAGTTAAGATAAAAAAATACATGAGAAAACTATCTAGCTCATTTTCATGTGATGTGCAAGATGACTTGGCTCCTTAGACTCGGCAAGCTAAACTTTGAAGGCTTAGATCTTGAGATATAATACTCATCAAGATATGAAAATTATAGAGAATGATATTTACACTAAGGACATTGATTTCACATGGTATAATGGTCACATGAGGCTTTCTAAGTATATTCATAAAATGCCTAAGTGAAGTAGTCCATTTTGGTTCTTCATGATGCCTTAATGATGGTTTGGTTTCACAAAGCTTGTTCCTAAGCCATTTCTTGATATTTGAAAGATCAAATGAATTCCTTGAGGAATAAGTAAACTTTTTCTATGCTCTAACTATGATGAACACCATTAAAACATTCCACTTTCATATATGACTCTAAAATGACCCCTAAGACACCAAATGATACAAGGATTAAGCTAGACCATGAACAAAGCTCGGATGGCATATGAAATGACATCAAATGAGCTAAAACTTACCCCATGACATTATAAAAATACCTTATACAAGATTTTTACTATAAGGGCTTGACCCATTTTGGCATGTGGTAAAAATGGTCAACATTCTTAATGATTTCCCAAGGGTGGAATGCTTGCTATGCCATGATTAGTTGCATAATCCTATCCATTGGGCTATGGAGTCATATGCACAATAGGTTTGACATATAAATTTCCATTATAGTAGATAACAATAATAGGAAACAAAAATAATAAGACATAAAATAAGAAACACACATGTGCTCATGATCACTTATTGGAACACAACACAATAAGAAAGGAAACACACAGCTAATCTAATATTTACAAAATTGACTCTTAGTTCTCAATAGCAGGGTATTAAATGTATCCTATTCATAGGGATAGGTAGTTCTTCTCCATTCATCCTTGGTAAATGAAAAGAGTTGCTTTGGTTGCACTTGATGATGACATAAGTTCCACTCCATAGGGTATCAAATTTGGTATGTCTTCTTGGTTTTTATCTATCTTTATCCCATTTCAATACTATGTCACCTTCTTGAAATTATCTTGGATTTTACTTCTTGTCAAAATACCTCTTCATTAATGCTTGGTAATAATCCATATATTGATGAGATTTGTCTCTAGTCTCTTTCAACTCTATTAATTCTATCAATCTCACATTTATTGGAATATTTTCAAGCAACTCTAGTTGATGTGTTAACTCTAAGATAAGCAAATCTTGAGAGATAGACAACCTAGCTTCCCTTCCTAGAAAAGAAAAAAAGGAGAATTTCTTGTTGACCTATTGTGAGTTATCTTATCAGCCCATAATCCTATCTTAAATTTGGTGTGCCAAGCTCTTTGGTTATGCTTCAAGGTTCTCTTGATGATTTTGATCATATTATCATTAGTAGATTCAACCAACCCATTATCTTGAGGTCAATAGTTAGATGAAGTGCTCAAGAATATGCCATTACTATTTTCCCAATCAACTATATTAGCACCCATAAAAGAAAGAACATTATCTGAAATAATAGTATAAAGAGTGTCAAACCTTGCTATGATGCTCTCATAGAACTCCAAGATAGCATTCTCATTAGCTTCCTTCAATACTACTACCTTAACCCATAATTTAAAATAGTTAGTTATTATGAGTATACATTTATGACTAGTACTTGATGGGGGATTTATCATGCCAATGAAATCAAGACCCTATTACATGAAAGGTTGATCAACTTGGATAGGATTTAAAGGAAGATCTGCAAGCTTCTATTTTCCTACAAAGAAAGCACATTATCCACACCTTCTCACCCAAGCATGGAAATCCTTAAAGAGGCTAGGAAAATAATAACTTTCCCTCATGATCTTGGTATATATGGTTATTGAAGAGAAATGACCTCCTATTATCCCATCATGGAACTTCTCAAGCAACACTCTAAACTAATCATTATCAATGCATCTCATTAACACAGTGTTCTTCATAAAAATCACACCATCCATGAGACAAGAGGGAATCTATTGTAATCTAAAATATATCCTTGGTGATCTATTTACATTATTATGATACTCATAATTTTGAATAAATCTAATCACATCATATGTCCAACTTAGTAGAGGCAATGAACTAGATGATTGGGAACAATCATGATTGACTAGAGCCTCTTCCTTTGACTCATGAAGATTTGAAGCTAGATGTTCATAAAGGCATTTACCCCTTAGAAATTTTTTCACCTTGATATCAACATCATATTCCATTACTTTAGTGATCCACCCTACTCTCTTTTCACTAAGATCTTTACTCAAAAGGAACTCTTTGGTACTAGGATGAGAGACCATAACATGAATATTATTGTTTGAAACCATATGTCTAAACTTATTTAGTCCCATTACAACAAGACGAAATTTTTTCTCTACAAAGGTGTACTTGAATTCATAATATTCTAAACCTTGACTAAAGAATGCAATTGGCTACTCCACACCCTCATCACTCTTTTGCATCAGCATGGCTGATATGGTATCAAGGTTGGAAAATGAATACAACATGAAGTCTTTAGTAAAATAAATATTCACAAGAGTAGGATCTTTTTCAATTTATTTATTTATTTCTTCAAAATTTATCTTACCCTCTTTGGTCCAAGAAAAGACTTGGTTCTTCCTAAGTATATATGTGATAGGTTTCACGAAAGATGCAAAACTAGGTATGAACCTTCTTAAAAAATTTATCTTTCCTAAGAAACTTTGAATACCTTTATTATGCAAGGGAAATGATAATCTTAGAATAAAATTTATCCTTTCAAGATCAATAGACAAACCATATTTAGAAATAATGTCCCAAGAGCTTACCTTCATGAATAGTAAAGATGCACTTCTTTAGATTAAGAGATACTCCATATTGCCTACATATTTTAAAAACTTGCCTCAAGTGTTGCATGTGTTCATTATAATCTTTATAAAACACTATTATATCATCTAGATAAACTAATATCATCTCATTGATCAAACTTTTGAAGGCCATGTCCATTTATCTTTAAAATGTGGCACTAACATTAGATAGACCAAAGGGCATCTTTTTATAAGAAAAATTCCCCCATTTAGTAATGAAGGATATCTTAAAATTATCATCCTCATTGACTAAAATCTGATTATAGATTGAATATCCATCTATAATAAAAAAACATTGAGAACTAGGGTAGAGGATAGTGATCTTTGAGTGACACTTTATTAAGATCTCTAAAGTCTACACAAAGTATTATCTCCACATTATTATTTATAATAGGCACGTGGTTATCTACTCACGTTGAATGCTTGATGGGAAATATTATCTTAGATTCAAGGAGTTTGATAAGCTCTAACCTCATGAGTTACTCAACCTTGGGGTTGATGGGTCTTTGCTTTTATCTAACTAGTTTAAATCTAGGTTCTAACTCAATGGTATGTTATGCAAGGTTAGGATCAAATACTTTGAGATCCTTATATTACCAAGAAAGGATATCATGAAACTCTTTACATAGCTTAATGAATGATTACTTCTATAATGTAGAACATACTTTGCCTAGTTTGAGGAGTTTGTCCTTGAAGATCAAGACTCTTTCATAATTATCCTCTTTTATAGACATACTCACTTTATCCTTATTATTTTGATCATTATCATTGAATATAATTTATAATTTCACCAAACCCTTAGGTATCTTATTGGGTCTTAGTTTCATAATCTGATCACCCAATTATTCTTGGAGCCTCCTTTGATTCTTTGAAGAAAACTCAGCCTCATTTTATAAGAAACATACAATGTGTTTGTCACTATTAAACACCTACCAAGATGCTTCACTATTAGGTATATAAGGTATGATAATGATATTAATATGAGACTATTGTATGTCCTCTTTTATGGTAGTTGGAGTATTAAATTGAGTTCCTATGGCAACTAGTTTATCAATATGACTATTCTACTCCCTTGGGACTGATTGAATATTTAATGCATTGAAGTATTAAATAAAATACCATACCCTATACCTGTATGACCTAAGAAAAAGTTTATTTGTATAAACCACATTCCTCACCTGATGCACAACCAATTCACTATCTCCATATACTTACAAGTTTTTTATTCCTTTTCTCCTTGCCCATTGAAGGCCATGAATTAAACCTTGATACTCATCCACATTACAAGTACAAATAAAATTAGAGAATAATACTATTGTTTAGATGGGGAGATAAAAATGACAATAACCCCTACACAAACTTTACTTCTTGAACCATCAAACAACATCTTCCATAGCTCATCATCTTCACCCTCTTCCTTGGCAAGTAGAGGTGTTGGCACTCCTTCTTCATGTATACAATACACCTAAATCAGTTTCCTCCAAAAAAGCATAGGGATAATATTCATAATTATTAGTGACATATTCATCAAGAAACAACTCTAAAATACCCTCAAGCTTAGAAGAAGTATCATCATCTACAATAGAGTTCTTTTCTTCATGGGCCACACAATTTAGATTGGAACTTATCTCAATATAAGGCTCAATATGAAACCTTGAAAGGGGTTGTGTCCTAATTATCACTTTGACCCCATAACTTATTCTAAAGGTTAAGAAATACAAGTTAATTAAGAGATAACCACCTATCTTGGCTGTGAAGTCCCTTGATTGGTAGATTGCAAAGTGGGATGGGAGATCAACCACAACTGTCTTGAAAGATAGGAAAAATAGGACAATCATGAAAGAAAACCTTCAAGACTTTTATCAATCCTAATATCTTGGAAAGTGTACCATATAATTTAAGGACCCATTTGCTATGTGTCTCATATTTTAGGCCCAGCTTATCAACTACAATTTTGGGCATGATAAAAGTATAAGCTTCACTATTGACTATGTAATTATGTACTAACTTGTCACCTATAATGAGGGTGAGGTAAAATGGTAGAGGTTTCTCAGACCTAGTGGATAGTTAAAAAATGGTATTAAGAGTATTTTAAAGATAAAAATGGCCATGAGTTTGATTGGAGGGGGAGACACTAGCAGGGATAGTAGATAAATGCTTTTAAAGGAGTTATTTTGACCAAGCATATGAAGAACATCCCAAAGAGAAATGGATGTTTTAGTGTTATTTAAATAATTTACAATGTTTAAATAATCCATACCTACTTTCTCTTGGGATCTTGTAGGTAGATAATTACTTGTACTTGATGAATAAGAGCATACCTTACCATATTTTGACTTGATGGAGATGTAGAAGTTTTTGGAGCTATCACACTTATAGTAATGTCTTGTTTCCTTGAAGGAGGATTGGATGAGCCTATGGGAATGATACTACCACCTCTTAAATACTTCTTCCTGGCCCTTGTAGTGTCTACAATAGAGGCTCCTTGACTTATCACAAAAGTGTCTTCAATCAGAAAATTGGTGAAGATCTCTCATTAAGTTTTCCAATCCTCATCAACTTGGATCATAGACTCATCCTAATTTGATAAGAGGGGAGTAACTAATCCTTGAACCACCAGAGCTTGCTATCTATTCTCATTGGCATCCATGAATTGGTCTTACTACTAGTCTTCTCCCTATACTAAATTGCTATGAACTAGTACCATCTCCCTTGTATCAGTGGTAGAGTTAGGATTATTTGCATTGGTAGGACTATTAGGATTATGATTCCATTAGATTCTTCCTTTTCCATACTATTGACCATACTATTATTGATAGGGGTAATAATTTTTATGGACACCTTGCTACATATTTCTCCTCCCAAACCTAGCTTCTAACAATTGAATATATGCATCTTTATCCATGACATTATCTTCCTTCTTAGGAGAAACCTTGGGCTTGGTATTAGAATTAGGAATTTGAGCCACTTATAGAGTACTAGTAGAAGAATGAGACAAAGGAGGCATAAACACTTTAGGTGATAATATTCTAGCTTGGATGAGATTATTTTTAGTTTTGATAGCAAGATCATATGCTTTAAGGAGGGTAGAACTACCTATAGATTGAAGCATGATAATAATTTTATTCCTAATGAATTTCAAGTAAGTAGGGAACACAAAGCTAATAGGTGGTCTCATGGGAGGAGGCAATTTATGCCAAGTATTCTAAAACCTTTTATTGAAGTCATGCATTATTTCTTTGGATATCCTTTTTATCACATTAAGATGATGTATGAGAGAGGCATGGTCACTTTCATTTCCAAATTTGGAAGTCAATAAAACTCCAAACTCATCCCATGTTGTGATGCATCCACCTGATAGAGTCTTATACCAATCAAGAGACTTACATTTAAGGGACATGGTAAGGAGACCTTTTGATTGATCTAGGTTACTTCAAGTGGTAACATAGTTACTGTCGGAGTTGTTGCTAGAATCCGGATAATGCGAGTGCAATGAAGACGTGATCACACAAGATGAACAAGTGCACACCACATAGATGCTAAAAGAATTTGAAAATAATACAATAAGCTAAATTACACAAGAGAAAATGGAGAAAACCAAAATCTGATTAGCATGGAATGGCCAAAATGAGGACTACAAGTAGGAGAGTACAAAAGTAACTCCTCCATAAAAGGTAGACAAGGCACACCAAGAATAGTCAGTAACTCCTCCATGAAAGGTGGTGACAAGGTGCTAAGAATAGAGAAGTAACTCCCATCAAGGGAGTTACTTATGACATTCTTATGACACCTATGACACATCTATGACACACATCTCCACATAAGCTAGCGTATCTCACAAATGTAGGAAAACTCCATGTATGCACAAGAAATACAATTTCCCTAATTAATAAATAGGGAAAAATAAAAACCTACACTAATACCCCCCCATAAGTGCAACTTAGGTGGGTAGTGTGGAAATAGAAAATGGGTCCCGATAACTAGGCCTGATGAGGTACCCATGTACAAATGCAATCTTCCATAAGATAGAGAAAAGGAGAAAACTCGTAGGAAAAAACTCCCTCCCCCAAAAGAGAGACATGAAAGAAAAGAAGAGGCTAGAAGGCCCCCTAAAGATGATGCTGCTGCAGATGTGGACTGCACCCCAAGAAGAGCTTGTAGATGAATGAACTTACTCTCAGTGAAAGGTTTGGTGAAGATGTCTGCAAGCTACTACGAAGAATGGCAAAATATCAAGTCAATGACCTGACTATAAATAAGATCTCAAATGAAATGCATGTGAATCTCTATGTGCTTGGTCCACTGGTGCTGAACTGGATTCCTACAAATCTATATGGTACTTTGATTGTCATAATAAATGATGGTGGGCTGCTTGATAGGAATGCCAAACTTAGAAAGAATCCCTTGAAGCCAAATAGCCTCAATAGCTGCATTAACAACTCCCTTATACTCTGCCTCTGTGGATGATATAACAATAGCATTCTGCTTCTTGCTAGACCAACTAATAGGACCTGAACCTAGAGAGAAATTATAACCAGAAGTGGACTTACGAGTCTGTGAATCACTAACCCAGTCTGAATCTGTATATCCAACCAAGTCAACCTTTGTGCCAAATCTGTAGTGAATCCCATATATATGTGAACCCTGTATGTAATGCAAGATCCTCTTAGCTACTTTCTAATGCAACTCATGGGGTTCCTGCATGAATCTAGAGACAAGTCCCACTGAATATGAAATGTCAGGCCTAGTGTGAGTCAAGTAGATGAGACTACCAACAAGTTGTTGATATCAAGTAGCATCAACCAATGGTGAAGAAAAATCAGTCTCAAGCTTGACTCTTGATAGAAAGGTAGTCAGAGATGGCTTACAATCAGCCATGTGAAACCAAGCCAATAAGTCAAGAGCATACTTAGGCTGTGCAAGAGAAATCCCTAAATTTGACTATGAGATCTTGATGCCAAGGAATTAGTGCAACAAACCTGAGTCTATCATGTCAAATATATCTTGAAGAGATGCCTTCACCACTGTAATAGCTGATGAAGAACTCTTGGTGATCAAAAGGTCATCAACATATAGAACCAAAATCAGAAGCGAATCATCCTACCGCAAGAAGTAGACATTAGGATCAGAATGACACCTAGTGAAACCCGCAATGAGAAGGAAGGAATCCATCTTGGAATACCAAGCCTGAGGGGCCTATTTGAGGCCATAGATAGATTTCCTAAGTCTACATACTAAGGAAGAATCTTGAACAAATCTTGGTGGCTGCTCCATGTAGATCTCCTCCTTTAGGTCTCCATGAAGAAAGGCACTCTTCACATCTATCTAATGCACATCCCAACCATGTGCTATGGTAATAGCCAAGGTGAGTCAGATAGAAGTCATCTTTGTAATGGGTGTAAAGGTCTCTGAGTAGTCAATGCCTACCACCTGTGAGAAACATTTGGCGACCAATTACACCTTGTACTTATCAACCGACCCATCTGCTACAAACTTGGTTTGATATATCCACCTACATCAAACCATCTTTCTTCCCTTAGGAAGCGAAGTCAAATTCCAAGTGTGTTTTTTGATTAAGGAAGAATATTCTTCCTCCATAGCACTATCCCACTTAGGTACCCCTGATGCCTCTCGAAAAGTCTATGGATCTAAAACTAAAGCAAAGAAGGCATGTGGATCTCTCTGAAAATCCCCCTAGTATGTCTATCATCTGTGGGGTCTCTTGCCCATGTGCTAGCACTCTCAAGTGTCTGTCTAGCCCAAAGTGGCCGAGTTAGGTGCTAACTCCTCATCCTCTAACTGACTAGAGGTGGATGACACTACATCACTATCCTCACTGTCCAAACTCGAAGAAGAAGAAGATGACTCTGGCTTAAGAACCTATTCTGGCTGATCTAAATTTGATGAGGAATCATCATGAAGAAGTAGATCCGATGAGGGAAAAGAAGTGTCAAGTGTTGAGTCTCTATGACTCTCCTAAAAATGGACACTTCTCTCGATGAATAACTCATGAGTGACTAGATCTAGAAGACGATATCCCTTAATACCATCCAGATATCCTACAAAGATGTAAGGCTTGGATTGATGTTCCATAGCTTTGTATTTCTTCTTTAGAATGCAGGCCATGGTTGGGGATCCAAAAACTCTAAGGTGCTCAACATCAAGTTTTCTTTTATGCCAAGCTTCAAAGGGTGTCATCCCTTTCAAATCTTTGTGAGGAACCTTGTTCTAAATGTAGCAAGCACAATTGATGGCTTTGGCCCAGTACTATGGTGCTAGGTATTTGGAGTGAATCATACAGCTACCCATCTCTTTCAAGAACCTATTCTTGCATTCTGCAACCCCATACTATGAAGGAGTGTAGGTGACTGTGCGTTGTAAATCAATCCCCTCTGTGGTGCAAAACTGATCAAACTTGATGCTGACATACTCCCCTCCATTATCAATTTGAAGAACCTTCATAGATTTCTCACTCTGTTTCTCAACAAGAGCCTTGAAGTCTAAAAAAATTTCAAACACTTCAGACTTTTGTTTGAGAAAATATATCCAAGTGTACCTAGAGAAATCATCAATGAAGGTGAGGATGTACTTGGCCCTTGTGAAAGATGGTTTGGGAAAGGGTCCTGATACATCATTGTGGACTAACTCCAAAGGTTATGAAGCCCTCCAAGCTTTGCCTTTGTCAAATTTTGCTTCGGGATGCTTCCCAAGGGAGCACCCCTCGTAAAGTCCTTTTGAAAATTGGACACGAGGTAAGCCAATGACCATGTCATTTTTGCAAAGTTGCTCAAGATAGCGGTAGTTAAGGTTGCCAAACCGCTCATGCCATAATTAGCTAACTCCATTTGAATGAGTCAGCAATGTTGTAGGAGAAGAATCTGATGCAAAACGTGAAAAGGTGTATAACCTAGCTTGGTGATCTACCCTTCCCATTGCCACTATAGTATCACTATGCAACTTCCTGATAGACACTAAATCTAGTGAAAACTCAACTCTCATGCCCCAACTAATGTGAGTGATTTGGTACATTGATAAGAGATTGATTGAAAGAGAAGGAACACTTAGAACATTGTTGAATGTTCTTCCTTCCATTTTAACTGACCCTCTCCCTACAATAGAAACTGTTGTGTCATCACCCAAACTAATTGAAGTCATGCTACAAGGCTCTAAAGATGAAAACTCAACTCGTGAAGAGCCCATGTGGTAAGAAGCACCTGAGTCTATGAACCATGAAGATGTAGAAGCTACAGTTGCTACAAGGGCCTTGCCCTTTTCTTTCTCCTTACCCTTGCCTTTTGCCTTAGTAGAATCTTAGGTAGATGAATTCTGCTTGATGGACTCAGAAACACCTATGTTATTCTTCTCTAGAAGATGAGTTAGGTGATCTATTTGTTTCTTCATTCATTTATGTTCATCATGCCCTGTCTTCTTAAAATAGGCACACTTAACCTTCTCCTTCTTAGGTTTAGCATTAGAAGATGAAGTCTCAGTGTTGTTTTTGGTAGGATTGGTGTTTTCTTTCTTCTTCTCCTAGTCCTTGTTCTTTTTCTTCTTCTCCTTTGTTGAAGTCTTATCCTTACCATTTCCAGCTATCAAATCTTGGGGTTGAGTAGAATTCATTATGCCTATCTAAATTATCTTATCTTGCTCCCTAGTCAAGTTGGCAATGAATGAATCCAAAGAAGGCATTTTTCATGCAGTGCCAAGGGCACTTTTAGTGGCATGGAAAGTGGAGACAAAGACTGAATAGCTTGGACCTAACTTTGTGAGAATAGAAAGTATAAGTTGATCATATTTCTTCTCTATCTCACATTCTTTCAATTGCAATCTAAGGGCCTTAAACTTAGTGAAGAAGTCCTGTAGGGTGTCAAAGTTGCTAGGACTTAGACTTATGAGTTTATTTTCGAGCTCATGACCTCTCATCTCATCAAGCTTGCCAAATAAATTTTATAAGGTGTCCCATATGTCATTAGGAGTTTGGAAGGATTCTAAGTGGAAGAGAAGTTCTAGAGACATAGACAAGCTTAGTAACCCAAAGGCTTCATCACTACGGTTGTACCACTTAACCTTTTCAACATCTGTGTTGGGTTCTACTTCTGTACCCATTATGATCCTATACAACCCTTTGCTTCTAAGAATGATTGAAATTTTAACTTTTCATTCATGATAGTTGAAGGGTGTTATGGGTTTAAGTTGAAAATAATACATTTTTAGCTGAAATTAGGTGAAGTTGTGTTAATTGCAAGTTGTGAATGTATGTAGAAAGGAGAATGAAAGTGAAGTTTGCAAGTTGTGAAAAGCAATCACACCCCCTTAAAATATTGATCTACCCCAAATATGCAAGTGCATGCTCAAAAGACATCAGACTCAGCCAAAAATCTGTCTTAGAGCAATCAGTGCAACACTAAATCAAACAGGACGTCAGACTCAGCCGAAAATGTGTCCCGAGAGACCCAAATTTTTGGCATTTTATAAACTAGTGCATTTTTGAAAAATAAAAAGTCTATACTGTGGATAATTGAATTACAAGCACTTTTTCAAAAAATGACACCTAAAACTGAGCTACCATTTGCAAGATTTTAAAGTTACAATTTTTTCGTAAACTAGTGTTTTTGCAAAAAAACACTAAAACATTAAAAAAATGCCTGTTATGGGGAGAGAAAGTGACCTTCCAAACACTCTTTGGATTCAACATAGAATGAAGAATCCAAATGAGGTTTGTGTGAGGGGGAATTAGCCTCCTACCAACCCGGGCCTCACCCTTCGTCTTCGTAAATCGAAGATACAAGTTTTAATTGAAAATCCCCAAAATACAAAACTATCTAAAATCCTTAATATTCAGTCAAATTGACTGATTTTTATTTTATCAAGTCAATTTTACACTAAAAAAATAAATCAAAGATATTTTGGATAGATACCACGTGTCCACAGGATGCCAAATAGGATGCCAAGTAGGGAGGGGCATCCAAAAATGCACAGTCCAAAATTTTGACTTAGAAAAGACAAAAAAACTAAATGCAGCCCGTTGAAATCGTACGACCTGATGTGTGGCAGAACTTAAGCTCAAAAAATAGGAGCATAAGCTGGAAGTATAACAACAGACACAACAGGAAGTGGCATCCCAAAAAGGAGGGCACAAATCTGAATTTTTTTGCAAAAAACAACAAAAAAAGATAGCAGACCTGCTAGAAAGATGTCATACGGCTAGATGACATGGCTGGAACTGACTGCAACTTGCTAGAAAGGAGGTTGGCATAGAAGTGAAGCCAGAACCTGGGCGCTTTGCTAGAAGACTGCTGTTGGAGGGCACTGGAAAGACTAAAACATGGCAGCAGAAGTGGCACTAAAGCTAATGTTGGTGAAGGACATAAGCTTGGCGCCTAGACTAGAAGAGTGCTACTGACCAAAAAAGCTTTGAGCTACTCCTCCCTCTGCTCCTTGAAGTGAAGACAACCAAAAAACTCCCAAAGGCCAAGGATTTCCAAGGAAATGATATTGACAGATTTTTTTAATTTTAGACTAAATCTAGAATAGAAAAAGAACTCCACTCCTCTTGATTCCAAAATAAGATAAAAGTATAATCACACACAAGATTACCTAGAAAGCTCTGATACCATATTGGAGTTGTTGCTAGAATCCAGATAATGCGAGTGCAATGAAGAAGTGATCACACAAGATGAATAAGTACACACCACATAGATGCTAAAGCAATTTGAAAATAATACAATAAGATAAATTGCACAAGACAAAATGGAGAAAACCAAAATCTGATTAGCATGGAATGGCCAAAATGAGGACTACAAATAAGAGAGTACGAAAGTAACTCCTCCACAAAAGGTGGACAAGACACACCAAAAATAGTCAGTAACTCCTCCATGAAAGGTGGTGACAAGGTGCTAAGAATAGAGAAGTAACTCCCATCAAGTGAGTTACTTATGACATTCTTATGACACCTATGACACATCTATGACACAGACCTCCACATAAGCTAGCCTATCCTACAAATGTAGGAAAACTCCATGTATGCACAAGAAATACAATTTCCTTAATTAACAAATAGGGAAAAATAAAAACCTACACTAATAGTTACATCATTCCCTCATTGATGCTCCTTGATGGTTGTAATGGTGGGATCAAGTTATTTAAAGTTGGGTTCCAACATTAATGTAGTTAGAATAATAGGATCAATCTATTAGAGCTTTGTCCTGGTGCTAATTATTCTTCACTAGTTCTTCAGGGTGTGAAAAAGTGGAGAGAAGGGTCCTTTTCATGTAGTTGGTCTTGGAGATAAAACCATTGGGGTCTATGTGTGTGCCTTCATGGCATCCTTTGAAGTGATAACTCTTATTATAATTGGACCATGCTCAAACTCATACTCATGTTCATAAGTCCACTTTAAATAGAAAACCAATCTCATAATATTGGTTTTCATATAGTCATCATATTAATGGGGACCTATATACCACATAACTTGATTTTGGGCTCCCTTTAGGTCCAAATAGACCCATTATATCATTTTAGGGATTGAGGATTCACCATGTACATATATCCTTGCAATAATAGTGAAGATATTCATAGAACAAACCCTACAAGCTATAAAAGGTCAAACCAAAAGTCCATATTCATATTTAATGGTGTCCCTTTATGTTCTCTATACTTGACTACATGGGTATGTCTACTCCTTGGTATTTGATTAAGATCTAATGGTGGATCGATGACCCTACAAGACCTTGTTTGCTTCTATAAAAAACTAGTCCTTGGCTCAAATTTATCCATCAAAAACTAACTTAAACTAATCAAAATACTTCTAGCTATCTTTATTTGCATTGGCCTCATAGATCCCCACCATCAGATCTTCACCTTTTGACCTTCTATGCACTATTGATATCCTTGGTATGAACAAAAGTGGTCTATTGATTTCTTACTACAAATAACATTCTCATACCACTTGTCAATCGTATGTAGATCTTAGGATCCTATTGTCAGTCTTTTAGCTTCCACACTTGTGCCATGTGGTGGCCTATCGAGCTCCTTGACCTTTTGAATCATCTCATACTATCAAATAAAGATGTATGATTGAATGTTGATCATTTATTTTTTTTGGACCCAACTCATTTTCAGTCAAGCTCACACTAATGGATCTTTGCTTGGTTGATCCACACCATCATATATTGTCCAACTTGTAGCTTTTTAAAGGGATTTAATGTAAGGACCTTTTAACTTGTTTGAACTCAACACAAACCATTATATTTCAAGTGTTAGTATGTGAGCTCATGTAAACCATTAGATCCTAATAAAATTTAAACCTTTTAAATAACCTTTAAACCTAAATAGTTATATTACAGAGCTTAAAATTGATGTTAACACAAACATCTTATGTTGCAGGTCTAACTTTAAAAGCTTATAACTTGAGCTAGAAATCTCACACAGACATGAAAGTTTTAGGATATGGTCTTGGCATGAAGGAATCCATGGTGATATAATATTTTAGATCATGCATTTTTCTGAGTGAAGATAATAAATCTTTGAATAATCTATCCATCTCATTTCCATGTGATATGTAGGATGACTATCTCTTTAGACTCGATAAGATGAACTTTAAAGGATTATATCTTGAGATAGAAGACTCATCAAGATATAAAACTTATCGAGAATGATATTGGCACTAAGGACATTGATTACACATGGTCTAATGGTCACATGAGGATTTATGAGCATATTCATAAAATTCCCAAGTGAACTAGTCCATTCTGGTTCTTCATGAGATCCTAATGATGGTTTAGTTTCATAAAGGTTGTTCTTGAACAATTTATTGATATTTAAAAGATCAAATTAATTTTTTGAGGCATAAGAAAACTTATTCCATACTATAAATACTTTTAACACTATGAAAACTTGCCACTTTCATATATGACTCTAAAATGACCCCTAAGACACCAAATGACACAAGGACTAAGCTAGACCATGACCAAAGCTAGGATAGCATATGACATGACATCAAATGAACTAAAAAATACACCATGAAATTATAAAAATCCCTTGTATAAGATTATGACTATAGGGGGTTGATCCATTTTTCCCTGTGGTAAAAATGGTCAATAATCCTAATGTCGCATCCAATGTAATTTGCCAATTGTAGAACTATGTAAATTATCAAACCCTTTCATATGTATAATCAAATTTTAAAGTGGATTGATGTTAATTCCCATGATGGTTATAAAGTTGATCCTACAAATTTTTAGGCCCAATCCATTATCAATGAACACCCTTGTGATGCCCTTATTTTTTATTATCACTTAGATGAATAAGATTAACTCTTGATAAATAATATATTTGGATGGTAAATTAGTTGGATCAAAGGTAATAAGTTTGGTATTATTTTTGAGATATTTAATGATATATGCAAAATAAGTAAGATAAATATCACTTGGAACTTGAGTTTCACATAATGTCTCATATAGGATGTCCTTGTAAACATTAGATTAGTTTAGGAGCTCTAGTAGTGAAATGTTAGCATGCGTATTGCTTAACTAGTCATGTTGTTATCTAGATAATGGATCTATAGCATTGTAAGAATAATTATGGAGAGATATCAAATGTTGTATCTATTTTAACACTCTCTCATTAGGTGATATATTTTCTTAAATTTTTTGACAAGATAAGTAATGTATAAAACCTAGAAACTATAAGGTATTGGACCATGAAATAATTGATAGATGTGTCCATGGAAAAAATGATTACAATATTTATCAATCAAGGATCAGTAAAAGGAAAATAAACTAGAAAACCCTAGCTAATATAGGGTATTATGTTTAAAGATTAGATTCACCAAATTTTTAACCCTAATTTGGATTGAGGAATCCTACTTGGGTAGATGGGGTTAATTATATAGAAATGATAGGGCACATGGGTGAATATTAATCTGCAATAGTCCAATTAATATGATAAACTTAGATGCACCATATGTTAAATTTATAAAATTGAGATAGGTTATTAATGGAAAGTAAAACTATGATAGATATAAAAATGACATAAAAGAGAGTACATATATATTTTTGAAGTTAAAGAAGATCTAGATCTGGTATAGGTATAAAGTAGGCATGAATATAGTTCTAGATCAATCATCATACTATATATTTGGTGAATTTGGCTCTCTGTATACTTACATTAGCCTAAGGTGGTTGAATCAATGCTATTATTTGGGCTTAAAGTTAGTGTCACGTATGGAATATCTACTCAAATAGGATTCAACCACCTTGATTATTCTAGGTTTGGACTCACCTTCACTCTAGTGCATTTATATTTGGGTCATAAATTGTCACTCTTAGTGAAATGGAAAATCCCTAGCTTTCAATATTTAATGTGACTTTATGAAAAAATGGGTTAGTGGGCACATGGTTTCAAGATGACCCAAAATGACCTTGATATCAAAGGGCATTTAATACATATCAAATACTACATAAGAGGGCCTCAGACTCATGTAGTTCTCCCCTATGTGTTAGCTTGTGTGTAAATCATGTAGTGTGTATAAAGAAAGTACAATAGTGACCTATCTTGTAACTTGGAAAATATGACCTTATGAATATTAATTTAGTACTTCAAACTTATATCTAGGTTATTATTTTGATTGATATTAAAATAGAGTAGAATAGGAAATTTTTTCATAACTTGAGTGCTCTTGTGAGGAATGACTGAGGGTTGATATTATAACTATACCAATCCTATCAAGAGATAAATCACATTAAATCACTTAGACAAACCATTATAATATGTTTAATTTATAAATTTAATGAATTTAGGGCTCTAAACACTTACACCAAGTTAGGATAGTAACATTGCCATTACTGTTTGTCTTAGACTTTAATGTTCAGGAAGAATGAGAGTAAGCACAGGCTCATAACTTGTAAAGGTGTAACATGAGTAAATTTTAAGAATTTTGGAAAAGATGATATGTTTATGTCATCAATATAAATCCATTTATACTAAGAGATAGGCTAAGGTACATAAGATAGAGTAGATGTGAGGCTTGTGAAAACAAGGCATGTGTAAAACTAAAAGGAAAAACCAAGGTCTGAGTTTTCTAAGTGTAAAAGACTAAGGTGATATAATAAAATAATATAATTTAAAGTAACTCTAGAGGTTTCATGAGTTGGTAGAGTCTAATGTATATTAGGAAAAGGTTTCCCTATTTTTGTTCATTGTGGATCATGCTGAACAATTTGAGTTGTTACCTTAGGATGCATTTTAGAAGGTATCTCTTTGAACTCTAAATAATTATCTTATGTGAATTTTGTTGTTTAAGAGGTGTAATAATATCCTCTAAATTTACTATATATTAATATCTTTCATATAATAAATAACTATCTTTGCATTATGATATTAAATATGTGTAATAACCAAGTGAGGTGTTGGTGGGAAGGAGGAGGAGATAACATTGACTATAGAGGGTATTCATATTGATGCCTAAAACTTTGACCACATTATTTTAGTTTATATATTTGAGACATTGATGTAATATAGATGGAATTATTTGAATTTTATGTATCCAAGGGCATCTTAATAACATATTATTGTTTAAGCCAATATCTTAGTTCCAGCTACACCTATTGGCTTAGATGTACTAAGTGAGCTCAGGCAACAATTGGGGAAATTATGTACTCTCTTAGAATTGATAATAAGGAAATATAGGGCATGAGATGCAAGTATGGGGATCTATTAAATAACTTTCTTGGAATATATCTTCAATAGATGCAGTGTTACCACCATAGGTCTAATACTAGTTTTCTCACTAGCTTATACACTTCTAGCTAGACCAATTGTAACATATTAAATAGTAGGCATCTAATTTTTTTCACTTCACTATTTATAAATAAAGGGAAAGATCACTTGTTCAAAAATAAAATCAAAAGAAAGGGAGGGTAAGGAAAAAATAAAGTATTCAGATTCAAGGGAAAATACAAATGTTTTTAGGACCAAAACATGCCTAGCTATAGATGCACTAATGTATGTTAAGCTTCATGATGGATAAAGATTTAGTCATATAGAGAGAGAATCTAAGGAGTAATAAAAATTATTCCATATCCTTACATAATTCAAGTAAAGTGAAAATAATTGAATAACCTAACTAAAATATCAAAATCACATCCTAGTCAATACATAAACTCTATAGAAAATCAAAAAATTATATTCCTATAAAATTAGTGTTAATACATTGAAGCAAAAATTAAGTGGAAGAACTTCAAGGAAACCAAACACATTTACATAGAAAATCAATTTTGCATTATTTTGACAATATTTGTTTATAAATAGATTCACCCCTTTTGACATACTAGGTAGTAGTATATATAAAGGGGAGAAATGGGTCTTGTCTCTAAGAAACACAAGATCCCACTTTTGGCCATCATGGATTAAAATGGTAAAATAAAATCATGTAAAAATATTCCTCATTCCATAATATATAAGATAGATAAGAATTCCATGGCCCACTAAGGAGCACTAGGGAGAGGTTTAATGTGGATTGCATCCTAACAGTTCTATCAAGCTCCATTGAGCTGCCAATGATTAGTAGATGAGGTCAAACCTATGAAAAATGATAAAATACTCATGGAAGAGAATATTTTCTAGAGATATTATGTGAGGAAGTATGGGTACCACATACCTATTTTGTCTTTGTGGCACTATGAATAACTGAGGGACTTGCCATATGGTGCTTTATCAATGTATTTGATTACTCAGTCATTTTTAAAAAAAGATGACAAATGTCTTGCTATAATGATTTTGCGGCCTATTTTCATGTCTTATATCTAATTTATCTTGAGGGAAACATATGACATTATATCTTTTTAATGTAAATATTACCTACTTTATTTGTCCAGACTACTTTAATTATAGTGTGACACTCGGCCTAATCTCATTTCTTCACATGAAATTGACTATGATTTTATGTCATTGAAATTTTGATTATGATTTAGTGAGATACAGACACGTGGCTTGATCATTTTATTCTACTTAGTTGTTAAGTCTTGGAACATGTACCTCAAGATTTTGGCCATAAATAAGTAGGATGCCAACATGTGGCATAATCCTATTAATCCAAGGGATCATAGGCTCTATTTTATTCTTGGATATGTTTATAATCTATGAGTTAATATGATGATTCCATGGAGATGACCCTAATTTTACCAAAGGTTCACTATCTTTGAAGTATGTGTTTCTAATTGTAAAACTTATATGAGTAGGATGCTACCATGTGAGCATCCCTCATCCATATGGCTCAATTTAAGACTTGGTCATTTCACTATTTTTCTTCAAAAGAATGAAATGAAGACATGTGGCTCAATTTTTTTGACCTTTATGCTTTTATAGTCCTTGAATTAGCTATTTGATTTGATATAAGCAAGTAACCAAGATGAAGACATGTGGCACAATATTATTTACTCAAACACTCAGGTGAAAAGGACTTAGAACCATTTACATCATAAGTTGTGGAGAATCAAGATGAATACACATGTCCCAATATTGATAATCTAAGGGCTTGTCAAATAAAAATACTTAGTCACTTTGAAAATCCTTCATGAGGAAGCTAGGTGATAGCACATAGAATGATATCAAAGATTACAACCAAGCTACTAGAATTTAAATTATAGGATCCAACCATTAGAATTTAAATTCTAAGGACCTAACCACTCTTAATTTTGATAATTACTCTAGGTGAAAAAGAGATGTGTGATGATAGTCTGTGCAAGGAAACTTTGATAAAATGACTAAGTATGAAAAATCACTCATATTGGAAGGGATCTTTCTGAGTTGGATCAAGTAGGTTTTGATGAGGTTGATCTATAAATCTAGAATAATCCTAAGGAGAAAAAAAATCTTGGGAAAACATTAAGTTAGCCCAGTTAGTCCATAAATCCAAAATATAAATTTGATGAACGTCATAACATGAAAAGCCAAATAGATGTATAAAATAAATTCAATAAATGTGTCCATTTCAACCTTTAGACTCAAGTCTAAATTAAATTATTAGAATAATTGTGGGAACACTCATTAAATTTATAATTAGATCATGAATTAATTCTAAATAAAAAACTAAGACTTAAGACAATGAATTTCAACTTAGATTTGGACTAATTCATTTCACAACGAGACTTGAACATGGAATTTAATCTCAAATAGGGTCTTCATTTGAATTTTTTTAAATGGGGCATGTTTGTCATAACACATATCAAAGACCCTTGTGTCGGGTAAGACTAAGAATGGAGTATTAATTATCACTAAATTTACCTAAAAAGGCATCATTGTATGCCCAAGATTATTATGTGTATGTCCATTGAATTTTTTTACCACTTTTGATCTATATTTTAATATTCTTTATGTACCCAAGAGTGTGAATAAGTGTCATTATACATTCATTTTCACTTGACCCATTATTGATCATGACACTATGTATGGGTTATTTGTGTAGACACTCAAATTTAATATTTAAGTACTTGGAAATGTTTAATCTTAACATCCTTACCTTACTTGGTCTATTTTACATTCAATTAACTTGAAATTTCTATGAGATCCTTCAATATTATATTCAATGTGTTACAATTAATGAAAACATCATTCAAAAATCCCTATTTTGCTTATAGATTCCTATCAACCAAATTCTAGTAGTCTCCACCCTTCTAGAAAAAGATTGCACTAGGTCAAATAGGGTCACAACCTGACCCTATCCACTAATGAAACATTGTCTCTCATGATCTAATAATTACTTTTACAATTTGAGACACTAGGTGTAGGAATGGTTCAATGAACTCTTTGTACCAAGAAGTTCCTTTTTTTGCTCGGTGATTTGATTATGATTCATATGTTTCTTTTAAGTTCTTGATGACCTTTATTATAATAGTGATTTTCTAAATTCACTTGATCATTATGAATCAATAAATCTTAATCCTTTTAGTGTCTCAATATAAGTTCATTTGATTATCACGTTATTCAATAATGAGGGATTAACTTATGCCTTCCAACTCTAGGACTATGTTTTTAGTGCCTTGTCAATTTTGAAGTGGTCAACATTGGGAGCATGTGGACCAAAATATAGATTAGACTCTATCTTATCAGAACTAGCTTAGATGCTTATTAATTGAAATCATGGGAATAAGGTAAAACCACTATAAGGTTAATAAGGGTGAAGAAGGGGAAAATTAGATGAAGATGCAAAGCAAACAAACACATGCCAAAATAGTAGAAAGTAGGAACAAGAA
Organism: Torreya grandis; assembly: GCA_037957365.1. Classification (NCBI taxonomy): domain Eukaryota; kingdom Viridiplantae; phylum Streptophyta; class Pinopsida; order Cupressales; family Taxaceae; genus Torreya; species Torreya grandis. The sequence continues at coordinate 637,666 of JARHVA010003481.1, read as the reverse complement.
AGAAAAAACATGATAAAATAAAAGAAAACACATAGCTAACACAAACTAACTAACTTTAATATAATATTTACATCACCAACATTTTCCCTAGGGGCTCTTTTTAAATTGTATTAGAGGGAAAACTAATAAGTAATACTTCAATAAATATCCAATCATAAGTAGTGGGAGGTTATTCCCTTCGATGTATTTCAATTAAAATGCATTCTTCGCAACAACTCAGATATATGCTATGGGTCAATCTAGAGTGGGTCAAGTTTGGAGTGTTATCTTTTATTCTCATGTTATTTATACGATAATAAGACTAAGTCTAACATCCAAAAGGATTTAGCTTTTCCATTTTATTGAACCATCTCTTTACTATCATTTGATGTCTATTGAAGTTTTGTGGAGCCTCTTCTCATGCATCCTTCAAATGGACAATGTCTAACAACCTTGAGTTTACCTTCTCAATGTCCTCCATGTACTCTTACATAAACTTGTAAGTTGGATATTTAATGGTTATTAGGATGATGGAATACATCCCATATACCATCATTAAATAAGATATTTTGAGGGCTTGCTTATATCTAGTTCAGTTAGTCTAAAGAGTATATTTCAATAGTGAATGATAGTCTCTAAGATTCTTTTATATATACTTATTGATGGAATTGATTAGGTTCTCATTGGTTAAGTTAGCCAAAATATTCCATTATGGGTTTTAGTTTGATGAAAACATCAAGGTAATCCTATTTTCATAATCCCATTTAGTGAGATCAGCTGACTTAAATACATGTCCATTATTATAGACTAGAGAGGTTAGGGTGCCAAATCATGTTCTTATGTTTTACTCAAGGAACTTGATGACTTACTTGGTTGTGATAATATTGGTCACAAATACCTTTATCCATCTTGTGTAGTAATCAATGAATATAAGTATGAATTTATGGCCAATCGACAAGTGTAGTTTGATGACTCCAATGAAGTCAAATCTTAATTAAATGAAGTGATGCTCTTCTATCATAGGTTAAAAAGGAATTATAGTGTGAAAATAATTATTAGTAAAGGTTTGACACTGATGGAATAAACACACATGGCCATGGAAATATCTAAAGATAGTGGGATAATAATACATAACTTGTAGAATTTTGTTTGTAGTTATAGTTCCTAAAGGACGGCCACTACCAAATTTATCATGGAAGATAGTCATGACTTCCTTAGATTCTTTTTCTGATAGACATCTAAGATAGATACCTTCATATTTATTTCTATCTATCACTCCCATATTGCACATGTATTAGGATACATTCATCCTAAAATCTCTATTATGCATCTGATTGAGTCATAAAGGAGGATTTTCATAAAGGAGGTAGTGAAAAATTGTATCATACCATTCTTAATATACCATTTATGACTGGTCACATTACACCACCATGATAGATATAAATTAAGAACTTAGTCTTAGACAAACTTGATAGGTTTTATCTCAAGGTCATGCTCTTGCATCTTGGCCATCCATTGATCTCTGCATTTTCCTAGCTCATTTTACCCCTATATTAGCTTAATGGTTGAGTCTAGGATGATGTCATGCACCTAATTTTTAAGAATGTAATGCCTGAATATATTCCTAACCTTGACTAGGGTGTAGGAATTCCTATCCAAGGTGTAATAATTTATCTCTATATCATTCAAGTTTGTTATCATGCAAGCGATTGGGTACTCATATTCATCCAACTTTTGGGTGATCTTTATAGCTATGGTGTCCTCTATTATGAAGGTATAGAGGTAAAATTACTTCTTGTAGTTTGGGTTGATTAAGATTGATGACTACATGATGGATTACTTAATTTATTAGAAGGATTCCCTAGCTATAAGAGTCCACTCCACCTTTACTTCATGTTTTAACATTGCATTCAAAAGTTTAACAAATTCAACAAAATGATATATAAATTTGCATACAAACTTAATATTACCAGAGACTGAATTTAATTCCTTTTTACTATTAGGTAAAGGTATATTTGAGATCGCATTTTCATGCTCAGGGTTGATAGAAATACATTCCTTCATCATGATGTGATAGAGAAGTTTACTTTCAACAACACTAAAAAAACTTTTCTTTGGGCTAAGTGAGATACCATACCTTCTACACCTTTTGAATATGATTAGACTTGCATTTTGAAAAAATGGTCAAGTCATCCATGTAAATAAAATGCATTTAATTATCATACCTTAGAAATTAAAATCCATATATCTATAAAAGGTGGATCCTACATTAATAAGGCCAAATGACATTAATTTCTAAGTGAAAGTGCCCCACTTGGTTATAAATGCAGTCTTGGCTTAGTCTTCTAAGTTTAATATAACTTGATTATATCTTAAGAATCCATCCAAGAAGTACATCATATAAGATCCATTTACCATATAGATTAAATCATCTAAGGAAGGTAAAGGCTAGTTATCTTTGTTAAAATCTCATTTCAAATTTCTAAAATCCACACATAGTCAAATTTATCCATGATTTTTATAGACTAACACTAAGTTAGCTACCCATGTAGAGATGAATTAGGAAGATGATGCCAATTAAGAAGAGTTTGTGGACTTCTATCTAAATAAGTGGTTCTAATATTGGGTTCATAAGTCTCTACATCTATCTAAAGGAATTTTGGTTCTACTTGAGTGGGATACTATGGGTTATAACCTTTGGGTCAAATACCTTAAGGTCTTCATAGGCCCAAAAAATAATATCTCAGTAATGCAATAACAATTTTTTGATTTATTCAACTTTAATAAGACTGAAACTCAAACCAGTATGAACATCCTAGGGCTAGTCAAATGATCTCAAATTAATCATTCTAGAATTTTGGTCTAAGTGTATTGGCCTCTCAGGTTTATGTGTGGGCTTGCCAAGGTTAAACACTCTCGCAATGGAGATAATCCTTTTTAGAGCTTGGTTTTATTTCAAGTTTATAATGCCATCCTAGTAACATTATTCATTTCAAGGGTCATCTCTTACTACCTCATCTATAACTTGGGTTTCAAATACCCCCAGGTTATTAAATAATTATAAAATATGGTGATCATCTTCAAACACCCATTAGTTCTTCACATTGTTTGGTGATAAGGGACATAAGATGAGATATAATGAAAAGTTTTGTAGCCCTAAGTCATCTAGGGGTGTCAAGTTTATATCAGTAGTTATCAATGAATCAACCACCTAATTTTATTCTCTAGGAATGGGGATGACATTGAAAGTATTGAGATTTTTTTTAAAACACCATGCCCTATGTTTTTACTTCCAAAAATAAGAAAACTTACATTGTAACTTGCTCTTGAATTGGTTCACTACTAGTTCATAATCTCCAAACACTCTCAGGTGTTTGCTCCTATGTTTCAATGCAAACTATAGTCCTAAGATCAAGGCATCATATTCTATTAGGATATTGGTGCAAGGTAACTAGAGCCTATAAGTAGTTAGGTTTCATTTCCCTAATGAGTCAATGAGAATAATTATTACTCCAAAATCTTGTTTAGAATTGTCCCATCAAAGTACAAGGAACATAGACTTATAAATTCAAGATCTTTATCAGCTTGGTTTTCAGTACATTATATAAACAAAGTATAAACACATATGTCAGAGAATATTAAGTTCAATTTTTGGTTGACTACATTGTATTTTATGATCATGTGTTTAATTCTAGGTTCTTTATCAACATGGATCTGATTGGCTACACCTCTCTAAGGTAACCACCTATGGGATAAGTCCATATCCATATACCCATTCAAGGTTTTAAAATAGTCTCTACTAAGAAACATCCCATAAGCCTATGGGATCTCCACCACTTGAATATCCATATATTGTTGGATTTTGGGCTCAGATTCTAACTGTATATGGACATTCAAGAACTTATCCACTACCTTAACTTAAGACTTATCCAATTAAACCACTATTTTGTCTGAATTAATAGGTGCTAATCCTTATTTTTGAAAAATTCTAGTAGGCATGACATTCCCAAAGGATCATGAATAAACTATATGATTATGAATATTCTTCTCAGATATCCTAACCATAATGAATAAAAGTGGGACCTCAACCTTATTCTTGTGTATCGACATGTTAGTGTGTGCATGTTTGGGTTTGGGCTAAACTAGTTTGTCTTTGGGGGACTTTAGGAAGAGGTTTATTTACTCAATGATCTAGATAAGATCATGTAAAGTAATGTTTTCCCCAATCTTATTCATTTCCACTACTATATTTTACCTATTCTTGGTATTGGTAGGTTGGTTATCTTTAGTTGGTTTAGGTTTATTTTATTTTGGGGGTGTAGGGTCATTCCTTACTATTGGATCAAAAGGAGTGAAATCATTGTTAGGATGGGATAAAATGGTAAGGCGATGATGTTGTGCCTTATTTTTAATAGAAAATATACTAATTTGGAATTTTTGGAAATCTTATACCTCATTGGTGGCATCTTCTTTGTCTTCAAGGCTGGGGAAGTCCAATGTCTCTAGTACCATGGTAGTGCTCAGGGATATTAGAACATTAGATGTCTTAGTCTAATTGGTAGCCTTGGGTGGTTTTGGAATACCTCATACTTTTCCATATCTTTCTATAAGATGTAAAATGCATTGTTTAATTCAATGTAATCAAGTTTGCCATTCTAGGTTATATTGTGCACTTGTCACTAATTAGGTAAGGCCAACTCATAAATGTTGATCTCAGGGAAATTATTAGGTGAGGGATCTAATTAGTTATTAGATAAAATATGGTGATGATTGTACCTTTATTAGATGAAGTTCCTATTTTAACTCTCAACACCATTATTTATAACCTGTCTCTAGAGGCTAGAGAAGTCATTATTGAGATTTTGTATCATGTGCTATATAACATCAAACTCATTCTTGGTGCACTCCTGGGGCACATTTTGGAATTTTTTCATAGTGGGGAATATTATTGGATTGTGAGATTGAGGTGATACTTCATTATTTATTAGGCTAAGATATCTTAGGGGCTAATTAAGAGAAATGTGTTTCAAAGGAAGCTAGTTAGTCATTGGCACAAATTGTGGTGTGGGTATATTCTAGCTAGTAGCAAAGCAGGGGTTTAAAGAAGGCATAGTTGGTAGAATATTTAGGATGGATGGTGGTAGTAGACCTTGAGGATTAAATTGTATATATACTTTTATGGCCTCAACATAAGCTAGAGGAAATTCTACCACTAAGAAATCTCTAGGAAGGAACATGACAATCCAAGGATCTAGTGCGTTATTGTACATATCAAGGGATAACTAGGCATTTGGTCTGTAAATCACATTGATTTAGATATACATATTACAAAACATAGTATTGAAATTTCATATGGTTCTATTAGGTTCCATGTTGATACAAGTAAAATATTGGTATAACACACTTGGATCGATTCCTTTCCCAAATTGGGCGAGGAACATCTTATTAAATTAGTCCCAACTTATGATAGAGCCTTTAAGAAATTTTAGAAACCAATCATAGGTTGTTCCCATTAGAGTGAATGGGAAAATACTATAGGTAACATCATCATGTTAAATATTCATAACCCTAAGAGTAGTTTTGTATGAGGTTACATGTTCCTCAGTGGTATGCCCCACACCTAGTGTGAATCTTGGGAAGTACATTTTTATGTTCCTAGGTAAATCATGGATAAATCCAAGAATATTGATAGAAACCCAACCAACCATATCATAGGTGTATCCATAGTTGGAGGTCTATTAGGGACAAATTAAGAGTATGAGGTAGCAGGTGTAACCTTAGGTCCTGGTCTCCCTCTAGCAGTTCTAGTTATCCCACATAATTATAATGGGGATATTATTAGTCATTTGGATGAGCTTAGGATATAATAATCCCCATAGTAGGATAAAAGTTTCTTTTAGGTAGGATAGTATCTTAAATCTTTATTAAATAGTGAGAATGGGTGCCATTATTCTAATGTTGACTGTTATTCTACATTTAAGCATGAAATAAGATGAGAAAGCATAAAAGATTGGAAATAATATTGATATAGGAGGGTATCCACATTTGACACATTCATATTGTTATAAATTCTACTACAAATGATTTCACATCTAAGATATCATCAAGATATTTCCAATACAATTTGAATAGAGTCATTTTGACATCATACTCAAAAGTTATTGTCTATTAAAGGTAAAGTCAAATAAGTAAAAAATACAATCTACACACAATGTTGAGTCAATAGATGATTTGAACTATATGGATTTAATAAGTGGACCAATTAAAACCTACCAAGTGGACTAATCACATGGTGACATGTGGTAGATAAATAAGGAAATGGGTCTAGTTTTGGTCTTCAGTCTTTGACAACATACCTGCTAGTATGGGACTGATGCTATTATCTATTGGGTCCATTAATTGGTTGGGGTCCTATTTTTTTAAGGATGGGGTCCTTGATCCCTATCTTCATAATGCATAGGAAACATTTTTTCATATAAAATATCTTTAAAGCCTCCCCACAACTAATGTGAGACTGAATTCCTATGTATTTTCATTGCTTGGAACTAAAAACAAGTGGAGAAAATTCAATTCACCATGTGGCATTCTAGCAAGCCTCCACCTAACCTCCAAGATGGATAATTCATTTTATATGGGTTACAAGCATATATCAAAGCTTTTAAGGCCTATGTTAATGGAAAAGGGTGGTCTTTTGACCATGTTACAAGGTAAGAAGACTCATTCTTGAACCCTTATTTGTTATCAATCCTAATGAATGTGGGAATAAACTATCAACATTTACAAACATAGTTCTTAAATCAACCAATGTGGAATTACCATAGACTAATATAATATCCATGTGGTATTTAATACCACTTTACAAGGTGAGAATATTCCATTTAAATCCATGGTCGATCATCATCCCTATCAATGTGAGATAAAAGTGGCTTTTAAGACTAATTCAAAAGGGGAGGATATTGTATTTTAAAGCCTTTTTTTGTTCATTTCCCATTAATGTGGGATATTTTTTTTAAAAATGCATCAAACTAAGTTAAAATCCTTAATAAAGGCTAAAGAATGGGAGTGTGGCTTAACCCCATCACCTCACACTACCAAGTTAAGATCTTTACCACTATGTCCACTTTTTGTGGCCAAAAACAAAAGATATAATATTTATCCTTTTATTTTCTAGATTAAAAGCATAAAAAAAGGTGTAATAAGGGGATTTAAACCCCAAAACCTTGGGAAAAAGGATAATCACTCAATAATTGGACCAAGAAGCTTGAAAACATTATAAAAAGGATGGATTTGCATTTAAAATGTAACTTTTTGCCCCAAAAAAGAGAGAACAAGCATGTTTTTATGTCTATTATTGTAAGATTAACAAACTCAAGGTTAAAGAGATTTTGTGAAAACCTCTTAGAGACATTGCATAAATTTTTTAGCCCCTTATTGGGAGAGATAACCCTGTATTGGGAGAAAATTTTATGTAAAGAAAGTGTATTTTTCATCATTTTAATTGATCAATTTGGAGTTTTAACAGACCCAAATATGTAGTCCAAGTTGGATGAACTTAGTTATCAATTTTTTAAGTTTGTTATCTATTATTATTAGTACTTGATTTAATTTCTATTTTTAAATGTTGAATTTTAATTAATTAAGCCATTTTTTACCTATTTACAAGAAATTAAGAAAAAATAATTTTAGTATTCGAACTAGTGAATTAGTGAGTGATTACATTAACTACCCATTTTGGATCAATTTTAGTATTACAGTTTTTTTCTAAAGTATTTTATAAAACTTTTATGCTTTGTCTTAGATTCTTTTGTTTGTTCAATTTGTAGTTTGGAAGTGTAGGTTTTTTGGTTGCAAAAGTACAACCATGGGAAAAAAATTTGAGAAAATCTTCAATAAATTGAAAGCATAAAATGATAAATTTATAAGGAAAACTCTAAATTAAGACAAATATTATAGCCTTTGGGGGATGAGATACAAGAACTGCAAGATCAATTGATATTCCAGGGAGAAAGTCTCATGGGAACCATTTAGGAGTTGCAAATTGAGTTTCAAGACAAGGAAGAGATTTTGGAAAATTTATAGAATGATGAATGAGCCTAGGAAAAATAAGAGTCTACTATGAAAAGGAGACCATATTCTACCATAGATGCAAAAACCATGACTAAGGTATGCAATGTAAGTAATTAATAATGTTCTCTTTATTCCCATTAGGATGTAAATGCTTCTTTTAGTGAATTTAAGATGCATACTCAAGATATTGGCTCTAATATTCCAACCAATATGGGTTTTGATGGAAGGAGCCTTGGCATCAATGGCCAAGGAATGACTAATCCCATTCAAGTTGAAGAAATACCTTGTTATGTAGGTTTAGGATATGTTATTGGAAAAGGAGAAGTAAGAGAATGCTCCAAGACAATTGAAGCAAGACAATATTCTAAGACAAAAGAGCCTAATCAACTAGCTCTTCAAAAATAACCCATATAAGGATATGGCATGCCATCACTTCATGATGATGAGAGTGAATGTAATCTATAATTAAGAAAGGTACATCCTTTCAATTATGGGAAAAACATCTAGAAAGGATGTAAAACATCTCCAAAGAGAGATGAACATCCCAAAGGAGGAGGTAACACATCTTCCCCTCAATAAATTTTCACAAAGGATAACCCTAAAAAGTATGAAAAACATAAGTATTCTAATGTTTAATTTGATTATGATAGGAATATCCCTTTTAAACAATTTTTTTGGTATGCATATGCAAGTTATTTTTTTAGAATGAATAACCATTGTGTGGCCCTATGTTGGAAGATAAAGTACATCTTAATGAAGTGCATTTCCTTTAATATGAAGGAGACAAGTTATAAAGACCAATTTCTAAGTGAAAATGCGGAGAATGAAAAAAAGGATTAATTTCCAAAAAATGGGAAATAATTATTGCTCTCATTATAATATGAATGGCCATTAGGTTGAAAAGAGTTGGAAACTTCATCCAAATATCAATAAGAAGGGATTTGTACAAGCACATACAAGTAAGGAGGTTGTTCAAACCCATAAAAATAAATATGTAGCACATGAATAAGTTGGTAAAGAACTAATATTATAAGAGGTATCCCATAAATAATCCCACCTATCCATAAAATATCCCATAAAAATGAAACAAACCAAATAGGAGCACCCACTAGATAGGATCGGTAAGAGATTATTTAATTTCATGGATAACATATTTACATAGCTAAATTTAGTTTAGAATGCTTATGTATAACCTACAAATCACTTTTGGGTTTCCATTATTAAATAATGATGAATGAAACTAATCCCATGTGTATGAGCAAGTATGGAGTTAGATCACTCATTGAGGGTAAATATGGAGTAGCCACCCAAGTTGAGAAGCACATTATAAACATCCCACTAAAATAGGTTGTATCATTTTCTATTTTATATTCTCATGTTCATGTTGACATTTATGTTAGAATTTTTTTCTTACCACTTCTTATTGGAGGTTTGTTAATGATGTCTCTAAGGTGACCAAGGATGTTAATGAGGTGTCATGTGCACTATAATGACAATGACAAAGTGTGCTTCAATGAGCTTCAATGTTCTTTCATGATTATTTAGTGTTTGAATTGGATAGGTAATTAAAGGTGATATTGATGGTATGGACATGTTTCAGAGACCCTATGGGATGTCAAGATTACTTGGAGTTCTTTTGGAAGTGAAAGGAATTAATCAAAGAAGTCATATGTATGTCTATGTTTAAGTAGTCATCTTGATAAATTAAGCTAAGTGGGCATATTGATGATGTTATATTTCACATGTGTGAAGGTTTCAAGAGAATCTTGATATATGGATAAATTCCACTATGTGAGGAGATCATATGTTTCAAATTTTAGGTCATGAGGATGAGTGTAGAAAAAGTTATTAAGGTGAAAAGTTATTTTTTTAGACAAAATTTACTATGTTCCTATACTTGGCCAAATTTGTGATATCAAAGATCAAAGGTCAGTGTTGAATCAGATCAAAGATCTAATGGTGAGTAATTTATCAAACTAGGTAAGGATCCAATGGAATGTGTGATCTTGTCAGATAGAGATCAATGATGTGAGTGAAGTCAAATTGTCAAAGGATTCTAAAAAATCATGTGATTATGACAAGTGTCACTATCTCTTTGAGTTGATAGTAGATAAATGGTTCACAAGAATTTGTACTAATAGAGATTGATAATGTGGGTTGAGTCAAAGAGTTAAATGTGTAGAAAACACATAGAGCTACCAAGTGACATGATTGTGGGAGCTTAGATGTTAGATAAATGATGAGCATTGCAAGATAAAAACCAAGATAATCTGAAGAGATTAATGGTGTGTATTTGGTTAAAGTTTTTAGGGAGCATGAAATGAGGTCAAAGTGTCTGATGTTTGACATTTGCTCAGTGACCATTGGAATTTGAATATTCAAATTAATGAGGGAAAACTAGTCCATAGTTTTTGGGATATATCTTGTGATCTAGGATGAATTTATTGATATAGTAAAAATAAAAGTTATAAAGGACTAAAAGGTACATCTATAAAACCTAGTTAGAAGGTTTGAATGTGTGTAAAATAAAAGTTATGGAACTTGAAAGTTGATTATGTGTTTGACCATGTTCTTTAAGTAACCCAAGAAGGATAATTGAGTTGTCATTGATAGTTTTTTGATGTTTCAAGATGATATAATAATTTAAAAGTGTTGTATACTCAATTATGACCATCTATATGGATTTTAGATGTTTGACCAATCCATATTTAGTATGAAAAAAGGCTTCCAAGTTGACTATTTATTCATTCATGGTGATACTATATACAGATTTTTGTTCAAGAAATTATATTTTAGTAGAAGGGTGTTTTGGCATGAGTAATCACATGAAGATGTCATAAGGGGTATATGGAGTGGACCCATATAGTTTAATTTTACCATATGTTCTTAATTTGATCGATGGAGTGCTAAATGACTAAATATGTCTCCATGAGACATTTAAGATATACTAAGGCCTAATTGAAAGGTGTAACTACTTAAGTGTGACCCATAAATGCTATGGCTGACCTATGAAGTGAGATTTATCTTATCATGATAGATGTCTTAAGAGTTAAGGCAAGTATTATGGATGACCAAGAAGTTAATATTCATGAAGACTCTATAAATAGTGGAGACCAAGGCAATGGTTTCTTGTCTTGTAATTTATGTGTAAAGAGAGAAAAATATAAATACAAAGGAAAGAGAATAGAAGAAGTATGCTTAGCAGATGGACTAAAGTACAAGACAAATTGAAGATGATTGAAGAAGACTAGATAGATCCAAAAGAGGAGTTTGGATGCATTGCTTGTATGAGTAAGTTTGAGGGTGTGTGATGAGTTGTTTAAGAGAGATAGAAGGGTAAAAAAGAGTGAAAGTAAGAAAATTCCATAATAAGGTGTATAATACATTAGATTAAAGGTAGAGATCACATCAAGGTAGTTTAGTAGGTGCTTAATTGCCTAGGGGGTTGGTTCCTCCTTATGGGATGTGTGTCTCACTAAATTAAGGGATGGGTGTTCCTTGATCAATTAGTGTTGGTCTAAATTTAGATCTTGTTATTATAAGAATGTAGTATATTTTATAGGTTCTAATGGGTTTTATCCCCCAAGAGGGTTTCCCACATAGATCTTGTGTTATGTTTGTGATCTTGCTTATCTTTCTTGTTCATTATTGTAATGATGTGCATGCTTCATGAATGATAATGTTATTTGGTTAAGAGTTTTAAAGGATTAGAATTGAATTTTTGATTATCTAGCATCACTAATTCACCCCCCTTTCAGTGGTTGTACCTATAAAAATTAGTATCAAAGCAATAACTTATTTATAATTTTAACCACTTGAATGTGATCCAAGGTACAAAATGGCAAGTCAACAGATACATGGTTTCTCTACAAAGCAAACACCAATGTTCAATGGGTCCAATTATGTTTTTTAGAGCATGAGGATGAATACCTACATCATGATAATAGGGTTTGACATTTGGAAATCTATTTTGGATGGATATTCAACCCCTTAAGCTAGTGTAACTGATAAGAAGATATGTGAGAGTAATTATAAGGCAATGAATACCATCACTTATGGTCTTTCAGAAACTTAGTTCACCAAGGTAATCCATTATAAAATTTCCAAAGAGATATGGGACAAATTGTAGATCGTTTATGAAGGGGATTCAAAGGTCAAGTTTGCCAAGTTATAGACTCACTGAAAATAATTTGAGAGTCTCAAGATGAAGGAAGAAGATTATGTGGCTCCTTTTTGTAGAAAGTTGATGAGATTGTGAACATTATCAAAGGTCTTGGAGAGAATATTAAAGAAGCTACTATTGTGAAAAATGTATTAACATCTCTCTCCCTCAAGTTTGATTCTAAAGTGTCTACTATATAAGAAAGTCATGATCTTACTCAGATGAATATGAATGAATTGCATGGCATTCTTACTACCTATGAGATGAGAGTTAATGATGATAAAATACCAAAAGTGGAAGCATAATTCAAGATAGAAATGAATCCAAATAATAAAATAATTAAAGGTAAGGAAGTAAAGTATGATGAGATATGATGATGAACTAATATCTTTGTTTACAAGTAAATTAAAAATAGACTCAGAGAAGTATAATGGTTAACTACCCTTCAAATGTTTTAATTATGGAGAAGTGGGACACTTTTCCAATAAGTTCCCTCATAAACATGAGAAGAACGATGATGAAGAGCATGGTGAAATCCAAGATAAAATTAAGAAGACATTGTTAAGAAGAAGAAAGGATTAAGAAAATATGACATCAAGAAGAAGTCCTTCAAGAACAAGAAGAGCCTCTACACCAATAAATATTGTAGCTCATTAGATGAGAGTGAAGATAGTGATTCTAAGTTTGATAATGAATATGATGGTCCTTTTAAAGATGAATTAATCTACATGGCTAAGGAAGGAATTTGATCATACCAAAATGAGTCTACTTGGAGTGATACAAATAATGAAGAAGAAAAGGAGGACTATGAGATTGAACTGAGGAATGTTCATAAAGAACTAAAGACTGAGAAAAATATTAACAAGAAGATGAATTATCAAATCAAGGAATATGAAGAGAAATTTAGTGTGTTTAAGGCAAGAATGAATGAAGACACCAAGGAGCATGAATATATAGTCAAACATCTCAGTTTTCAATTGGAAATCCTATCTACAATCCTGAAAGCTAAAGAAGATGAGTGTTTAAGGTATATGACTAAAAATGAGTCATTGAAAGCTAAGTTGAAAATACATCTAGTAAGATGAATTCATTTATGATTTTTGAAAAGAGCTTAAGGAATTAAGAAAACATTTTGAATAGTGAAAATGATGATACTAATATAAATATACTTAGTCACAAATAAAATCACAAGATTGCAACTCAAGACAAGGTGAAGACTAATGTGAACCAAGAAAATCAAACCTTGAGGGTCAATAATCAGTCATGGAATGAAGATGCTAGAAGAATGAAGACAAATCAGATTAGACAACCAAATGTCATTAGGTATGCCAAATTTAATGGTTATTATTACACTTTCAATCAATTTGGTCATAAGGATAAAGTGTTTATAAGACTTGTAAAAAATGATTGAAATTATCAGTCAAGTAGTATAAGCAAGATTGAATACTTCAACTATCATGATGTGGGACACTTTGAAAAATTTTGTCCAAAGAAATTAAGGCAAGTTGAGTTTCCTTAAAAAGAGTGATTTTATACAACTGTGAGAAGATTAGTCACATTTCTAGGTTTTGAAAATAAAGGCCATAAAGTCAAAATAAGTTCAATCAGACTCCTAGTATACAAGAAAGAAGACAAGTTAACTTATGGAAACAAAAATTGAAAAGTGTGATTCATGATGAGTCTATAGGTTTAAGTGGTCTATTTTCTATGGTGGAGAATGCTAAAAAGGTTGAAGAATGTCAAGATCTCTCATTGTTTGCTCATGTTGTGAATGAAGATATCAAGCTTAAGGAGAAGACAAAGATGCTAGTTGAGGCTAGCATGAGGTGTGTATAGATATAAGTGAAAATTTTGATATAGTTGAGCAAGTTTCATGCAAAGAACATCAATTGCCAATACCTAGTGATGAGGTTATTTCTTTAGATGAAAAGGTATGTCATGAATATTTGTTGTCTCCATGTATTGTCAATTCATTCTTAAAAGAAAAGGAGAATATTATAGTAGATGAACATGTTGCTTCTCTTAAACCTAAGAAGAAGAAGAACTATCAGTATCAAATGACTAATGAGGAAAAGGAATATGAGGGGTTGTGAAAAACTCCTAGTTTCACATTATTTTAAGATATTGTGGGTTAGGGTGTCTCTATCTAGGATTCAAGGAAACACTTAAAAAGTAATAATAAGCATGGTGGATACCAGTTGAGCTTTGATTAATGTTGTAGGATAAGAACATCATTTGAAGATGTGTGTGGCTAAGGGGCACTAACTCAGTTAGCTTGAGTGGCATGAAGATGTTGTGCATGATTTGAGGGGGAACATATGTGAGATGTTCTAGTCACGGTTTAGATATGAAGAAGTTCATTGATTTGAAGGTGATTAATTTTTGAGTTGTTCTTTTCAAAATCTAGACTGCAAGTATGTGTGCTCAAGGTATGTTCAGGGATTTTGGTCCTAATGGTCTACAAGTAGAGTATGGAGGTTTCTAAGTGTCAAAAAAAGAAAGATAAGTTGTCAAGATAATTTTTTGTATAAAAAGGTGTGTTAACTCCACTCAGGTGTGATACATGTGATTTTATGCTTTTAAGATTTTTTGTGTGTAAATTAAATATTTTTTAGTACTTTTAGGTTTTTCTATTTTTAGCTTAAGGGCAAGTAGGTCAAAACCCAATATAAGGGTTTATGGGTTTTCCAAGGTGAGTGACCTCACAAACTGGTCCTTGAAGTTTTTTTAGGTCAACTGGATCATAATGTTGATCCCACTTTTTCATTGTGTCAAAGGGGAGAAAGTGATTGAAGACAGAGATATAATTTGGATATAAGCTTTTTATTGGTGTTTGACATCAATGACAAAAGGGGAGATTGTCAGAGGTTTTTAAATGATGTATCCAAAGTGACCAAGGATGTTAATGAGGTGTCATGTGTGCTAAAATGACAATGACAAAGTGTGCTTCAATGAGCTTCAATATTCTTGCATGGTTCTTTAGTGTTCACTTGGATAGTTAATTAAAGGATGATGTTGATGGTATGGAAATGTTATAGATACCTTATGGGATGTTAAGAGTACTTGAAGTGATTATAAAAATGAAAGGAATTCATTAGAGTAGTCACATGTATGTCTATGTTCAAGTAGTCATCTTGACAAATTAAGCTAAGTGAGTAGATTGATTACATTTTATTTCACACGCATGAAGGTTTCAGGAGTAGATTGATAAATGGACAGGTTTCCATATGTGATGAGATCATATGGTTAAAATTTCAAGTCATGAGGTTAAGCGTAGAAAAATATATTAAGGTACAAAGTTAGATTCTTAGATTGAATTTACTATGTCCCTATACTTAGCCAAATGTGTGATATCAAAGATCAATGGTCAACATTGAATCAAATCAAAGATATAATGGTGAACAATTTATCTAACTGGATAAGGATCTAATGGAGTGCATGATATTCTTAAATAGAGATCAATAACACAAGTGAATTTAAAATATTAAAGGATGCTCAGAAGGCATGTGCTTGTGATAAGTGTCACTATCTCATTGAGTTGATAGTAGATCAATGGTTCATGGGCATTCATACTAATAGAGGTCGATGGTGTAGGTAGATTCAAAGTGTCAAAATGTGTAGAAGGAAAGTAGAGCTACCAAGTGGTATAATCACATGAGCTTGATCTTAGATCAAAGGTGAGTATTGTAAGATAAAGACTAAGTTAATCCAAGGAGATAAATGGTGTGTATTTGGTCAAAGTTGCTAGGGAGCATGAGATGAGATCAAAATGTATGATGTTTAACATTTGATCAGTAACCATTGGAATTTAAAGATTTAATTTAATGAGGGAAAACTAGTTTACAGCTTTTGGGCTATGCCTTTTGATCCAAGATGAATTTATTGATTCAATAAAAAGAAAAGTCATAGAGGACTCCAAGGCACATTTAGAAAACCTAGTTAGAAGGTTTGAATGTGTGTAAAGTCAAATTTATGGAGCTTCAAAGTTGACTATGTGTTTGACCATGTTCTTCAAGTGACCTGAGAAGGATAATTGAGTTGTTCTTGATAGTATTTTTATATTTAAAGATGATATAACACTTGAAAAGTGTTGTATTCTCAATGAGGACCATTTGTGTGGATTTTTTAGGTTTGACCAATCCATATTTAGTATGAATAAAGGATTCAAAGTTGATTATTTGTTCATTTATGGTGTTACCATGTAAATGTTTTTGTTCAAGCAATTGTGTTTTAGTATAAGGGTGTTTTGGTGGGAGAAATAACATGAAGATGTCATAAGGGGTATATGGAGTGGACCCATATAGTTGAATTTGATCCTATGTTCTTAATTTGCTTGATGGAGTGATAAATGAGTGAATAGGTCTCCACGAGACCTTTAAGAGATATTAAGGCCTAATTGAAAGGCACATATACTTAAGTGTGACCCATAGATGCTATGGATGACTTGTGACAATGTACATGATATTTTTATTAGCATGATATATGTCTTAAGAGTTAAAGCAAGTCTTATGGCCAATTGAGAAGATAATATTCATGAGGACTCTATAAATAGTGGAGACCAAGGCAATGGTTTCTTGTATTATCACTAGTGTGTTAAGAGAGTAAAATATAGAGATGAAGGAAAGAGAATAGAGGAAGTGTATTCAGTGGATGAACTGAAGTATAAGATAAATTAATGATGAGTGAAGAATACTAAAGAGATCCAAAAGAGAATTTTGGATGTATTGATTGAATGATCAAGTTCGAGGGTGTGTGATGAGTTATTTGAGAGAGATAGAAGGGTGAATAAGAATGAAATGAAGAGAAGTCCATCATCAAGTGTAGAAGATATCATATCAAAGGTAGAGATCATATCAAGGTAGTTGAGTGGGTGCTTGGTTGTCTAGGGGGTTGGTTACTCCTTATGGGATGGGTGTCTCACTAAATTAAGGGATGGGCGTTCCTTGATTAGTTGGCGATCGTCTAAATTTAATTCTTGTTATTATAGGACTCTAATCCATTTTGTAGGTTCTAATGGGTTTTATTCCCCAAGAGGGTTTCCTATGTAGATCTTGTGTTATGTGTGTGATATTACTTATCTTTATTATTCATTATTGTAAATGATGTGCATGCTTCATGAATGATAATGTTATTTGGTTAAGAGTTTTAAAGGATTAAAATTGAAGTTTTGATTATCTAGAATCATTTATTCACCCTCCCTCTCAATGATTGTACCTCTAACACTTCTTGTAAAATTTAGAAAGATGGGTGAACAAGAACTCCATTGAGAGAAAAATAAAAAGAAGGTCTCTCTAAGTTAGAAATAAATTTAAAGACATGTTGATAGGTTGAAATGTTCTTACAAGAGGGAGACAAAGAAGAATGAAACCAACATGAGAAGTGACTCCATGATGAGTATCACTCAATAAGAACACTATTATTTTATGGATGTATGTTGGAATTCATTTTCTTTCATTGAAATGTGTTCTTTTAATGTATGTGTAATTATTTGTATGCACATTTTGTAAAGACCCAAATTCAGGTAATGTTTGTAAATGGAATTGTGTTTACAATCCATGTAAGTTGCATTCAATTATAAAAC
Organism: Torreya grandis; assembly: GCA_037957365.1. Classification (NCBI taxonomy): domain Eukaryota; kingdom Viridiplantae; phylum Streptophyta; class Pinopsida; order Cupressales; family Taxaceae; genus Torreya; species Torreya grandis. The sequence continues at coordinate 619,877 of JARHVA010003481.1, read as the reverse complement.
CCCAAGAAGGGAAAATTTTACAAGTGGTGACTTGATATAACACCAATTACATATTATGAAATGTAATTTTATACCCTTGTTGAGAATGTTAACAACAAAGAGAATGAAAATGACATCTCTTAATGGGAGAGCTTCAATCTAAACAATGTAGAGGCTAAGAGAATCCACCAATAATAAGACCAAGACACCAAGAGTGAAATAAGTTCATTTATTAGATATTAGAGGGAGTCATGAAATCTCCTAGCTTGGTTTTATAGGTCTCAATTTGGGAAATCAGTATCCACCATGTACTTTTGAAGCTTGGTGGCTAAGGACAAGTGGAAAAAGTTAAATCCACCATGTGGAATTCCATCAAGCCTCCTCATAGCCTCCAAGACAACCAACACATTTTTTACAAGTTCTAATCATACATTTAAGCTTTTAAGGCCTATGTTCATAGATAAGGGTGGTCTCTTTACCATGTTACAAGGCAAGAAGACTTATTCTTAAACCCTTCTTTGTTATCCATCCCAATGATTGTGGGAATAAACTATCAACATTCACAAAAATAGTACTTAATGCCACCAAAATGGCATCCCTAAGACCAAGCTCATAGCCATATGGTCTTCAAGACCACTTTACAAGGTGGGAATCTCCAATTTAAATCTACAGCTGATCATTATACCTATCAATGTGGGATAAAGGTGTCCTTTAATACTGATTCAAAAGGGGAAGAGACTGCATTGTAAATCCTTTATTGATTTATTTCCCATCAATGTGGGAGAAAATGATTAAAAATGTGCCAAAATAAGTAAAAATACTTAAGAAAAGGTTAAAGTTTGGGAGTGGGGCTTGACCCCATCACCTCATACCACCAAATTAAGATTTTTACCACTATGCCATGTCACTTTTGGTAGCCAAAATAAAATATATAGTATTTATCCATTTATTTTTAGGCTTAGAAGCATTAACAAAGGCATAAGAAGGGGGATTTGAACTCCTGAAACTTTGGATAATAGGCCACATGACCAACCAATGGACCAAAAAGCCCAAAAATATTATAAAAAAGATGAATTTACATTTAAAATGTAACTTTTTTCCCCTACAAAGGGACACCAAGCATGTTTTATGTCTATTATTTCATAAGTAATAAATTAAAGCCAAAGAGAAATTTAAAAGACTTCTTAGATAAATTTAAAAGAATGTTTATCCCTATATTTGGTGAGTTAGTATCTTATTGGGAGAGATAGCCCCATATTGGGATAAAATTTGATGTAAAGAAAACACATTTTGCATTGTTTTAATTGATTAGTTCATAATTTGAATGGACCCATAGATGTAGTCTAAGTTGGATGAACTCTTTTATAAATTTGATGAGTTTTTTCTCTATTCTTACTAGTACTTTATTTAATTTTAGTTTTTAAATGCTAAGTTTTAATTTATTAAGCTAATTTTTATGTATTTACAAAAAATTATGAAAAACTAAGTTTCGTATATGAATTGGCGAATTAGTGAATGACTATATTAACTACCCATTTTTGGATCAAATATTATGATTTATGGCCCTCCTTATAGCACCAACTATTATTAAAGCCAAGATCTTGGTCCTAACTACACCTATTAGATTAGATGCATTGAGTGAGCTCAGGGAACAATTAGGGGACTTGCATCCTCTCATTTTAGGATTGTTATTGAGACAATCCAGGGCATGAGTGTAAGTATGAGGATACATTAAATAACATTATTATAATATATATATATATATATATATATATATAAAATATGCATTTATACAACTAGAGGTCCAATAATAGTTTTAGCACTATCTCATAAAACTTATACACTTCCAACTAGACCAATTGTAATGCATTAAATTTCAAAGCTCTACTTTTATTCACTTCAATATTTATAAAGAAAGGGAAAGATCAAATTTTAAAAAATAAAAATAAAAAGAGAGGGAGGGTAAGGTAAAAATAAAGTCTTCTAATTAAATGGGAAATATAAATGTTTCCAGGACCAAAATGTGCCTAGCTATAATTACACCATTGTATGTTAAGTTTCATGATGGCTTGGGCTTTAATCACTTAGGGAGAGAGTCTGAGGAATAAGGGAAAGTGTTTAAGTATAAGACTCATTTGATGAATGAGATAAAAACATGTTTGTGTTTAATTACACACAAATCCTTATATATTTCAAATAAAGTTAAAGGAACCGAAGAACCTAACTAAAATAGTGGAATCACATCCTAGTTAATGCATAAAATCTATAGAAAATCACAAATTATAGTCTTATAGAATTAGTATTAATCCATTTAAGTAGAAATAAATTGAAATATCTTCAATGCAACCATGTACATTTACACATAAAATAAATTTTACTTTATTCTAATAATGTTTGTTTGAAAATAGAGTCGACCCTTCTAAATATAGAAGGAAGAGATGGGTCTTACCTCTAAGAGGCATGAGATCCCATTCTTGGCCATCATAGCCTGAATGGTAAAACATAATTACGTCAAAAGGTTACTCATTCCATAATAGATAAGATAGATAATAATTCCATGGCCCATTAAGGAGCACCAAGGAGAAGTCTGATGTGGACAACATCCTAATGGTTTTATAGGCTCCATAGAGCTACCGATGATTATTCGATGAGGTTAGACCTTTGAAAGTAAATAAAAGACTCATGAATGAACACATTTTTTAGAGCTATTATGTGAAATAATTATGGGGATCACATGCCTCTTTTACCTCTATGGCACTATGAACTATTGAGGTACTGGCCACATGGTACTTTTCCAATATCTTTGACTACTTAGTAATTTTTTAAAAAATGACAAATGTCTTGATATAATGATTTTGGGGCCATTTTCATGTCTTGAATCTACTTTGTTTTGAGGGAAACACATGGCACAATGTCACTGATTCTAGATTATTTATGTATATTCTTTGTATACGTGGTCCATGCTTTCTTTATCCAAGCTACCTTACTTACAACATGACACTTGGCTTGATCTCAATTCTTCACTTGAAATCAACTTTACTATCTATGTCATTGGAATTTTGATCATGATTTAATGATATACATACTGATTTAAATTTCAAGGGAGTTATGAAAAAATATATAGGTTGGTAAAGTTTTGGAATAATAAATTAACGAATAAATATAACAATATCAATAACGACTAATTTGTATAATAATTTAATTATTTGATTATTATATAAATAACAATAAATTACAAAAGAGATATTTAGATCAAAATTGATTGAGATACATAAGTGACAAGATGAAAACTAGTACAATAACTATGTAAGGTGTTGTAAATAATAATGAGTTACAAACTCCCATGGACAATAGTGGGGTCCTATAGATAGTAGCACATCATACTATTGTCTTCTATGCCATGTTAGTGTCCTTTAACAATAGAGATAGTGAGATTATAGGTGGATCTTCACCTAGTTTTGATAAATTAATGATGGTTCACTTTCTATTCCCTATTTTGACTAATTTCAATCAAAAACCTTAGGCCTCCATGTTTATTAAGGTATTTGAGGATCACATGTAGAAAAAGAGTGGAAGTAGTAAGATAGGCTCGACATGACCTAAAAACCCCATGTGTTAAGTATTGCCTACATACCAATGCATTGAAAGGGGATCAATCCCAATGTAGTTCTCCTAATGTAAGTGCTAGTGAAAGTACAAATGCAAGTGAATGCTAGTATGAGTGCCAATTTGAGTGTTTTGAGTGTTATTTAATACTTTAAATTTGAGTAATCTAAGATCTAGGCTACCATAGATGTATGTATACAAAATTAGGGTAGAATACAGATCAATGACCTTGATTTTCATAATTTTTCTAAGTTTATTTATGAGTATATGCATCTAATTTCCATCTAGGGGATAAATGAATGAAAATGGTCTATATATAATGTTCTGGTGCTTTTCAAGATGTGAAATAGGTACAAGATAACCCTAAATTTCTTTAAGGATTAAAAATATATCTATTGGGAGAGTAAAGATCAAGTGGACATTAACGCTTCCTTTTGGTCAATAGTGCAATGTAATATAGTCTAAAGGATCACACTAATGTCCAAGTGGTAGCCATGGGGAAAAAAGAACTTGGGTGCCTTAGAAGTGGCTTAGTGTTGATTTTAGTATGTTTGGGAATGGGTTTGACTCACACAAAAGCTATGAAATGATTAAGAGAGGCCCTGAGATAGGTCTATGGCTAAGATAAGGATAAGGTGGTCTTAAGTGACACTCATTTCACTAAAATTACATTTTATATGACTATATTTACCCCATTTTATTATAGAAATTTAGAAAAGTGAAATGACTAGGATAAAAGAAAAGAAATGTACCTAGATATACCTAAGAGGTGAAGCTCATGAATTTGGGATTTAATCTATGAAGTATGCTCCATTGCATGTCCTATAAATGAAACATGAGATAAATCAATATGGTGTAAACCTAGTGAAAAACTAGTGGAAATGTTTTTAGAGTAACAACATGGAGAATGACATGGAGATTTTATTTCATCTAAAAGTACTAGTTCCAAAATAAACATATGGGAATGATGTGACATGCACATACCCCCAACTCTACTATCTATGTATATAGATTCTAGATTGAGTCATAATAATCTATGTCTAAGTATTTATAACTGAAACATGAGTGATCATGTAATGCATGATGCCCCCAATCTAAGAAAACTTATGTAATCTATGTAATAAATAATTATTTACTAAACTTATTTGCTAATGTGTGATTGAGATTATGCAATTTTAAATTGTAACTATTATACCTTTATGATAATTTCATAATTTGATGTTTTTGGGGATACTAAATAATAGTGTAGTCCCTTGATAATAGTGCACTGTGCTAGTGTCCTTTGTGTGATTCTATTGACCAAATGTGTTGTTTCTATGTAAAACTAATACTAATCTATATGTGACTTTTTTTAACTATGTTTTTCTAAGTCTGGGGTCTGTAATCTATGTTTTCATGTTTAAAATTAAGTTCTAAGTATATTAGGATGGCTTGATCCCTATGTTAAACTATTGTGAATTCCCCATATTTTTAGGGGAGTTATTGAACCTCTACAATAACTATCATCAAAATGAGATCTATGTATTATGTGTGTTATACTAAAAACATATGATATCTACATGATAAACTAATATAATGTGTATACATGACATTAGAATGTAAAATAGTCTAAGCATAAGTTTGTAATGTGGCATGATGCCCATCAAGGCACCCAAGGAGGAAGGGGAGATGCATGAGGTCCCTCATGACATAAAAAACTAAGTGTGTAAACAACAATCAAGAGACAAGTGTCATGGCCATAACACATACATGAAATCATACATACAAACACATGAGGCATGCAAAGTAGACCAAGCGGAAAAAATACAAGGTACATGGGCACATGTCACCAAGTTTGAGAAATTCATACATACAATGACATGTTCAAATGTCCACATATGAAAACAATAATCAAGATTGGCTTAGATCCACATATAAGGACATGTTCAAATATACACATACATAATCAATAAACACGTACAAAGACATGGGAATATGTATAAAGTATACACATTACGAAAGGAATTGGATTAGATAAATATAAAAATGGAATATCATATTACCTTAGGTATATGTAGAAGTAAAAAGACATAATCAAATCTAAACTAGTAAAGCTAGAAATGAAAGTATACATAAACATGTGGTATAAATCCATCTAAGAAAAAAGATGTACATAAATTGAGTCTATAATACTAGTAGTTAGTAAAAATATATGTATTATAGGATTATCAATATCAAGTTATAATCAATGCTAAATCTGTGATGTGGAGTATATAAAGATATAACCTTGCAAACTAGAATTTCTGTAATATGATGCCCCCAATGGGATGATGTGTTAAAGTTGAATATGTGTATCTATCTATGTTTCCCTAATGGGTAGATAATAACAAAACTATATTTATGTAGGGGACCTAAGTCCTTTAATGATCTATGAACACTTGAAGAGAAAAAGTGAAACATGTATGATAAAATTTACTATACTAGCATATATAACATATATAGTACCTAGAAAATAGAAGGAATGTAAACATGGAAATGCATACAATCTAAAATTTATATTTTTTGAGAAAATATTTTTGTATTTTTGAAAGTATTTTATTGTTTTTGTGTTTTCTAAGTATAAATTATATACAAGCATCATGAAAATGAAACTATATAGAAGGAGCAAGGTAAGAGGAACTATGTACAAGTAAACTATGAGAACATACTAACCGATAAGTCTTGAAAGAGACCCATTATCATGGTGTCCTATATCAAATAAAGGAAGAGTGAATGTATGTGCTATATGAGGTGGTATCTAAGATCTAGAAACTATATTTACTAAGTGATATGTAGTTAAATCTACCTATGGAGTGGGGAATTACTTTGTGAAGTTGACTAAATAAGCCTATGAACTTTGGGGTTCTTGGGGACCCATATGGTAGAAGAAGTTGTGACTATCATGGGTGCTCTATGATGTAAAATTTATCTAGATGGTAATGGGGAAGAAAGAGGCTCTCTAGAATCCATAACATGTCTCTGATGTAGGGGTTTATCTAATAAAGGTCTTTATGGGAGAGTATGTGTACGTGGTAATGTTATAGGAGAAAACTTCACCTGTACTAGAGGCTCAACTAATATCAGAGGTGTGATAATGGAATTTATGTGTGGAGATATTACAAGTGGTTAATATGTAATTGGTTGTGTAATAGGTAAAGGATACTCATATGGAAGGCCCCTGAATATAACTACCTGATTAACATGTATATACTCAAGAAATCTATGTATAGTAGATAGAATGGATAGAAGCTACTATAATCCAAGACCTACCCAATAACATGTCAAATGTGTCATCACTATTTATAAATAAGAATATGGTGGCCACATATGCAGGACCAACTTATAATAGAAGTATAATCTCCCTGATGGAGCTCTAAACATGGCTATTGAAGCAATGAATAACTATATCTTTTTGAGAAAGATCTTAATCTGAATAACCCAAGTGATGTATAAGTGTAATAGTACACATATTAATGCTTATCCCATTTTAAACCATGACACTATAAATATGATGATGATGATCAATGTAAGCTTGTACAAATATTACATATAAATCCAAGTCATCATCACTGATCTCCTACTCCAAAAAAGTGATGATACGTCTAGCTAGAACTATAGTTTAATACACACCAATGATATTATTTATAGGGTGTGTGTCCATCATATGAGTATGATAAGATGTTATTGGTGGATGTTTCTAATATGTATGATGAACACCTAAAGTGTATATTGTCTCATTATTTTTATGATTTGGAAATGGATTAGAAAATATTTTCATTGATCTCACTTCTATTGGTTGTGGTCTGGGTGCCTCTATAGGAGTGCTCACATCAATGATATTAGCATTTATCAAATGTTGAATGTTATGTCATAAGCTGATGCATCTATTTGTAGTATGGTGTGGTGCCCTATGATGATCACAAAATGCATTAGAATAATAATTATTTGGAAGATGCCTAGTCATATCAACCTCTATGATGGGAGGGAGAGATATGACATTACATTCCAAGAGTTGTTAGAGAAGATGTTCTAGCAATTAAAGAATATTTATGAAATATATCCTTAGAAGAGCTAATAAAACCATGTGAGAAGTTGGATCTAAGGCTTCATTAACTATTATGTTTTTCCCATTCTTATTTTCACTGGGCCTCATCTTATATGGGGGCTTATTAGAAATCCTATTAGGTGAATCTAATCTAGTCATGTACTTTAATTTTCCCATGGAGAGAAGCTTGACTTCATGTTAATTCACTATATGACATAGATATATGAATGATGTAATTTTTTTGAATATTATAGCTTCACATAATGTTGGTAATAAAATTTTCTTGAATATGTCTTGAAGTTCTCTATCTTCCATGGGCCTAGTCATATTTTCTAATATAGTTTTATACCACAAGACATATTCAACTATTGGCTCATTGGATTTTTAGTTGAGTTGTGTAACTTGAACATATGAAAAATTATCATTGATTTTTATTGAAAAGTGTGCCAAAAACACATCTACCCATGGATTAAAATCTATGATATATTTATTAATAAAATCATAAAACCATTATAATGTATAGTCTTTTAATTTTCCAAAAAACAACTTAGTTAGGATCCAATCATTGGACACATAGTCCAAACACACTACATGAAAAGAATTTAGTTGATGTTTTGGGTTACCCTTAACATCATATAAATTAAGCTTTGGTGCCAAAAACCTAGAGGGAAAAGGAGTTACCACTATATATTGTGCTAAAGGTGTATATAGGAACATATGAGAGTCTAAGGAATAAGATGATATAATAGCACCCTGTTGAAGATGTAATACCTTAGACTACATATAATTGATATCCTACCTAATGCATTATACATATAAAGAGGAGGGATGTGTACTAAATATAAGACATGATGTCATTGGTGAGATTTGGCTAGTTTTAGTAAGTTGATATAGAATTTGATTTGCCCTCGTAATAAGTGTAATAATATTAGTATATGTGGGGTTGGAGGATTGACCAAGTGATATGTTCTTTATTTCCAATATAGCTTGTAAAAACTATGCATGGTCATGGGGCTATTATGTAAGTCTATCTATGAAACTTTTTAAGACCTCATATTTATTAATTATTAGATTATCATCATATAGGGGAGGGAGTGTGTCCTGAGTCCCATATTATGTATCATAAATATATTGATTGTATTGATAATGTTAAGATGTATTATTATTAAAGTATAAATCATTAGGATGTGAAAGATCAATGAGGGGGGTTGTAACTGGTCCTTTATCCATGATATATGTTTGAATGAAAGAAATCTAGGTACGCTCAATAGGGTTACCATTAAGCCTAGCACTTGTTATTAAAGGAAGAGTTATAACTTTTTAGATGACATATAGTAAACAAAACAAAAGAGGGATGATATAATAGAATATATGAAATATAAAAAGATTATCATAGTAAATGGAAAAATGAAAAAGAAGGATATAAATTCGAAGAACATCTATGGCTAGGGTTTTATACTATTCTAAGTAAGTCGTGTTCACCAAATGATTTAAATTTTAAGCAAGTTATGGAAATAAAAACCCTAGGTTGTTAAGTGTTGGAATAATAAATTAATGAATAAATATAATAATATAAATAATAATTGATTTATACAATAATTTAATTATCTAATTATTCTATAAATAACAATAAATTACAAAATATATACTTATCTAGAAAATGATTAAGACATACAAGTGATAGGCTAGAAATTGGTATAATAAATGTGCAAGGTGACATAAAAAAATCAAGTGTCAAAAACCCTTTTGGACAATCATGCAGTCCTCTGGATAGTAGCAAAATATGCTAGTGTCTTCTATGTTACTCTAGTGTCCTTTGGTAGTAGGGACAATGATATTATGGGTGGAACTTTTCCTAGTTCTAAGAATTCTATGCCTATGTGAATGAATTATAGTTCATTATCTATTCCCTATTTTGATTGATTTCAATGAGAAACCCTAGGCCTTCATGTTTGTTAGGGTATGTAAGGAGCACAAGAAGAAAAATTATAATATTATTAGGGTAAATTGGATGTGACCTCAATGCCCCATGTGTTGAGTGTTGCCTACATACCAATACACCAAAAGGGTATCAATCCCAATGTAGTTTTCCCAATTTAAGTGTTGGTGCAAGTACAAGTGAATGCTAGTATGAGTGATGATTTGAGTACTTTGAGTGTGATTTGAGACTAGAAATCTAAGTATTCTAAGTCTTCATTGCTCTAGATGGATGTATGAAGAATTAGAGTAGAATAAAGATAAATGAGTTTGATTTTCACAATTATTTCTAAGCTTATTTATGAGTATTTGCATCTAATTTCCATTTAGGTGATAAATGAATGAAAGTTATCTATATATAGCATTCTGATGTTTTTCAAGATGTGAAATAGGTCTAAGTTGATACTAAGTTGCTTTGAGGAATGGAAAGATATCTGTTGGGAGAGTAAAGATAAATGGGACATTAACACTACCCTTTGGTTAATAGTGCAGTGGACTATATTCCAAAGGAACATGTTAATGTCTAGGTGGTAGGAATAGGGGAAAAAGAGATTTGGGTGACTAGGGGTTACTTAGTGATGCTTTTGGTATATTTGGGAATGGGTTAGACTCACAAAAACTATCAAATGATCAAGAGAGGACTTAAGATAGGTATATGGATAAGCTAAAGATAGGGTGGTTTCAAGTGACACTCATAGCACTAAAATTACATTTTAGATGACTACACAAACATGTGGTTTGATCTTGTTCTTATACTTAGTCATTGAGCCTTGGAACATATACCTCAGAACTTTAGTCACAAATAAGTGGGATGTTAACACATGGCACAATCCTATCAATTTAAAGGATCATAGGGTCTATTTTATTCTTGGCTATGTATGCAACCTAAAAATTAATAAGATGCTACCATGTGGATGGCCCTCATTTTTATAGAGGGTCATCTACTTTAAAAGTATGTGCTTCTACCTATAAGCTCTAGATGAGTTGGATGCTACCATGTAGACAACCCTTATTCATCTAGAGGCTTAGGGGACTTTGGGACTTGTTCATTTCACTATTTTTATATGGAAGAATGAGATAAAGACACGTGAAACAATCTCACTAACCCATATGCTCAAAGAGTCCTTGTCTTAGTTGTTGGAGTTGATAAAAGTAAGTAACTAGGATGAGGACACGTGACACATTCCTAATTTATCGAGTGCTTAGGTGAAAAGAAATTATAAACCTTTACCTAATAATCTATAGATAAGTGAGATGAATACACATATATCAATATTATTAATTTAAGGTCCCACTAAAGAAAAATACTTAGTTGATTTAGAACTACTTCATGAAGAAGTTGGGTGCTGACATATGGAATGATCCTAGAGATCAGGGCCTAACCACTAGAATTTAAATTATAGGATATGACTATTAGAATTTAAACTATAGGGACATATCAAATCTTAAATTTGAATGTATTCTAGGTGAGAAAGAGATGTACGATGATGGTCTATGCAAGGAAACTTTGGTAAAATGACTAAGTATGAAAAGTCACTCATACTATAGGGGATCTTTCTAAGTTGGACTAAGAATGTTTTAGTAAGGTTATTCTACCTAGCCAAAATAATCTTGGGGAGAAAAAATAACCTTGGTAAAAAATAAATTTATCTCAGTTAGTCCATAAATCCAAAATCTAAATTTGATGAATGCCACAACACTAAAAGCTAAATAAATGCATAAAATAACTTCAATAAACTTATCCATTTAAAAATTTAGACTCATGTATCAATCAAATTAATAGAGTAACTATGGGAATACTTAGTCATTTTAGAATCAGATCAAGACTTCATTGTGAATAAAAAACTCAGACTTAAGATGATGACATCCAACTTAGATTTGGACTGATTCATTTCATAACAAGACTTAAACATGAAATTTAAGCTCAAAGAGGGTCATTTGAATTTTTGAAAATGGGGCATGTTGGTCACAACACATATCAAATATCCCTATGCTTGGTAAGACTAAGAATAGAGTAGACATTGTCGCTAAACCTACCTAAAGAGGAATCATTGTATGCCCAATTTTAATTATATATATGTCCATTTAATGCTTTAACCACTTTTTATCTATCTTGTAAATATTCTTTGTGTACCTAAGAGTGTGAATAAGTTCCATTGTACATGAATTTTTACTTGACCCATTATCGATCATGACACTATGTTTCCTTTCAAATTTAATTAATAAGTGTTTGCCAATGTTTAATCTTAACATCCTTACTTTATTTAGTCTATTCACTATTTTGTTAAATTGCAATCTCTATGATATCCTTCACTATTCTACTTAATGTGTTTCAATTATTGAAAACATCATTCAAACATCCCTATTTTTATTACATATTCATGTTAACCAATTGATAATGGTCTCTAACCTACTGGTATAGGTTATCACTAGGTTAAATAGGGTCACAACTCAACCTTGTCCACTAGTGTGACATTATCTCCCACTCTCTAACAATTAATTTCAATATTGAGACACTTAATGTTGTCCCTCCCACACTTTTATTAAAGTTGGTTAATAGAAATATTTAATTTATTCCACTATATAAACACATGAAGGCCACTCAATATCTCACTTAATCTACCTAATAATAACTAGGTAATTATACTACACATTGAGTAAAAGAGCAATAACATTTTTAATTCAAATTATTATTTATTCTAATAGTCATAGGCTAAGTTTGAAGCTACTTTATTTTAGTTCAAGAGAATTCATTGTCAAGAATTCAAGTTAATTTACTAGTTGCATTCATATAGTGAAATATCAATATTTACACACTCACTTTAAAAGGGATACTACATGAGCTTGATGTATTTTTAGGCTATGTAGGCAACACCTAGATTTCATGGCATTTTATGAGGATAGCTCAACTATCCCCTTTAATGATTACCAAATTTTCATTTGATGTCCATTTGGTTTTTATTCAGGAACTAGGGATTGTTATTGTATAACTTATGTTTATCACATCAATGCCCATAAACATTTAACAGTGTACCTATGATAGTTGTAGGTACAAAAAAAAATCAATTGTGTAATTAACATAGACATGGGTGAAATCAATAGACAAAGATTTAGTGCATTTCATCCACCCTATTGTGGCCATGTCTCATTACATCACAATTTTTTTTGCAAGTGCAACATAGTTTAGAGGTATTTTTAGCTAGTTTTACATCAATGATCTACCTATATAGTCAACATAAGTCAAATCTAAGATAATTTGCATATTATAATGGAATTTACTATTTAAATATAATTTTAGTTTATATATTTTATTATATTTTAAATTTAGGTTATGTATATTATGTAATATAAATTAGTATTTCAATCATTTAATGTTTATAAAATTTAATTGTTAAATAAAAAATAACACATTAAACATTATGTTAAACCCATAAATTTATTAGAAGACTACTTGTTTAATTGATTATTTGTCCTAATATTTTATACAAACTTATGTAATTATTTATAGTGAAAGATCTAATCTTCAACTTTGGATATAAATCTACCACCACAAGTCTATCTTCTTTGACCTTGGATCTTAATCTGACATATGAAGAAATTATATTATAACCTTGGGTAACAAATGACATTGAAGCATTTTATTCTAACCTAAATTTGAATTTTAAAAATCTCTCTACATAAAAATATTGACTTTTATTTTTTATTTATCTTCTATTTCTTGCTACTTATTTTTAGCAATTATTCTCTAATAGTTATATAACTACATAAATAACTATCATTTTTGGCTAAGAGATGACCTATTTTACTAGAACCATGAAGTGAAGGATACTGACTAAATACCTAGGCCATTGATATTTATTTACATATATTTGAGTTTATCTATACCTCAAAGAATATTGGTAACACCTAGGGCCCCTTGTTTACACCATAGGAAGCCATTAGCCATTTTATTTGTGGTGCACCTAATAGGAGCGTATCACCTAGGGAAGTTACTTATATACTACCATCAAAGATGGGATATTGGGTTATATTCATGATTTTTAATCTATAGTTAGTGCTATCAAAATTAGGACAACACTAATACATTAATAAGAATGTATATTCAAGAGCCCACATAATTAATCAAACCCTTATCTAGATCACCCTTTATACCTTGATTTTACTTGTATTGTATTCATAATCATCAGTTCTTTTTGTACATGTAAGATACTTTGATTGTAATAAGAACTTTATTTGTTACATTTAATGTATTTAAATTCATTATATATATCATGGATAGTCAAAATAAATATGATAATGATGTTCATCCTCTAGATAAATTATTCTCTACTCTTATTAATTTTACTTATGGCGATGAATGGACAAATCATCAAATAAAAAAATTAGAGAAGAAACATATATTAATGATGATGATTTTTATGATGTAGTAATATATAAACAATTTTATTTTGATGAAAATTGGGAGTAAGAGTTCATAGAAATAAGTGGTCAATTTGACCTTGAGGAGAAAAATACACCTCTTGATTCATCTTTGAATCCCTATTTAAATTCACCTTTAGACCCCTATATGGATTTAACTATTGATTAATCATTGAATACTTCTTTGGATTCACCTCTAGACCCCTCTTTGGATTTACCTCTTCATTCATCCTTGAATTCCTCTTCAGATTTGCTTCTAGATTCCTCTTTAGTTTCCACTATGGACTTACCTTTAGATTCCACTTAGGATCCTCCTTCACCTTCTTATTTGAACAATAATTTAGAGAAAAATGAGAATTCCAAAAATTAATATTTACACTCTCTTAAATTTCCACCTACCATCCCAAAGGAGGAACCTTATCCTTGCACATATAACTTCTCTTTCAACCTTACCAATGTACTTTATTGCATTCACACTTATATAATAAATACACAAAATATTATTAAAGAAGGATGATGTTCACAAAAAAAATCATGTTACTCCTTCCCTTAAAGTGAAAAAATACCACATGATGTCATGCTTTTAGCCTAGTGTTATGACATAATGACAATGCATCTCATGCTAGTGATACTTTTTTCAATGTTATAAGTAAAAAAGAAACAAGTGATACATATATGTCCAATGAATATACCCATACCAAAGGAAAATATCTATATTTCCACATTATTATCCTATAATAACTAGTGTTCCAATGGCTAAAATTTACAATATAATGAAACCCTTAAATGAACCCCTTAAGAACCTCAACATGCCTTCCCAAGAAGTCATATCCTTAATGCATGTTTTAGGTGATTTACAAGATAAAGTAAATCAATTATACTTAGTAACTGAAGTGTATCCCATTTGGGTTGACTCCAATGATATCTATGGTAATCCTATTATACATAACATATGATATGGACCTCTCTCTATAGACACTATTTATAAATTATATAACACCTCAATATTAGACACTTGGAAAATACATATCATGGATGTAACTTCAAATTACATGTTAGTAAAGGTTATTGAATCATCAAAACATGATAATGATGATGATAGATATGATATACTTCATGTGTGTATAATAGTGTATTGTGTTCATAAATGAGTTTGGATAACAAAAACATAGTAAACATTAATTAACCTGCATTATTTAGGAATTAAGAACAACCAATGTTTCATAAATATAAATAAAGCATTAGATATAAATTAACCAAATATTATACATGAGAATACATGTAAGGAACATAATAAGAAATCTCACAAGTAACCATAACCAGATTAATCTCTATTGATATCTTCAAAAGTGGAATCCTTTTCTTCTTATAAACATAGGTATATATAAACATTATAGTCTATGATTATTCATCTTCTTCTCATACTTGTGGTAAAAATGGAGTCTATTCATATTATATCTTATTATAAGTCATGAAGATAGGATAAAAGAGATTATACAATGATAAAATGAGTACATAATGTATGCATATTAGACAAATATCCTTCACAACTTTGCAATATAAATTATTATACCAACACTTTCTTAGACTTAAAAGATGGTCTCATCCTAAAACAATGTCATAGGATCCTTCAAGAATGCACAAGTGACCAGAGACTGAAGAAGTGGTTAGACCAATAAGATTTTTAGTAATCACTCAAGGTGCCATTTTTAGTTTTGACCTCTTACACACTAATTAGCCACCCTTTTAGATTTTCAACTAAGTAATATACCAACCTATCACCCTTTTCAAGTTTAATAGGATAGAATAACTAGGTGGTTTCACTTTATGGGTTTTCAACCTCCCTAACCATACTTATCTTACTAAATCATCCCCAATACAAAATGTTATACAAAATTTATAAATTTTTTACTTTGTGTAGTACTTAACTTGATGGTGGTCGCATGGATGCAAATGATGATTGACCAAAAGAGTCCTTAGATTAGGATTACATGACTTTGTGCTGAGTAATGATCTGATGGAGCTCTAAAGGTGGCCTATACATAGGTGTATTGAAAATATAAGAGGCTGCACTAGAAAAGGGGGTCAGATCCATCTTGTAGGCATTCTAATCCAACATCACTTCTTGGATCAATCATAATAACGTACATAATAGAGCATGGTATCTAATGATCTGCTTGAGATACATGTCATCTTTTATGCTCAAGGATACCTTGGTGTTTATGACCCTTATCTAAATCTATCCATCCAACTACTCCATATTATTTGCATTTCATTGAGCTTAAAGGCCGATGAAGGAACTATACAAAAGTTGTCTCTACCAAATTAGAAGGCTATCATGCACATTATCCCTAGCATTAAGTGACTCCTAAATGGATACATACTTCTCCTACATAATGGTAGTGTGGATGATCATGGTTGCTTTGGTGGTAGTGGGCTTTATAAAGTTTGCATTGGGACTAACTTAGGAGCTATCTAGTTGCTCCTTCCAGTCCATCAAGTTGTGTGCAAATTGTTGTGTTTGAAGTGTAGTAGTGTCCATCATGCTTTGATACTCCTCCAATAGCATTATAAGTGTGGTAACCTAAATATTAACATCCTTCCCCAATGTTTTGATAGCATGGAGTTTTTGTCCTATGCACTAGTCTTTGGTTAACTTAAAGATAAGTGTCTGAGGCATTATTAGACATGACTTGATCCCTAATTTCTTAAGTGACCAACTTAAGATAAGTGTCCTAGATATGTTTGGTAGCTTCCTGTAGGTGATAATTTAGCTTGATGTTATCAACCTTATATTTATCCATTTATTGTTATAGATAGGTGGCCTTATATGCAATGGACTCGTAGAATGTTGTAGTGCCCTATAATTATTTCTTTAGTGGTAGTATAAAAACATCTAATGAAGCATCCTGCTAAAGGGGGGATGTTGCTAATGTTCCTATAGTCACTGAAGGGTTGGGTCATGGCATGGTCTAAATTGGAAGAGAGAAGGTGGTGTGATGAACACCCATAGTTGGAATGTCCCATAGCTAGAATCCTCCTAAATTCAATTCTAGTTGTGTTCTTATTGAAAATGTGGGTTGGTCTTCTTGTTGCTCTAGTTGCTCTGAACCAAATTGTTATTATTTAGGCACTTGTTGTTGATATGTCATAGCCTCTACTATAGACTTCACATGTTGTGCAACATATTCATCTTGTTTTCTCTTAACTTCTTCTATTGCCTTCTTATTGATCTTTTTTTACATAGCTTTCTTTTTATCCTGTTCCTCTTCTTGCAACTTTTGCACATGCTCTTCTTCCTTTTTCTATTCCTTAAACATAGTAACCTTAGTTTGTTTGGCCTTAACCTATGCCTATACCACAAGTTGAATTTTCATCTTGGATTCACTTGCCTATTTTTTCTATACTTGGGATTGATATTTGTGTTGGGCTTTATCTTCTTCCTCTTTATTCTTCTTCATAGCTTCTTCAACTTGCTATTATGCATGAGTGGAATCCTTTAATGCCTTCTTTTCTTGCACCATTACATATAATTGTTGATTATCTTCTTTGACCTTATCTTTGGTAGTGATCATAACATATTTTTTCTTATACTCTTCATCCATATTCTTATGATGTGACTTATGTCCTTACTTTGCTACATTAGCAACTTTTTGTGCCTTCTTGGCCACCTCAAGAGCCTTTTATCGATCACCCTCTACATCTTGGGCCTTTTTTGTGGCCTTAGCTTATTTATCTTACCAAATTACTTTTTATGCTTGTTATTATTCATCTTATTCCTTTTGAAATTTATTTTCTTCCTTTATAACTCACCATTATGCTACATGAGCTACTTCCTCCCATGAAGCTTATTATTCCTAAACTATATGTTGTTCTAGTGTGAGATATTCAACCTATAGGGCTTGTTATGAAGGTGAAAAATCTCTTGGATAGACCATGGAGACATGTGATTTATTATTCCCCAAAGTAACTAGCCTACACTTAGGTGGTGGTGAAGTCAAATATGGAGAGGTTGTACTTCTTGATCTATGGCTATCCTATTGAAGGTGCATTCTTTGAGGGTAGGCAAAAACATAACCTCTTACCAATTTTGGGTCTACACACTAGAAACTCCTATGGAAGTTTAATAAGGGTATAAAAACATCAAGGACTAAAAATATGGTATAAGATTACTACTGGAAGAAGTTAACCCTTATTTGCATCTTCTCAACTTCTTTATATATAATGTCACCCATAATGGATGTAGGTCACATGGTGGTAGTTCTACCCACAAACTTAGAGGAACCTTCGTATGCACTTGGAATGTGAACACTACCTTCCAAAATAATAAATCCTTCTCCTCCTCTTTGACATAAAAATATACTACCATATTTGTGACCATTACCTAATAAACCTCTTGTTTTTCCATGCCTATCTAAGGTAGGTTGCATGAGCTTATGATTTGAGGCACCCTAGAGTCATCTAGATAGGTTACATTGTTCTTTATTTTGCACTTTAGTAGAGGAGATGATGATTGTTTATTGATGGAGAGATTGCACTTTTTTTTATACACATTTGAATTTATGACTTCCTATTATTATTGTACTAAAGGGATTATTGTTCTAGGTGGTATGGCTTGGAGTAGTGTTGCATGCTTAGTTGCATAGTCTTTTTGCTTGGTGATTTTGGCCTATACCATGGCCATGGTAATAAATAATGGTAGAGGTCCAAATGGAAACCTTAGTATATCATGTATGTGGATGAACACACATTTTGATAGCAAGGTGATAACATCATGTTATCCTAGGTATTTCATGATGTCTAGTGATACTTGAGGATGTGTGGTGATCAATTCTAAACACTCCTCCCACATTGTTTTGAATTTAGCCTCATGGGCTAAGGCACCATGATTAGGCATCCATATTAGGTTATATAATTTCTTCACTATTTATTATTTGGTGTCAAGGTGTACCTCTCCTTTAGGGGAGTTTTATTAGGTGAAATATAATAGAAATATGAGAAACTGGTACTAGAAGGTTTGCTTGAAAGTTGTGTGGAATTTGTTAATGTTTGTGATTAGCTTCTGAAAAAAATATTTAGGCTAATTGAACTACTCATTATGGTGGATCATGTGATGTTAATGTTTACCACCCCTTTTGGAATTTGTTTTGTAGATTTGATGGTCTACCAAAATATATCTATGATGCATTTGACTAAGATGCACACTATTTCATCTTTAATTTATTCAATTAAGATTCCTTTGGATCCAAAATAGGAGGCATACTTGTCTTATATGGATTTAGAGAATCCCATTGCATAGGCATGCCCAAATCTTAGGCCATTGCTTCTATGTTGATGACTATCATGGTGTCAGGGACAATGTAAATGTTGCCATCATTGTAGTATCTAAAAAAGATTTGTACAATCTCCCCCAAGTCACCAAAAGTGGACATGAAAAATAAGTGCTTGATGTCTATGCTTGAAATCAATGTGGGATGAAAAGAGCTAATGGTTTTACAACATCAATGAGATCTGGTTGAAAGAATTTTTGGTTTACTACTTAAAGGTAATCAAATGGTGTAGGATCAGTGAATTTTGTTTTCTAAAGTGAAAGGTTGATGCCCATTGCCTCCATTTAGGCATCTATCAACATATTAATGAGTTTTGAATGATCCATGCTATTTAAATAATGAAATTTAAAATATTTTTGATTTCTATGCATTATAAATTAGCTCAGATCTTGAAACTTTAGACCATGAAAATATTTACAAGGATGAAATTCAGACTTGGTTCATAAATTTATGCCTTTATATATTTTTCACCTATTGGTTTATGCATAAATGCCATGCTGATTTGTTCATTTAACATCAATGTAAATTTTGATGTGGTAAATATTATCTGATCTAGAAATTAAGGTAATTAGTCATTAGTACATGCATAAGATATGCCACTATGTTCTTTGTTATTCTTACTAGAATACAAATGGATGATGTTGATCGATTGATAATTTAGTGAAGATTAGGTTAGTTAAACTTTAGATCTGGAATTAACTACTTGGGGATGACTATTATATGGTAAAGATATTGGTTGATGTGACTTGACTATACATTTTTTAGGCTTAATTACTTTTTTTCTCTCCTATTGACATCAATAATGGCTCACCTGAAACCTCTTACACATGATTAGCACATGCTATACTTATTATCCTATTTTTGAAATCAATTGAAGAGATCATCTAGAAACACACATGCACACACAAAAAAATAAACACATAAGAAAACATATAAAAATGGGAAATCCTAATCTACTCAGTGCTACTCAACACCTACTCTTTTATTAGAAAGAGATCAATTAAGTTTATAGGTGATAAGGTTTAAGTCTACAGACATTCACCCATCTTAGAAAAATGGTTCTTTGTATATCTCTTAAAACAATGGTTCTTTGATGGAATATTTCATTTATAACACAAGTCCCTTTCCATATAATATATAATTTACCCAAAAATTCTTTAAAGCAACTATCATATAATAAAATTGGTTGATCTTTATGAAATTTCTTATGGCATATATTCCTATCATGCTAATCTTTATGGCTTTATTTATGAACTTACTACATCCAAGATGATCTACATAAATAATCATCAATCCTATTTAGTTTTATAAGGATAATGGTGAGAGACTCATGATCCCTTAGTCTCATGACCATTACAATGCATAGATTGGGTACCAAGTATTTCATCGACATGACTGATTCAAGCCCATAGACCAATTGGAATGGAGTTAAATCTATAACCCTCTTATAGTGTATGTAATATTACCAAATAATTATAGGAATATGATATTTAAAATCATCTATCTTGACATCACAAAACTTTGTCAACATATTTCCCAACACTTTATTAGAAGCCTCAACTTGGACATTAGCTTATGGATTGTACGCAGTACTTTTATGATGAGAAATCATAAATTCTTTAGTAACAACTCTGATGGTATTATTTAGGAAGTGTGTCCCTTGATCATTAAGGATATTGATGGGGCATGCAAACCTTATAATAACATTTTTGTAAAGGAACTTTGCTACATCCTTTAGGCCACAACTGGGCATCATAGTAGCTTCGACCCATTTTGTGAAGTAATCTATCACAGTGATAATATAACTTACTTTGCTACATTTACTTAGGGGATTGATAGGTACTAAAAAATGGATACCCCACTATTTAAAAGGTTGTTTAGCTAACAAAGGATGCAAAGGAATTTCATCCTTTTTGAGTGTATTACCCATGTGTTGACATATGTTGTAGTGTTATGCTACTTTATGTGCATCGTCAAAAAGGTTCAGCCACCATAACCCACTCTATAACAATTTCCTTACAATAGATTCTCCAAAAAAATAAATCATGATATTCTTTGGTGCACCTCTTGTAATAGATGTGGTAATTCATGTTCTATAACTACCCTGCATGGTAATTTATCCTTCATCAAATGATACAAGAGCCCATTTATAATAGTATATAGGAAAGCTTTGGTAACAAACTACTTCTTGTCTCTTTCTTGGTACTACAAAGGGAATATTATTTGTTCTAAGAAATTAGAAATTTCTTCAAAATTTTTGGGGATCATAGAAACACAAAAGAGATGGGCATATAGAGAATATTCTTGTAGTTCTTTTGGTTATTCACCATTTAGGATATGACTGAGATGGTCTGGTCTAACATTTTATCTACCTGATTTAACATTGATGCAAAATTAGAATTCTTAAAGAACATCAACCATCTTGAAATTTTTCCTCTAAGCATAATATTATTGATAAGGTAGCATAGGGCTTGATGATCTATGAAAACTTCAAATTTTTTCACAAGAAGATAGTGTCATAATTTATGTAGTGCGAACACTATAGCCAATGCTTCTCTTTCAATTTTCATCTAATTCTTTTCTATGTTAGACAAATTTTGGATTATAAAATGTATAAGGTGGTCTAATCCACCAAATTTATCTTCATAATCATAACACCAAATACGATACCAAAAGCATCACCATGAACATAAAAGGCTCACTCTAGCTGGGTAAAATGATAACAAGCACAGTAAAGAGTCTCTAATTTAGTTTTATGAAGGCTGTTTGATACTCAAAAGTCTAAATAAACTTTACACCTTTACATAGTAAATACTCTAATGGAGATGAAATGGATGCATATCCTTTGATAAACTTCCAATAGTACCCTGTATGACCAAGAAAATATCACACTTCTATGGATCTAACTAGTGGAGGCATAATAAGAATGAATACAATTTTTGCTTGGCCCACCAAAATCCCTTCACTATAAACTACATGACATAGAAAGACACCAAAAAGTGTAAAAAATAAGCATTTTTTTTCAAATTCAAGGCAATATATAGAGCTCTATAGAATTCTAACATGAGGTGCATCTTAGATAAATGTTCCTTAAACAAAGAAAATACTACCCAATCATCAAAATAAACTTCTAGAAAATAATGAATGAAGTCCTTAAACATAGTTATATGAAATAAAAAATGCATCATGTCTATAAATCAATCCTAACTTATACAAGATAGATCATACTTACACTTCTGATTGGGGATACATTAGATAATTAGGAACATGACCCTTATGGGGATCTACTAGACCTAATAAGGGGATCTCTTTTCCTAATAAATAATCCTAGGGAGGTTTCCAAAGCCTCTAGTCAAGCACAATCATGAAATAATCCTAACTAAGTCCTATGTTTTCATATTCACTATACTAATAATAAGTAAGTCAAAAATATAATCTAGTACTCACCAAAGCTTGTGGCACAATATGGGTGTTAGTAAATAAACACACATACATAGGAGAATCTCAATTAATCTATGTATGAGTAAGACCCTAATACATGAAGAAGAAGAGTAATATTATTTTAAGCTAATACTTATGCTACTTATATCTATTAAAGAGAGGATCAAAGTTAGATAATAATTACCTAAAAGATGAACCCATCAAGACTCAATCTCTCCCTTGGCCAAAGGGGCTTCACAAGATGTTCTTGTGGTTTATAAGGATCACTAAGAAAGGCCAAATCATCCAAGACTATTCCATAATACTAGATTCTCCAAGTAGAAGCTCTAAGCTAAGACTCCTTAATTAGAATGGTGGAAGAGCAAATTATAAATAAGTGCAAGTGAATAATAACTATTGTTCATTAGTAAATAATGGCAAAATGATCTTGTATATATATGGAAATTTAACCCTAAGTCCTTCTAAAAGTTTTGGCCAATAGGGTCAACCTAGTTAACCTAGTACTATTATGGATAAAAATTCACCAGGTCACAAGCTAGGTCATCCAAGAGCTGACCTAGACCCTAAATGAATTTTACCCATAAGAGTACATGGTCGACCCAGTCAACCTAGTATTGCATACTATCAAAAGGGTCTTAAGGTAAGGAAAAGAGGGATGGAAAGTGGGAAAATACTAAAGGAGTATGCAAAAAAGGAGTCATGGCTTAGGGGAATATTTTTAAGAGATGGTTAGATTGGTAACAAATGTAAATAAGGGACAATAATCTTACGAAACACCAATGATCTACCCATTCCTTTCTCGGTACACCCTTTTAGGGTATACACTTAGAGAGATAAAGTCTTTATGGGTTCCTAAAAGATATAAAACATCAATATTTGATAAAATTTGAAAATATTATGTGTATACATATACCGCACTCGAAGCTCATAATGTGTCACTAAGGTGCAAAAAGGGATGGTACTTTGAGAAAGAACATAGTAACACACAATGCTGATGCTAAAAAAAGGTTGTAGTATTTTAAAGCAAAAACAACTGAAAGTAAATGATGGAAATGAAAATTAAATGTATGCATACCTTGAATTACCTTTATCTCTAGATGGTTGTATGTTGTGTTTGTAGTTTTTATTGTGGATGGCACAAAGATTGATTTTAACAAACCCTAGAGTACAAAACTAAAGAGTAAAAACAAACAAATGTAGGAAATCCAAGATAATTGGTGTTATGTGGATGGGACATACTTAGAAATTTGGCAAGTTGGGGTGACAAGTGCTATGTTAGACCAAATCACAAAGTCAAAATTTAGATTAAATTGAGTAACTAAAAAACCAAGCCTAATAAAGATCAAAAAACTCAAACAGGTAAACCTCAAGTAAGAAAGGCAAACTCATTAGGTCAAACCAAGGATTACATGTCAAAAATAATGGTAATAAAACATCAATGTAAAAGCAGTAACAATCCTTAAATAAATATGGCCAAGAAAAATGGTAAAATAACATTGATGAAGGAGAATTAATAATACTTACTCAATCGTCAATGGAAAAAGGTGTATGAAAGGGAAAACAACATTGATGAGTGAGAAGTAACAAGCTAACCTCATTCAATAATGGAAAAAGGTACATGAAAGTAAAAATGGACTCAATTATATAAAAAGGGGTAGTAAAATCAATGATAAATGGTAAAAAGAGATTAAGGCATATCTAGAAATGTAGAGCCATGGTGTAAATAAAGTAATCCATAGTTACTCAAACATGTTGTTTTACTCTAAAGATAGACAAAACTGAAACAAAGTAGTGTTAACATGTTTTAAGATGTGAAGAATAAGGAGTATAGAAGATGGAAAATAGATTTAGAATCATAATTTTTCTATTAAGGGGGAAAATGAAATGGGTGGAGAGAAGAATGAAGGAAAAACTAAGGTAGAGGAACTCTTTATCAAAGACAATACAATCAAATTAGGTTTATAAAAACAAGAGGAATTTTGACCTTAAAGACTTTGAAGAACTTCTCCTAGCCACACAAGTCTTAGGTCAACAAATGAAGTATGTAGACCATCCCATGAAGGCTATATGAATAAAAATTAAAATAGACCTACCTTCCCAAAATGTGTTCCCCATTATTTAGGACCCCTTATATAGCTACCAATCTACTACAAAGATTGGGTACATATGTGATAAATTAGGTATCAACATAGAGTTTATTGAATTCTCCTATTTAAATCTATTGGCCTACTATACCCCAATATAACTCGGCTCTATTGTGAGGCTAAATATGGATTTTGAGCTTCAAATGGAGATAAGAGATGTTCTTTTAATCATGTATTTTGGTGTGAAATTGAATTTTGAGATTTATATGTTACATATTGTATATCATTGCCTTTTGATTCAAATGATTTAGCTTTTAACTGTCTTGATGAATGTTTTCTATTCCTCCTCCATATGGATTTGGAAAACTGAACATGGGTGCTAAAGATGAATTTAATTTGAATACTTGGGACTTGGTTTCTAAGAGAGAATTTTAGAGAGCATGGGGTCTAATATTCTCATTAATATAGGTAAAATAAAAGTTTTATCTTGACTTTATCCTTATTTTATCCCATGTGGAGTGAAAGGAAAAGAAACCAAGAGGAATAAAACATGAAACAATTTGAATTAATTCAAATCACAAAAACATATGACAAAGGGAGAAAAAAGGATACAATGATAGAAAAGTGTGATTCATTATCATAAGAATGAGGGAAGTGGAGGAAAACATGCTAACCTAGATTGTTTGTAAATTCCATCTATCAAAAGAAGGAAAAAATAAAGTTTGAAAAAAAGGGTCAATAACTTGTAACCCTTGTAAAACATATTTTAGAAAAGGAATGACAAGATGGTGATTTTATGAGGAAGGCCGAGTCCTATCCATGGTCTTACACTACAACTCATAAAATAAAAACCCATGAGGGTGCCAAAAAGTATTGGAAAAATAAATGAGGTAAGAAAGATGGTATTTGTGAGGAAGCCCTGGTCCTATCCATGGTTTTACATTGTAACTCACAAAAGATAAACCCAAGGGGTGCCAAAAAAATGTGTAAAAAGTATGAAAATAAAGAGACTATAATATATCATGAGGAAGATCGGGTCCTATCCATGGTGTTACAATGCAACTCATGAAGAAGGGGGAAACCAAAATACCAAAAGGAAGGACTAAAGTTTATGAAAGGAGAGAAATAATATAAAGGGTGAGACCTATGTAAGTAACTTTCAATAACTATTAAATGGATAGCATATATAAAACATGAAAATAAGAGAAAATTTTAGGAAAAATAATTTTTAAGGAATTGCACATTGGTGGGCTCTTTGAAAACATGGACTTTATTAGTTTGAAGGTGATAGGTACTAAAACCAAGAATATATTTGACTAAATAGGGGCCCCACCATTTTTGGGTGTATTTAACTTCTTTATCACGAGTGCAGTCTAATGTAAGGAAAAGATCACCAATATTAAAAGTGCAAAATTTAACATATTTATTATGTTATTTGGCAATACAGGCCTTGTATTGGTGATTATGTTTTAAAGCAAAAAGATGGCATTCATCAAGGAGATCAAGGGTATGAGGCTATCTTTATGTAATTATTCATTGTGTATGATACCATGATGAGATATATATAGAGAGAGGGAAACTAAACTTATAATGGGAGAACTGACACAAACCATAAACTAGAGAGAATGGCATTACCCTAGTGGTAGTACGTATGCTAGTCTGATAGATCCAAAGAGCAGGATAGAGGTGAAGGTGACAATCTATGAAGGTTTCACAAATTGTATTTTAGAGAGTTTTATTAAGGATTTTATTAGTGGACTTAACTTAACAATTACATTACAGATGATAGGGTGTGGAAAATTTATGGTTGATCTTAAAATTAGCATAGAGTTGTTTAACATCCTTATTCTTAAAATTACCACCATTATTTGAAATGATAGTATGGGGAACACCAACATATAAAATTATTTGATTAAGGATGAATTTGGAGATGGTGGTACTAGTGAAATTAAAAAGGGGCATAGCCTCAACCCACTTGGTAAAGTATTTTGTAGATGTGATGATAAAGACAAGTCCATCTTGAAAGCAAGGTAATTTTCCAATGCGATCTAATCCCCACATGGAGAATGGCTAGGGAGATTCAATAGTTTGAAGCTCAGATGGAGGTGAGTGAATTATATCGTCATGAAGCTAGAATGGAGTACACTTTTTATCAAATTTGATTTCATCCTTTTCAAAAGTGGGCCAAAAGTATCCCATATATAGGCATTTATAGATTATAAAATGTCCATCATTGTGGCCACTACAAATTCCCCCATGTGATTACTCAATAAGAGGAGGGATCTCATCTTGCATAATACAATGGAGTAAGGTACCTTCAACATTATGATAATAAAGTATTTTATTTATAAATACATAATTAAAAGCATGTTTACAAATGAGTCTTTTCACAAGAGTTTATGTTTGGAGGATAAGTTTGGTGTCCCAAAAATTGAATGAT
This sequence comes from Torreya grandis, assembly GCA_037957365.1. Taxonomy (NCBI): domain Eukaryota; kingdom Viridiplantae; phylum Streptophyta; class Pinopsida; order Cupressales; family Taxaceae; genus Torreya; species Torreya grandis. The sequence continues at coordinate 592,538 of JARHVA010003481.1, read as the reverse complement.
GTCTTTATACCATGGGCTTTGTTAAATGGTGATAGCCTCAAACAAGTAGATCAGTGAATCTTGTGGTTGAGTCAAAGATGAAGATTTTCTTATTTGTATAATAAAAGTGGGATCTAAAAAACCTTAGTGGGGATGAAAAAGAGATGTTGAATAAGTAAGGGAATCAAGGATGGAATTTTGATCTTGAGGGATAGGCTTGATAGTGAAAGAGATGAAGTATTTAGCAAGAGTAGTTTCAATTTGATGATAAGAAATGAGATTCTTAATTTTGCATTAGTAATCACCATTGACTTGGTGGAAAATAAGCTAAAATTAACCTAAGGCATGTAGGTATTAGATATATAAGTCAAGAAAAGATCTCATACATAAGATTAGAGTTTTATACTCTACCATGTTATTGGTAACATCAAATGTTAAGAAAAAATCTAGAGGGATGATTTTGCCAAAAGGACTTGTAAGAATGCATCCTACCCCAGCTCCTTGAATGCATTTATCACCATCAAAGTGAAGGGTCCAAGTATCTTCATGTAAGTCGACATTAATTTTAGGAAGTTATTTGATAACTATTTTTGGTTTAGTAGGATCAAGGAGGATAACATATTCATAAAGATTACTAGGATTTAGATTAGTAATGAAGTTATGGAAGTAATCTTTAAGTGATATTGACTATTTGAGACCTTTAATATAGATATTATTATCTAGAAAACTATTTTAAAGGTGATTGGTATCTCACACAAGAGTTATAACAAGTCGATCAGCTATGATTTGTCCTTTGATAGCTTTTTCAGTAATAATGTGGAGATCAAATTCCATAAAGAATATCATCCATTTACCAATTCTATCTCTAAGAAGAAAGTCTTTGGAGAAAAAGTGATGAAGGGGGTCAAAATGAATGATGACATAAGTGGTCTGATAGAGCATGTAATGTCAAAGATTTTTAGCTATGAATTATATGGTGAGGTAGTCATGTTTGAATTTTGTATAGCATTTCTCATATTTGATGAGACCTAAATTGATGTAGTATATGGCATACTCTCTTCTAGTATCATGTTTTTGGGAAAGCATTACCCCAACTGATATGGGTGTGGAAGAAGTATATAGGATTAAAGGTCAATATTTTGAAGGAGGATGAAGCATACATAGGTGGGTGAATAAATGATTATTTCATATTGTCAAAGTCTTTCTGACAAGGATCCATCCATTCTAAAGCATTAACTTTCTTAAGAAGATAATTTATGGAGTGAATATAGTAAGCCATTTTAGGGATGAATCATCTAGTTTCCCCAATTTTTTGAGATAAGTTTGAATGTTTAGAATGGATCAAAGAATAGGTATGTTGATAATGACACTAATATTAGTAGGGTCAACATCAATTCCATAGAGAGAGATGAGGAATCCTAAATTTTTTCTAGATGTGACACCAAACACATATTTATAAGGATTTATTCTAACTCTATATTTGAGAAGATGATCGAAGATGATGGTAAGATAAAAAATATGAGTCTTATTAATTTTAGATTTATCAATGAGGTCATCCACATAGGTTTTGACAATTTTGTAGATAAGATCATGGAAATAATGAGTCATTGCTTGCTGATAAATGGTTCTATCATTTTTTAGGTTGAAGGGAATTTTCACATAGAAATAGGTGACCCATTCCATGGTGAAATTTGTTGTATATTGGTCATCTAGAGAAATGTGAATCTGATTGTATCTCAAGAATCCAACCATAAGAAATAACATTTCATAACCAACTATGGAATTGATAATGGCATATATCAAAGGTAAAGGAAAATTATCCTTGGGACAAGTGAGATTAATATTATGGAAATCAATGAAGATGTGAATGACCATAATGACATTTTTCTAAATGGGAACTATGTTAAAAATCCATTCATAATAGTCCTTTTATTTGATAAGTTTAGCATCAAGAAGTTTAATGATTTCCTTTTGACATAAAGTGGAAACTTTGGGTGGAAATGTTTACTACTTTTGATGCACAAGTTTAACATTTTGATGATGTTATGCACCACAAAGCTAGGTTCGATACTAGGCATGTCCTCATATGAATAGGCAAATATATCATAATATTTATCAAAAAATAGAATAAAGTTATTGTATTTGATAGGTGAGAGTTTGTGAGAAACTATAATTGGTTGAGGGCATGATGGAGCACCATATTTTATGTGAGTAGTTTATTTGATAAGCATGGAATTACAATTTTGGAAGTGGTATGGTGTATTATGTAAAGAATAAATTAGATTAGCTTTAGGATCAATGCTAGCAATGAATTTGTTAAAGCTATGGTTTTACAATTCCCAATTTTGTGATGTTCCTGAGGAAGTTGAGGTTCTCAGGCATGAATTAGTTCAAGAATAGATTCATGTTAGGAAAATTAGGAAGAGGACCATAATAATGAACATCTACTTTGAGATTGATAATTTGATTACCATGGAGATCATATTTAGAATGTATTTAATGGACATCAGTGGCCTTGGCATCTAGTGTAATCTCAAGAGTAGGATAAGTAGATGCATTGGATGGGATTGGTGTGTCATTATTTTCATTGATTGGGAAGGATCACATGTAATAATGGGATATATAGTTGGTAGATAAGATACAAGAATTTTTAGAGGTTTGAAAGGTATGATTTATTCTACCACCCAAGGAGAATAAATAAGTGGAGAATTAATAGGAGGCACATGACCTTTGGGATCTAATTCATGATCCATGGAAATGGTATGAATATCATAGTTAAAAGCATGGATTTGAGATAAGGTTTTTTTTAAAATGTTGAACATTCAAATATCGAGATTGAGCTTGGGTCATTATGTAATTATCATCATATGTGGGAGAAATGGTACATGCTTAAGATTTAGGGGGAGTTTTAGAAGGTGAAATCATAATATTATTAAATGTACATGGAGACATGATGAGAGGATTATGAAATAATTTATCCACTTTGTAATCATTAAAAGTGAAGGAATCATCTCATAAAGAAGAATCTTGAGAATTACATGGAGAGAGAAAATTAGTGATATCATCAATGAGGGGAATAGTATGATCCTGATATAATAAAGAAGGAGGAAGCCACTCCAAAATTTAGGGAGGTAGCTTGGTAACATTACAGGTATGTTTCAAATCATTAGGTTCATCATCATCTGAATTAATAAAAGTGACTTATAAATCATGATTGATGTTAATGAAATTGAGTAAAGGAGCACTATTGATCTTAAGAATGGTAGGAATATGATACTATAATTTTGGATTAAGAAGTTGAATACTCCCAGGGTTGGGATAAGCCTCATTCTTATACCATTTTCCATTATGTAAGAATTTGATGCATTGTCTACTAGAAGAAGCAATGACCCTCATTCTATGAGTCCTTGGGTGACCAAGGAGTATGTTATAAGATAAGGGTAAATCAAAGACCATAAGCTTAGTTTTAATGGTCTTAAGTACAATTTTTAGGGGAATCCAAATACAACCAAATGGATTTTGGTTAGTCTTATCAAAACCATGGTAGGTAAGTTGGGCTTACTTGATATGATCCTTGTTATAACCAAGTTGTTAGATAAGCCACAAAGATGTCACATTAATAATATAACCTTCATGAACTAAAAATTTATGAATAAGGTTAGTAATAATGGCTATTTTAATGAATAGTGGTGGATCATTAGCATGAAAAGGAATTTCATCATTAATCTTGTCTTCTTCAAGAAATTAAATATAAGGCTTGGAATAAGGATAAATGGTTTCAATGGTATGTACATTGGTAGGTTGAGGTTCAATAAAAGGTGGTTATTCATATATGGGAGATATATCTTTAATTTTTTGTAATTTTTGAATAAATAACTTGTTGTGATAAGGGGAAGTATGAACCAACTCCATAAGTGGAATCTTGTAAGGCACAGAGTCAAGCTATTCAAGAAAGTTCCAATGAGATGTAGAAGATTTAGTGTGATGTTTAGGAGGTAAGGTAGATTTTAAGGGAATATAAGTGGTTAGAGGTTTGGAAGGAGGAGGTGGTTCCTCATGGGCTTCCAAAGTGATATTAGTGGTTGTAGTATCTTTAAGAAGTTGTTCCTCTAAAGATGGTTTCTTAGGTTTGGAAACATGATCTTTGTGAGTTGGCTTGAAATGTTAATTGACCTTAGTAGTGTTAATATATTGATAATTAATATAATAGTGGTCATAATAAACATCAATGACACAAACATCCTTGGTATTTTTTTGATTATTATTTGTGGAAAAAGATTTTTGGTATTCAAGGTAGAAGATTTGGAAACTTATCATTTTTGAGAAGTAATGATGTACTCTTGATGATGAAGGTTGATCATGGATTCATGATTAAATGAATCACAAAAAATATAAGAGAGAAAAATTTTATTAATCCATCTACAATAGTCATGGTTGTGACCAATGTCATCATGCAACCAAAAAAAATTATTAGGGTCATACCACTTAAGAGGATTATTAGGATAAGTAAAAGGTTTAGATGGATGTAAAAATTATTTTATTTGTTGAATATTGAGTGGTGTGTGAGAAGGAGAATGAACGTTGGATTTGGAAACTCTGGGTTTGGTTTATGGATTATTTATAGTGATATAATTAGTAGATGTTTGAAAATATCCTTTAATAATTTTAGGATTAGGTTCAAAATGCTTCATGAGAAAGTCTTGATGTTTATATTGGTTAAGAGCTTCATTAAGTGTTTGGGGAGAAAAAGTGTGAACCTTATATTGAAGAGAAGGATTTAAAGTAGTTACAAAGAGTTTGAAAAAGTTATCATCAATCATGTTATGATCAACTTTATGGTCCAGAGATTTCTAGTATTTGATAAAATCATGACCTAATTCAATGGGAGATTTCTTAACATTGATGAAATGGCTAAGATAATTTTTAGGAAGAACATTATAGTGAAACTCTTTAACTAAAGGATTGACTAAATCCTCAATTTTCTAAATGTAATGTTGTGGAAGTTGGTTTTATAATTATAATACATCACTAGTGAAGGTTTTAACTAAGATTATAGTTGCGGTGAAAGTATTAGTTTGGATCCACTCTTTGTAAAGATTGATAAAGGCTTTGAGAAATGATATAGGTATTTACTCCCATCATAATTTATAGTTAGATATATGTTACCAATACTAATGGACATAATGAAGGGAGATGAAGGCTCATTTTGAATAGTTTCAAGCATTTTTTTATTCATTATAGGTTGAGGAATACAATTTCCTAAGGCATCTCTGAGAGGTGGAGGAATATAATTAGGATTGGCTTGAGGATGGTTAGTCAGATGTTGATTATCCATATTAATCAAATAATGTTGTAGTTGTATCATTGCAGAGGTGTTATAAGTTTACATTATGTTCATTTGTTGTATGAATTGTGCAAGAAGTTGAGTCATCAATTGGTGGGTTGGTGTTTATAGCATAACTCCCTAAATTGATATTAGGGGGAGGGTTATTAAAATATGGATTAGTAGTGGGATTATTAATTAGAATTATTTCAATTTATCCCACATTAGTTTGAAGAGTTTGAAGATGAGAATTGTCTTGATAAGTATAGAAAGGATTAGATCCACCTACTTCATCTTGAGGTGTGATTTTCACCATTTTATAAGTCATGGATGATGTAGGGGAAGAGGTTCCCCAAGAGTGAGGGTTCTCTTAGGAGTAAAGTAAAGGGAGAAATGAACATCCCATATAGCATGTAAATGGATTCAAGTTGTCCAAGAATATTTTTATATGGGACCTCATGATGACTTGATAGAAATGAACAAAATGCTAAGGTAGAGAAATAGAGAATTGAGTTAGATAGATAAGGAAGGTAGTAAGAGTACAAAGTTGACTGGGTCAACCTAGTAATGAAAACTAGGGAAAACAAAGTTTGATAAGAGTACATAGTTGACTAGGTCAATATAGTACTAAAAATAGGGTCTAAAAACTAAGAAATTAGGGATACAAAGTTGACAGGGTTGGCCTAGTATTGTAACCTAAGATAGAAAATAGGAAAATAAGGATATAGATTTGATAGGGTCAACTTAGTACTGTATCTTAGGGGAAAAAAAGAATACCATGTGGACAGGGTTGACTTAATACTATAGATAAGGGAAATAGATAGTTTGTAAGATACTATGTAAAATAGAATGATTATGTAATAAAAATAGGGAAAAATATTTCAATGTAATTTGAAAGTAAGAAATGAAAGGAAACACACAATCGATTGGGTCAATGAGGATGATCCAATTGAGACACACAACACACAACCTTACACCAAAACTAGATAATGAATTTTTTTGCAATACAACATACAATTAAGCAAAGAACAAGTAGTCAACTTGGAAAGTAAATGCTAAATAAGTAGTCATCCTGAATGTTGTTAGATTTTTAGAGTATGATTTTAAGTGTGATAGGAATTTGGATAAAAGTGAGGAACTAGAAATTAATCTATGTATGTTTTTAGGATGTTTAGGATGAAAGGGATCTATGTTGGTAATGGTACTAGCTTGGTATTGGTGCCTACCCCTCACTTCACACATCATAATGATAATGGTGTCAGGTGATTTTCCAATATATACCATTAAACACATGTTTATACTTGGATATAAAACCAAGTTGACTTGCCCCTTGGTGATGAAATATAAGTAGATAGGTCTTGGGTAGATAATTATATTAATGTGTTTTGAAATTATTTGATTTGGTAGTGTGTGTAAGAAAGAGAAAAATGTTACAACTAAATGGTATATTGAGAAACCACCTAATTAGACTATGTGATCTATTATAAGCATGCAAGCAACTAAAAGTGAAAGTGTGAAGTAATTACTAGCATATATATGTTAATTCCAACTTTGAAACATAGTACAATGTTAGTTTAGACAATAGTGTATGTAGAGATTACAGTATAGAGTTGATAATGTCACTAGTGTACTGCTAAAGTAAAGGTCTATTAAGAACGATGTTGATAGTGTCGACTTAGTCTTCTAGATAGAAGATAGAATACAAAACTAGGTCAACCATGTTGACCTAGTTCATTATATAAGGGAAGTTTTAAAGACTACAAACTATGAAAAATATAACTATAATGAATAATAAAAATGAAAGAGTAATAGAGAAATGAACCTTGGTGGGTTAGAAGATGTAGAATAAAGTGAGATTGCCATTGAAGTGCCTTGATTTTACTTACAAATTTTACCAACCATTTCAATTGGGTTGACTTAGTTCTATATTTCCCTATTTTTTGAAGCTTGTGAAGAATACTATACTGATAGTGTTAACCTAGTATGTTTTCTAGAAGGTATTATGTTAATTGGGATGACCTAGTATCTTGTTTGTAAGTGAAAACCTATACTATGTCGAGCTATTCGACCTAGTAGCCTATATTTGATAAAAACTTGCACAAATAGAATAGAGTTGTTTTGATGTAATTGTGTGTTAAACATGTTCATAGAAGTTAAAAACTATACTAACACTATCGACCTAGTATCAAAAATATAGGAAAATAATAAATAAAATGATAAAATAATGAAAAATGTGAATGAAAACCTATAAGGGTTAGATTCATGTCAATTTCACTAGAATGTATGCAATCAAAAATGCATAATGTCTATAAATTAATACTAAATCCAAGAAGATAGATCATACTTACACTTATGATTAAGGATACATTAGATAATTAGGAACATGAGCACTATGGGTATTTGATAGACTGAATTAGGGGATCTATTATTACAATTTTTCAATACTAGGAAGGTTTTCAAAAACTCCAATCAATCACAACCATGCAATAACCCTAAGTCCTATGTTTTCATATTCACTATACTAATAAGAAGTTTTGTGGTATTAATTTGTACCCTTTGAAGGAGTTATTTAGCTTCCCTATAACTAAGCCACAAAATGGGAACAACCTTAGGTTTTGGGTATCCTATAGTAAGGTTAAACCTCTAGAGAAGGCCAACTTCCTCTTGGTAGATCACCTAGACTAATGCCTCTACTTGGAAAAGGGATATAGAGGGGATATAGGGTTACTAAGAGGTTTAAAAAGGTGATGCACCAAATGTTTTGGACACTTAAAATTATACATGACACACTATCAGACACTTTTAGACATAACCATATCACTTCACTCACTCTTTGATCAGTTTTCACATAAGTATTTCACAAAAAGGCTCAAACTAGCTATCAATATAGCATGAGAGGGTAGTTTTCCACTTATAAACTAATCAACAAAGTATCTATGACACTTAGAATGACCTATGAGAGCTACAAAATAATTCATGAAGGTGAGAAAACTTAGATAGAGAGAAAGGAAAGCATACATTCACTTAACCACATCAATGAATTCATAGAACACACTTCAATTCAACTTACAAGTGGAAGAAGTTAATCTTTTATTGCATTAAATAAGTGTTGTAGTACAAATCTTGGCATAGTCTGGGCATGCCAAAAGCATAAGAGTCTCTTTTTACTTGGGGAGAAATTAAAGATATATAAAAAAAGTGGAGAGAGATGGAAACAAGCATATAAAAATCAATAAATGAGGCTCAACCAATTTTTGATCGATTAGCATTAATCCTACCTCTACAAATTAGCTTTCATTAGGTCTAGATAGTTTTCAAGCCCTCTGATTGGCTTAAAAACTCACTAGAAGATAAGAACTTTTTGAGGATGATGAGTCATGATCCATTCAAAAGGGAAAAGTCCCCAAAGGCTTCAAAAGTTAATAGAATGCTCTACTTTCCTTTCTCAACCTCCAAACTCTCCATATTCTTAATGAGATTACAACACCATGCTTTATGTTGATATGTTCTTTATGCTATCTAGTGTCCCTTCTAGCACTCCTTTCACATTCACCATTTTTCCATTACTCTAAACCCTGAACATAGGTCCACTATTGGTGAAAACCAATTCCCTTATTGGTTTTCATATAGCCATAATTTAATGAATATCCATAAGCACTAGGCTCTTGATCATGATCAAGACATAAAATGTATCCCTTAGGATTTTGAGAGGTCTAGCTGACCTTTAATGTCATCCTACAATTATGCAGGGTTTGCTATGGTAACTCAAATTGTATTTGGATCTCATATTTATAATTTTGCCTACCTAGGTGGTGAAATATTTCAATCTAACATGTCTACCATTTTGGCATCCCTTTGGCTACTTATTTAATTTTAAAACCTAGCTTTTGTCACCTGTGACATGTGTCTTCATCTTGTGCCCCATAAAACTAGATCAATTTTTCTCCATCAATTTCCTCAAGATTCTCTTGGCTTTGACCTTCATTATTGCCATTGATCTACATTCTACTTCCTAGATCATGCCACTTGTCAACCCTACATTGATTCTTATCTTGACTTTCAAAAATGTGACACTTGATAGTCTTGCATGCCTCTTATAGACCTTAATGTCAATCTATATCTAGTTAATGCATTTATGTCATGTGGTATCTTCACTTGTAATCTGGGTTCATTGACTTTTGACTTCATTTGCACCATTGATCTACTCCTGCATGATTGAACACACTCCATTGATTTGCTTGAGAGCTTACTATGATCAAGACACTTGACACCTTCATGTTCATTCTCAAGATCCTCTGACCTTTTGAACTCATGCTTACCATTGATCTTTAACTACATGATTGAATGTGCATCATATATTTTCATTGAGTTATTTACCTTGAGATCTTTTGCTTTCTATTGATCTTCATTCTTAGTTATCGAGATTATGTCACTTAGTAGTCTTGTTTAATCTTCATCTTTTTGAGGATTATTGAATCCAAATGGCTATTTCTTATGGAATTAATTTGATGTCCCCAAGCACATCCCATACTTCTAGATCATTTTTGAAGGCTTATATCATGAGATGTAAAATTCATTAAGATATCAAAATTGTATGGGATGACCTTTACACAAAATACATCATCATCATGTAATTATTTATCTTTAGTCAACTACCTAAGTGCACCTATTAAATCATTCTTGCATGAGGTGCTATGATAGTCTAGTCTTTAATAATCATATTAAGGAATTTTCAACACCAACTCATTGAATCACAAGATAAATTGGCATGATATGTAAAGTTTTGAATGGTAGGGTTGGCAATTTAACCTATGAAGTCAAAATTGACAATATTTTAGCAACTCAACTGGGAAGTATTCTTACTATGCTTAAGAACTAGACCATTTACATGAATTTTAGATTCATAAATAATGACAAATCTGATCCATGACTACAACAAACTGTATGACTTGGAAAGATAATTATTTCACCAAGACAAGGAAAGAAACACACAAAATGGGGAAACTAATCTAAATAAAGTAATTGTGTGAATAAATAGCTTATTTGGGACAAAACACAAATAAACTAATGTGATATAACATCATTTGGAGGAAAACAAACAAATTAATTATGTACAAAAAACTTATCTCTTTAATAGAATTACTTCAGATGTATCCCATTAACTGGGATATGAAGCTCCTCACCATCCATCTTTACATGTTGGAAGGCATTGTGGGATTTATGGCTAGGTATTATGTATGGATCATTCCAAATAGATTCAAACTTTGTATGCCTTCCTAGTTTAGCTCTATCCTCATCTTACTTGAGGACCAAATATCCTTCTTTGAAACTTCATTAAGAATCTCTCTTGTCAAAGGATCTCTTTACTTGTGCTTGGTATACTTCCATGGCTAACATGGAATTATTTTTAACCTCTTCTAGATCATTAATATCAACATATTTAATCTCCATTGGTTCATTTTCCAACAACTCAAGTTGATGCATTAGTTCTAAAGCAAGAAACTTAAGAGAAATAGGTAATCTTGCTTCTTTACCATATAAAAGATTCTATGGAGAGTTGGATATTGATATTTTATAGGTGATCTTATTAACTCATAGATCTATTTTTAACTTGAGATATCATGACCTCTGATTATCTTCAATAGTCCCTATTATGATCTTTAATAGATTCTTATTTGTGGTTTTAGTAAGGCCATTACTTTGTGGATAGTAATTTGATGAAGTGATGAGATAGAAACCATGTTGAACATCCCATTTGTTGATCTTAGTCCACACAAATGCCATAACATTGTCAGAAATAATGGTTGAAGGAAATCAAAATCTAGTAAGAAAACCTTCATAGAAATCTAGAACATTAGTTTCATTTATTTATCTCAATACTACTGCTTATATCCATCTAATGAAGTAATCTATATTAGTTAGTATCCATTTATGTCCCAGAATTGAAGGGTGATTAATGAGAATAATAAATTCCAATCCCCATTAGATAAATGGCTGGTCCAACATAATTGGTTGGAGGGGTAAGGCCACAAGTTTCATTTTTCCCACAACATAACACATTATTTGTACTTCCTAACCCATGCACGACACTCACCAAATATTATGGGCCAATAGTAGCCACCTCTCATGATATTAAGGGTTGTGGTCCTTGTGAAGTAGTTCCCTCCACAATGTCCATCATGGAGCTGCTCAAGAAATATCTATGTTTGGATTGGCTCTATACATCTTAGCAACATGCCATTGATATCTTTCTTTTATAAAACACCATCAATAAGAAGAAATGAAATTGATTGCAATCTAAAATGTCTTATTTTTGAAACATTTAGATGAGAGGGATAAATACCATCTTGGAGATATCTGACCAAGTTATAAAACCATATGGAAGGTGAGGTATGATAAAATGTAACCTCTTCATCATTTGATACCAAAACCACCTCATTAACCTCTTAAAATTCTTGGGTTAAATTCTCACAAAGTTATTTCCCTCTAATTAGCTTTGTGACCTTGATTTATACATAATAATCCATTACCTTCATTATCCAACCAACTCTTTTCTCATTTATGTTGTTGTTCAAGAGAAACTCCTTGATACTTGGATGGAAAACCATTAGGTGTATCTTATTGTTGGACAATAATTATCTAAATTTATTAAGAGACCTTATAATTGAAAGTACATGTTTTTTAATAAAGAGTACCTCATTTCATACTCTTCCAAGCCTTGACTAAATAAGCCTATTGGCTATTACAAAGTCTCATGATTCTGTTGCATAAGAATGCATGAAATGGTGTCTATGTTAGCATACATGTACAAAATGAAATCCTTTGTGAAATCAATATTTATGAGTGTAAGAGCACTAGCTATGGCCTTCTTGATCTCTTCAAAACTCTTTACTCTCTCCTTGGACTAGATAAAAATCTAATTAATTTTTAGCATGGTTGTAAGTTTCTTATCTAAAGTGGTAAAATTTGAAATATATCTTATTATAAAATTGATTTTGATTACGAAGCTATGTAAAGCCTTTTTGTGCTTGGGCAAGGAAAGTGCAAGAAATGAATCTATCCTTTTAGGATCTATACTCAAACCATATTTTGAAATCATATGCCCAAGAAGCTTACCTTAATGAACTAAGAAGACACACTTTTTGAGGTTTAGAGACATTACAAATTGCCTACATCTTTAAAACACTTGTTTGAGGTAAACAATGTGCTCACTTGCACTTTTTGAGAACACTATTATGTCATCCAAATAAACAAGTACGAACCTATTAAGAAGGCTCTAGAATGCCATATTCATGGATATATGAAAGGTTTATATATCATTGGATAAATTGAAGGGCATCTTTCTATATATAAAAGTTCCTCAATTTATAGTGAAGGCTATCTTGAACTGGTCTTCTTCCTTGACCAAAACCTAGTTGTAACCACTATATCCATCCAAAAAATAAAACCTCTCTAAACTGGTAACCAACTGTAAACTTTATTCCATATATGGAAATGGATAATTATCTTTAAGGTAGGCCTTATTTAAATCATGAAAGTCAACATATAGTCTAATCTCACCATTATTATTTTATATTAGAACAAGGTTTGCCACCTAAGTTGAATGCTTGATTATAAATATAATAGCTGATTCTATGAGCTTATGAAGCTCATCTCTCATCAAAGGTTCAAGGTTTGGATTGATAGGCCTTTGGTTTTATCTTACTCATTTAGTTTTATCCTCAAACTCAATGGTGTGATGAGATAGACTTAGATCAAATCCTTTGAGATCATTATACTACAATTTAAATACATCAAAAAATTTTGGACATAATTTAATGAAAGCTTCCCTTTGTGAAGAAGTGCATACTTTACCCAACTTTAATTTTTAATTAGGTTCAATCTCCACATTGGAATAGTGTTCCTCCTTTGTTGAAAAAGATAAATTTTCATTTATCAACTCATCATCACCACTGAATATGTTCTCAAGTGTGACCAATCCATTGGGAAACTATTTATTTTTATTTACACAATCTGATCACCATACTACCACAAGAAATTTGATTGATTTCTTAAAGAAAACTAAGCCTCTTATTGTAAGAACATGATAATTTGATTTCCATATTAAAAAAATTGAAAATTATCATGGTTATCTAGAAGAGAAGGCCTAAAAACCACCTTAATGTGTAACTATATTTTTTTCTTTTTATATCAGTTGGGATACTAAATTATGCCCTAATGGTAGCCAATATATTTGCATGTTTGTTCTCATCTCTTGGTATTGCTTGAATGTTGATAGCCTAAAAATATTCAAGTAAGTCCCATATAAAATGATTATAAGATCTAAGAAATAAAATTTTTCATACATTAAGACCTCTTACTTGGTGAACTACAAGTTCAATATCACCAAAAACTTGAAAGGTATTTACTTTTATATTTCTAGCCCACTGCAAACCATGAACTAGTGCCTCATACTTTGAAACATTATTTGAATAACCAAAATGAAAATTGATAGAAGAGAAATACCTCTAACATTATGTATACATCAACATTATTATATCCCCATTACCATGATTATTACTTGACCCATCAAAGTATAATTGCCATAGACCATAACTAGACTCATCGTCTTTCATCATGGCTAGAATTGGTGCATCATTATCATGGAGGTAACAAACACAAAGTACCTATTATTTAATTAGATTATAAGGATAAGTTTCATGAAAATTATAGGCCCAATAATCAAGGAATAGGTTTGTAATTCCATATAAATGTGATTTAATTTCTACCCCACTAGTTTCTACCACCTCATCTGAGATGACACAATTAGTGTTCACAACACATAACATATATGGATCTAAATGGAAATATAAAATAGGTTTAGAATGTATTTTTACCTTGGTACCATACCTATATATAAATGTTAAATTTATCCAATCAACTCATAAGTATCCTCCAATCTTGGAGGTGAAGTCCCTTGATAGACACATGGTAAAGTAGGGAGGCAAGTCCTCCACAACTACATCCTATTGAATGGTAACATTGGGAAAAACATGTAGTGTAAAATTCAGATATTTAATAATGCCTAATATATTTTTTTATGATCCATATAGTTTCATTACCCCTTTAGTTTTTGGTTCATAAATATGACTAAGCTTATCTACAATTTGCTTAGGCATAACAGTGTTACTGGCTCCACTATCCACCATATAGTTATGGACAAAAGTGTCACCAATTATCAAATAGAGGTATAAATGAGGATTTTAATCTGATTTTACCTCAATTTTATCCACCTTTACCCTCTTATTTAACTTTTATACTTGTTGATTAGTTGGTTGGTCTGAATTAGTTAGGACAACACCTTCTTTCTCAACTGGTTTTGGAGATAATTTTAGGGCTGAAATCTCTTGAATGAAAATGTATTTTTGTCCCAAAATAGAGAGGGAATCCCAAATGATAATTTTTATGTTATACCTCTTCATTTGATCCACTCTACTGAATTTAGCCCCAATAACCTTTGGTTACACTTTTTGAACCACTAGTTACTCACGAGCTAGAGGTACTCAAGGAATTTTCCCAGCCCCCATATTCTGATTTTTTTGTGTTATAGGGGAAACAAGTTGATAATTGATACTATTGTAAACAAAATTAAGAGTACTTGAAATAGTAATCACATATTTATCCTCATCAATGGCTCTTCTTCTATCTCTAGTTAGAGCTACAACTTAACCACTTGTATTGCTAGTCTCAACACCCTGATTGAATGCAACATGATCATCCATTTATAAATTCACATTAATGGAATTAGACTACCCTTTAAATTTTTTATTTTATCCTTTTTTTTCCAAAATTATTTCTTGGTGTTGACTTCCTTGAATATAAAAATATTATTATGTCATTTGTGGCATAGTAATGTTTTGTGACACCAGGTCTTGATTTTGAGCATCATTGAGATTAGATGGATACCAACCTGAATCTTGCATCAAGTTATCTTAGGGTGGTGTGGAAATAATACCTCTTGAAGTTGAAATTACATTAGGATCATGAGATGCATATGGTTTAGCTTGAGTTATGGCTCTTTGTGGTTGGCAAGTTGGTCTATTTTCTTTAAACCCTTGATAAGGAGGCCTTTGATCTCTGAATGGCTGATAGGTGGTCTGATTTTATTATTTATAAGGTGTATTATCCTAATATTGTTGTTTATTGAGTTGTATTATTTCATTCACAAAAGATATTAACACACTTTTTAACTTTCTAAGCTCAATGGCTTGACTAGAAGGGGTTGTAACTTGGGCTTTAGGGTTTGGAATAGGATCTAAATATGAATTTTGAGGAACTTGATGGGATATTATAGATTTAAATTATAAGAATATAGGTATTGGAGGCCTTAGAGAGAGTTTATTAGCTTGTATCAATCTATTTTTTACTCTTATTGTAACCTCATAAGCATCTAGGAAGGTAATACCACCCATTGACTACATCATCACACTAATATCAGAGTTGAGGGATTTTAGATAGTATAATAAGGCATATTTTAGGGATGGTATAATAAATTAAAGTATTTTGGTCCATGTATTATGGAATCTGAGGTTAAAATTAGACATTAACTCATGAGGAGCTCTTTGTATGGTAGTTAGTTATTCAACTAAGGATAGGTGGTCACATTTATCTTCAAATTATTTGACTAAGGCTACACCTAATTCATCCCATGTAGTAATGGAATTAAATGGAAGGTTTCTATACCACTACAATGCTTTTCCTCTAAAAGAAGTAACAAGCAATCTAATAACTACATTGTCTTGAATAACATTTTGAATTACACAAAGGTTGGTAACATACTAGATGTGCTCAATAGGATTGATTTGATATTATCATGAGAATATTGGAATAATCTTAAGAGAAAACACATAAATGTCATTAAAATGGGTTAAATTCAATGGACTACCTCTATTGAATGGAAAAATGCTTGGTTTTTGATAGCCATCTAGATAGTGGGAATTGCACTGCTTAGGACAATAGGATGACCAAGAGATGCATCTAAGGATATTGTATTTTCCTAATAAAACATGATTTTGTATATGCATTATAAGGAAACTCAATGAATTCAAAAGGAATACCTTTAGTAACTGACCTTGTAGTAACATTTGGCATGAGAGTATTGCTTGGATGATGCTATGAACTCATAACCTAAAGAATATTTAGCTTCTAATGATGATGGATGTCATCCTATATTGAAAATAAATATCCTCAACTCTAAAATTTAGGTATGCCAAGGATAATACATCCCACTGGGCGTGCTAAAAATTGTTGTGGTCTTAATTTGCACCCTTGAAGGGGGTTCTTAAGGATCCCTCTAACTAAGCCAAAAAATGGGAACAACCTCGGGTTGTGGGTATCCTATAGTGATGTTGAACCTATAGAGAAGGTCATCTTCCTCTTGGTAGATCACCTAGACTAATGATTTTTCTTGGAAAAGGGATAGAGACAGGGTATAGGGTTACTACTAGAGATAAAAAGGTGATGCACCAAATGTTTTAGATACTTATAATTATACATGACATTCTATCAAACACTTTTAGACCTAAAAATATCACTTCTCACTCTTTGGTTAGATTTCACATCAGTATTTCACAAAAAGGCATGAACTAGATTTAAATCTAGCATGGGAGGGTAGTTTTCCACTTCCCAACCAATCAGTGAACTATCTATGACACTTAGAATGACCTGTGAGAGCTAAAAAACACTTCATGAAGGTGAGAAAACTTAGATAGAGGTGAAGAAAATCATACATTCACTTAACTACATCAATGAATTTATATAACACACTTCAATTTAGCTTGAGTGAAGGAATTTAGTATTTTATTGCATCAAATAGGTGTTGCAGTACAAATATTGGCATATCCTAGGAATTTTAAAAGAATCAGAGTCTAAATTTACTTGGGGGTAAATGGGAGATATATAAGATAAGGGTAAGAGATAAAGGGAAGTGAGCATATATAAATCAATAAATGAGGCTCAACCACTTTTTTGATTGATTAGTATTAATCTTGCCTTTAAAAATTAACTTTCATTAGCTCTAAATAGGTTTCAAGCCCTATGATTGGCTTAAAAAGTTACTAAAAGACAAGAACTTGTTGGGGATGATGAGTCATGATCCATTCAAAATAGAAAAGTTCCCAAAGGCTTCAAAACTTCATTAAATGCTCTACTTTCCTTTCTCAACCTCAAAACTCTCCATCTTCTTAATAAGCCTACAACACTATGATTTATATTGATATGTTCTTTATGCTATCTAGTGTCCATTATGACACTCTTTTCAGAATAACTATTATACCATTACTCCTAACCCTAAACATAGGTCCACTACAAGTGAAAACCAATTCCATTATTTATTTTTATATAGCCATAATTTAATGAAGATCCATAGACACTAGGTTCCTGATCATGATCAAGACATAAAAATTATACGTGAGGGATTTTAAGAGGTCAAATGAGATTTAATGACATCCTATGATTTTTCATGGTTTTTTATAGTAACCCAAATTTTATTTGGATCTTGCTTTTATACTTTTTCTTGCCTAGGTGGTAAAATCCTTTAATCTGACATGTTTGCCTATGTGGCATCCTTTGGGCTACTTATTTCATTTTAAAATTTGAATGCTATCACCTTGGACACATGTCTTCATCCTGTACCCCCATAGAACCTAATCAATTTCACTTCATTGATCTCCTCAAGAATCTCTTGGATTTGACATTTATTGTTGTCATTGATTTGCATTCTAATTTCTAGATAGTTTCACTTGTCAACCCTAGGTTGATCCTTGTCTCAGCTTTCAAAAATGTAACACTTAGTAGTCCAACATACCTCCTATGGACCCTACTTCAGTCTTCATCTAGTTAATGTGATTATGTTATATGTTAGCTTTACATGAAATTTAAGCTCATTAACTTTAGACTTTTCTCACATTATCGATCTAATCCTTCATGATTAATTGTGCTCCATTGATTTTATCAAGAGCTTACTATGATCAAGAAACTTGAAACCTTCATGATCATTCGTAGGATCCTCTAACCTTTTGACCTTTTGCTCATTATTGATCTTTAACTACATGATTAAATGTGCATCATAGATATGCATTTATTTATTAACCTCATAATATCACTCACTTTCCATTGATCTTTGTTCTTGGTTCCTAAGATTATGCCACTTTATAGACTCACATTGATCTTTATCATGTTGAGGATTTTTGAATCCAAATGAATATTTCCTATGGATTTAATTTGATGTCCCTAGTTACATCCCATACTGATATATCAATTTTGAAGGATTATATCTTGAGATAGAAAACTCATCTAGACACTACACTTGTAGGGATGACCTTGGCATAAAATACAACATCATCATGTAATTATTTGGCTTTGGTTGAATTCTTAAATGCACCTATTTAATGCACAACTAAACTAACTTGTTCATTCCTACATGAAATGTTATGATGGTGTAATTTCCAATAATCACATTAAGGAATTTTCAACACCAACTCATTTTTCATAAGATAAATTGGAATGATATGCAAAGTTTTGAATGGTAGGCATGGTAATTTGACCTATGAGGTCAAAATTATCAATAATAAGTAAACATAAAATCTAAGCTAGTGCTCACCAAACCTTGTGGAATAATATGGGGGTTAGTAGACAAAAAAACATGCATAGGAGAATCTCAATTAATATATGTATGAGTAAGTCCCTAATACATGAAGAAGAAGAGTAATATTATTCAAAGCCAATACTTATACTATTTCTATCTACTAAAGAGAGGAGAAAAGTTAGAGAATACTTACCTGAAACATGAACCTATTAAGACTCAATATCTCCCTTAGCCAAAGGGGATTCACAAGTGGTTTTTTTAGTTTGTAAGGATCACTAAGAAATGCCAAAGCATCCAAGACTTATCCATAAGACTATATTCTCCAAGTAGATACCCTCAAGTAGAATGGTAGAAGAGTAGATTATAAAGAAGTGTAAGCAAATAATAACTCTTATTCATTGATAAATAATGATGAAATGATATTGTATATATAGGTGGATTTAAACCTAATCCCTTCCAAAAGTTTTGGCCAATAGGGTTGACCCAATTAACCTAGTACTATTATGGACAAATATTCACTAGGCCATAGGCTAGGTCAGCCAAGAGCCAACCTAGACCCTAAATTAATTTTAACCACAAGAGTATAGGGTCGACCTAGTTAACCTAGTACTATATAATACTGAAAGGGGCTTAAGGTGAGGGAAAGAGGGAAAAGACTAGAGGAGTATGCAAAAGAAGAGTAATGTCTTAGGTAAATTTTTGTAAGAACTGATTGGATTAGTAATAAATGGTAGTAAGGGATAAGAATCCTATGAAGCACTAATGGTCTACCCACCCCTTTCTTGCTATACCCTTTTAGGGTGTGCACTCAGAGATATTAAGTTTTAATGGTTTTTTTAAGATAGAAAGCATCAATATTTGATAAAATTTGAAAATATTATGTGTATACAATAGTCACCACTTCTTGAGAAAAAATTGTAGGTGCATTCTTAAGGCCAAAAGGCATTACCTTGTATGTAAAGGATCCCCATTCCATGACAAAAGTAATTTTATCTCTATCTTATTTTGTAATGGGCATTTGATGATAGCCATTTAATACATTTGTGAAAGAGTAGATTTCATGACCTGTGACATATTCCAAAACTTCATCTGTGAAGGGAATAAAAAATGGACCATTTACACATGCATCAATAAAAATTTGATAATCACCACATATTATGATCTCCCCTATTTTATTAGGCTACATGACCATGGGAATAACCTAGTCTACCTTTTCTATGGGATATATGATATCTAAATATTGTATTCTATCTAGTTTAGCCTTCACTTTCAACTTCATGTTTGGATTAAACTTGTATGGTTGTTTCTTTATGGCTCATGTGCACTCCTTGAGTTTAATATGCATTTATCCTAGGGATGGATCAAATATTTTAACCTTTGAAAATTTATCAGGAAACACATTGATAATCCCGTTGAAGTTTCATAGCTTTTAAAACTTCATATTTAGTCCAATAGTCACCTATATGTACCAGTTTAGGAATCTCCTTATGATATTTTCCATATGATTTTTAATAAATATTATTCTTTTCATCAACAACAAATTCTTATAACATTCATTACCCTTCTTGTTATAGAATTTATATGTTATGTAACTTGTCTTCTTCATTGGGTTTTGTGATTAAGTCCTTTACTAGTTCTATTGGCTGATTCAGGTACAAACAAATTAGTTAGATCAATATCACCATTAGTATCTAAATTTTATATTTCCCCCTTTTTATTTTATATTTGGTGGCATGATTTTATAATATATTATTCTTCCATATTGGCATCTTTATATCTTTGTAATGTTTTATTTAGATCATAGGCTATGTTCTCATGTGTAGTAGATTCTATCATGGTGCTTAAGTCTTCTGTGTACCCATGGCATAGGAAATTTTTGTTTTCTAGCAATGCATTATGAACTATAGGAATCTCATCTTCAAAGATAAAAGTCTATATGAAGTCACTTTGCACTTGTGCCCAATGCTTTATCTCCCTTCTATGTTCTTTATGCATATACCATGCTGATGGTAAAGGGGAAAGTGTGTAATGAAAGATGTAAACCTAGTACTTCAGGGTAAAAAATATTCTTTAGTCTTGACCTCAACACATTTGTGGATATGGATTTTAGGGTACTCACCTTCTTGAAATAAAGGCCAATTATTTTTGATAACCTATGGTAGTTGAAATCTATTAATCATAAGTTTACATGCATGATACTGATTAAGCTTATAATTTATATGAATTTCCCACCATGTAATTACAAATCCCTTTAAATAATAATTCAAGGCACTTACTCATTGAATAATGGTATTTATGTGAACTTGTAGGTGCAAAATGAATTGATTGATATCCTCAATTGCATAATATGAAAGAAGTTATCTCTCATAGGTGAAGACCATTCTCATAGGTCAAAGTTCATGATCACCATGTGCCTAGTTAATTATATGTGTATCTAAGTCTCTAATGATAGATGAAGCTATTTTATATGGAAAAGTTCCTTCTCTAGTTAGCTCTATATAGTCTTGTAAATGATCATTTGCTTGATAGAGAAAATCAATTTCTAAGTGAGTAAGGGATTTAGCAGACATGGACACACAATCCTTTATGAAAAACTGAGGTGCCATTGGTTGAGTAACTAATAATTTGGGATTTAATTGTTTAGATGTCTTCAACTATTAAATGAGTGAAGACTGTACCTAAGATTTAGGATTTTGATACAAGAATTTGCACTCAGCTACACAGAGATTTTGGATTCTCTTTAGAGTTTACCTTTATCCATCAAGTTTTTTGTGAAACATAAGGGGACTCTAGTTTAGATAAAATTATTTAGGATTTGGGTACCTTATTCAAAGGAATGACAACAATATTATCTCCTTGATGTTCCTCTTGTTGATTTTGCATAGTATTGATAGTCATCTGATCATCATATGCCCATTTATTTCCAATCAGTATAGGATAATGACTTGCTATTATAGTCCTATCAATGAATTAAAAGTCACATCACAATCTTAGTTATATGACTTTAGTCTCAACATCTTCTAATCTACTAATGGGTTCAACTTGTCCATAGTTTTCTAAACTCAGACTCACTAGTTTATAACTTAAAACTAGCCATCCAATCACCTCCCATATATACCTAGGGATCATGTTGACCATGTTTCCAAAATTAAAGACAAAATTTAGAATTTCATATCCTATAACTTCAATTTCATTTCATGCATCTACATCCCATGGATTTTGTTGGGAGAATAAATTAGATAGTAAAGTTGCATAGGATATTATTTTGATATTCATGCATTATGTATTCAGTTATGGATATATGTATATTTTTTCCTATCCTCTATGACTTATAATAAGTTATAAAATGAATAGACTCCTCTTTTGACACAAAGTATGAGAATGATTTTAATATTCATAGACTATAACTGAATATATATATGTATGCTTGTATGAAGAAGATAGTTTGACCTTTGTTGAGATCAATATAGACTATTTAGTTATGGTTACATATTGTATTTTTTATTTTATTCTTTACATACACTTTCATGGTTAATGTTTAGATTATTTCTATCTAATTTACTCCTCATTATATATAAACATTAATGAATTATTGGTTTTTAATTCCTATCTAATGCATGATAATTCATCTCTATTATACTTCTCTTTTCCCTACTAACTATGAATTATCTATATTATCTTGTGCACCTGAGTGAAACTTAGCTATCCTCATCCTTAACATGTTATGATGCTTTAGGAACCTATACTAACAATGGTGTGATGAACATGGAAACACTCCTTCTAGAGGAAACTATACCAAGATGGTTACCAGGGTAAAGAGACATTAAGATGTGGTTAGACCGAAAAGTATGAAATTTCATAGAAGAAGAATCTAAATGGACTGGTCTTGCCACAAATGAAACTATTTTAGAACAAATCTAAAAGGAGATATAAATTTTTTTATGGTGTGAATTACTAGAATTTCTAGCTAACTTGTTGATAAGTTTGGAATACTATTGCTTTAATCTAAGAATGAAATAAATAATTACCTAGACTGAAGAAAAGATAGACCAGTTACAAAAATTTGAAACCAACTAGATGAGAGAAATAGACTATTGGGTTGTTACCACTATAGATAGATAGATCACTGAGTTTCAAGTACAAAGATATATAACATTCAAAGCTATGCATGAATTTTTTATTTGAGGAATTAGAGGTAAATTTTTATAGTGACTACCTCTCTTTGTGAAGATGTTAGTTTTCGATAAGGCCATGGTGCCTAGTCTCGCCAATATGGAGTAGTCATTTTGGGAATATAGAGGTTTGTGAAACATGATGGTAAATTATGTTTAGATGAGTAAGGATTGAACCTAAATATATAATGAAGACACAAGGGAAGAAGAGTTAGAAGAAAATTTTGGATTTATAATGAAAAATATAAAAATAGAATAGATGGAATAAATATAAGAATTCCTAGGTAGCTATGAGTAGAGGTAAGAGAAGTAGTAGATTAGATGATGACCGAATAAGAGGACATGATGAGTGAGATGACAAATAATGATGATGGATGAAGAAATAATATGATGAATGCTGATAGATAGAGTGAAGTAATGAATAATGAGATGAAGATGATATGTTCAAAGAAGGAAAGAATAGTTTAGAAGTAAAGTAGTTAGATGATAAATGTAGTACGCAACTATAAGAATGAGTATTATCAGAATAAGAATAATTATGTAAAGAAACATAACATAGTCATAGGTTAATCTTATATTTAAGCACAATAGAAGAAGAAGTCATAGGAAAGAACCATTCATTAGAAGAGCACACATCCCCACAACCCAATATTTTATATTCTAGTAGAATTTTTTAGCTAGGTGGATAAGAAGATAATAGTTGGGAAGGACCATTTTCAGATAAAGTACATCATTGGGGTACTAAAACTCAAACAAGATAAATTAGAAAGTATTTGAAGGCCATATGGCTTATGTAAATCAAGAAAAGAGAATAAGGAAGCGTAGAAGAACAAAGTGTGCATGTTAACTCTCTTAGTGCATAGAGTAGTACAAAGGCATGATCACCTAGAGCATAGCCTCATTTGGTAACAACTACATAACATATTCCATTGACACCAATTTATAGAATGGGTCATCAAGGAGGATTCATAAACCTAGTAATCTATGATGGGTCTACAGACCTTGAATAATACTTGCTAACCTATGAAATGAGATGAAAATCTTAGGGCATCACTAATGATGATATAAAAAAGTGAAAGTTAGTAGGGGCATGAACTAGAAGAGAACTTGAGTTCATATACTAAAGATAAGTTCAAAAGGCAAGTCTACAATATGTTAAGGATAAGCTTGTCACAAAATTCAAGATAAAGAAATGCACTAGTTAGACTATATAGGACCTAAAGGAGATAAGTTAAAATTATAGAGTATCAGTCTATGAATATGACCTTAGATTCTTTGATGTAATGAATATCGTAGATTTTTATTTAACATATAAAGACAAAGCTACATGGTTCATCGAAATACTATGTTTTAGAACTAGGTTTTCCACTACACAAACTTAATATGCCACAAACATAGATGCTAGAGTTGCTGTCCTATGCATATAATAAATTAAAGACTATGGAGAATCTCCTATTACCAATTCAAAGATTGAAAATACACTACACATTTTTATGTAGAGAATGGAGCAATACCTTGAGGTAGATAAACCTAAATTGAATTTATGGGTATAGAGTGTAGAAAAGAAAGAAATCACCTGAATGATTTTCCTAAGATCAAGATAGAATTTTGTGAAATCTATTGAGTAGTGGGGCATGAAACAATATGGTGCCATATTCTACAACAATATGTCAAGAGTCCATAGAATTTGTATTATAACTTTTGTAATTCAAACAATCATGATGAAAATAACTATAGAGATTTGTAGGAGCTCAAGGAAGGCATCACCAAAAACATATTCACCATCACCACACAATAAATGTCTTAAAAAAGTAGATAATTCCAAGATAAGAGGTCAATAAAGGTTATGTGACCTAAATAGGTCCATAATAGATTCCTAGTTTATTACAATACTAACCTCAAGGTCTAGTTGGTTGGAACCCTCATTCACAAAGTTTAGTACCACCAACTCTATAGTACCAGTATGTAACACCCTAGAGCTCAACCATGATGCAACAAAAACAAATTAGTTAGACCCCACCATATTCACAACAATAATTTGTAATTGGAGATAATAACCAAAAGAATCAACATTATAACATTGCACAACAATAAGGAGGGTATAAAGGTAGATATCAATCTAGAAAAGGAGGAGCTAGAGGCACATATAGAGGAGGTTACTAGGGTGGAAGAGGAAATCCTTATTAACAACCTCCTTTTTAATTTTACTTGTGTGGAGAGTACAATCATGTATAACAAAATTGCCATATGAATATTCAAAGACAATCTTATTGTGCATATTGCACAATTTTTGACTAGCATGACATAGAAGATTATCCTATCTTGGAAAAGCAAAGAAAGGATAAGGTCATTCAAAATGTGAATATGGTGAGTGTGTAGCCTAAGGAGAATTCATTCTTGAATTCTATTACATGATAACAACACATAGAAAAAGGTAAAATAGGATAAATACCTAGACTTAGCAATAAAAAAGGGGATCATGTATGAAGCTACATAGATGATGAAAAACATCCAACATCAAAACACCACTAAAGGAGATGCTACAATAATGGATGTGAAATTATATGGATAGATCATGCACATTATGAATTAGGATAGAGTTGTTACTATGCCGATAGATCTTTTGAAACTTGTAATCACACTACATAACAAAGACATGTTGTAGAACATCACAAAGCTACTACATAATCTACTAGTGTGTGAAGAATGAACAATAGAATATGGAAAATCTAGTCTGGTACATCAAAATAAAGAAGCCCTAGGATGTAGATATATGAATTGACATTGAGGTTATATGGTATGAGATTAAAAATATTTTCTTTGATTTTGGTAACACAATCAACATGATTCCTAGGTCTACATGGGAAGTTATATGATGATCGGTTCTGAGTTACAACCTAGTAACTTTGAGTTTAGATGATTATGAAAGGGCTGATCATATTGGTAGATTATAAGATGTTGAGATTAAAGTCACATAATTAACCCTATGACGTGACTTTGAAGTCATCAACATGAAGATAACAACAACACATTACCTTGCACTGATTGGCAAAAAATGGGCATATGATGGTCAGATGACTATCAACATAGTGTAGAATCAATTATAGGTGTACAAAGGATATAATATTGTTATAATTCCTCTCAATAAAGCCCAAAAACCTTACATAATTCTAGATAAACTAGATTCTCCATACATTATGTAAGAAACTAGTTGGATGGAGGTGAACTCTGAGGAAAATCCAAAAGATTTACACATAACTGAATTCAACTTATTATATGAGCATACCAAACCTTAGGTAAAATCATTACTCAATTAACAATTGAGGACATCAAAAAAATGGGGGCCCAAACCAATAATTACATAACCATTGGCAAACCAATTTGTCATAGAATATTATGCATCTATGTCTATAAAATCCCCTACCTGATCAGAAGTTAACTTCTTCTATCAAGCTAATGATCACATGCATGAATATATAGAGATGACCAGAGAAGGAAATTTTCCATGGGAAAAAAACTTCATATTTCAGTGGAGACTTAGACACACACCTCCTCAACTAGGCCTGAGGTGATCATGAACTTTGACCAATGAGAATGGTCTCTACATATGAATGAGAACATCATGTGTACTATGAAATTGAGGATATCAATGAATTCATTCTAAATTTAGAAGTTCATATACCTAACATTAGCCATTGGGTTAGTTTTTTGAATTATGATCTAAAAGCAGTTGTCATGACATGGTGGGAAATTCATCAAAATGATCAAATCGAGTGGGATCATGCGTATGAACTCATGATTAGTAAGTTTTAGCTACCATAGTTCATTTTAAATAATTGGCCTTTCTTCTGAGAAGGTGAGTGTCCTAAAATTCATATTCATAAATGTGTTAAAGTATAGACTTAAGAACATATGGCATCAAAGTAATGGGTTCAAATTTTCCATTACACACTTTCTCTGTTACCATCAACATGGTATATACATCAAGAACATAGAAAGGAGACAAAATATTAGGCATAGGTTCAAAATAATTTCATTCAGACATTTGTGGTTGAAGATGAAAACCCTTTGGTTTACAATGCACTATAGAAAATCAAATAATTATTATGCCATGGGTGCATAGAAAACTTAATCACCATGATGAAATTCACTACATAGAAAAACACAACTGTTGATCTGAATTTAACATTACAAAGATACAAAGTTGCCAATAAATAAGAATAATATCTTACATAGTCATGACACGGAATACAAGATGAAAAAGAGGACATTGATGATTTTGATTCTAATGGTGATCTATATTTTACTAATTTACTTTCACCTAAATGGCCACAAAAACCCCTAAAAGACCTCAGTGCAGAACCTATGGAAGAAGATAAGCTACACAACATACAAATTCTAGAATAGGAAGGGTAATGAATGATAAAATAAACTATTGATGAATAAAAGTGAAAGATTTATCAGTAACCCATTAAAAATCATGTAATAAACATCATAATTGAGGAGGTTCCAAAATTGTCTAATATAATTGATTATTGGATAAAAGCTAAAATTTTAGATGCTATGTAACTTTTGAAGGATTATCAAGATGTCTTTCCCACTAAATTCTTAGAGGTCTAAGGAGTTGACCCATATCTTAATGAGATGCATATTAAACTTAATTATTATTCATGGCCTATAAAGAAATGACCATACAATCTAAATCCAAATATGAATCTTAAAGTGAAGAACGAACTTGATAAAATGCAGGATGTAGGAATGATCTACCTAGTAGAAAAGCTAGATTGGGTAAGACCCATGGTAGTGCATCATAATAAATCAAGGGAGATACACATATATGGGGATTAGCGCATAATAATAGGATATGCAGGTATTTCATCTCTATTATAATCCATACTATGCAAATATGTAAATTTTATCTAGACTTCAGAGTGCCAAATAGCATTCATCAAGCTAAAATAGAGATTGGTTACTATCCCATCCTCATATTTCTAGACTAGAGCAAGCCATTTCATGTATATGTGGATGCTTTAGGTATTAAAATTGGTGTTATGTTTGTATAGCCTAGTTATGGTGGATTAAACCATCTTATGAACTTTTCTAGTAAAAAACTATCTAACATAGAGAATAACTACATAAGCATTGAATGAGATGCATTAGCTATCATGTTTGCACTATAAAAATTTCAACATTATCTACTTGCAACACCATTTGAATTCTTCACTGATCAATAAGCCTTATGATACCTTGTCAATAAGTTGATGCTAGGAGGATGCATCTCTTGATGGTTGATATTATTTTAGGAGTTCTAGTTTTGCATTAATGTAAATCTAGGAAGAGAAAATGTGGGAATAGATCATCTTATCCACATTGATAATGGCAAAGAATAAGAAGAATTATAATAAGACTCTCTTGATGCTCACCTATTTTGTATTTCTACAATTCCTAATTTTTTTGAAATAATTTCCAAATTCATTAAATAAGTATTCTTCCTTATGCACTATCAATAATGTGATAAGAATCAATTTTTCACTAGATCTCTACCATACACCATCATCAATGGGCTTCTATATCACCTAGGGAAGGATGAAGTTATGTGTAAGGTTGTTCTCAAACATGAATGACCCCAACTCTTGAGAGAGGCACATCAAAGATTCACAAGAGGACATTTTTTAGGAGAATATACTACGTTAAATTTATTACAAAGAAGGTTATGGTTGCCTAATCTCTTTTAGGATGTACATAGAGTAACACAACACTATAATGTCTACCAATGCATGGGTAAACCCCTATAAAAATATGAAATGCCTTTGCAGCCTCTGTTAGTTGAAAAACCTTTTGAAAAATGGGACATTTATTTTATTAGATGTATCAATCCATCAATAAAGCAAAATAAATCAAGGTATATCATCACTATGATTGACTATTTTACTAAGAGGGTTGAAGATACTGTGACACCTAGCTATGGTGTGAAAGATCTAGTTAAATTTCTTTACAAAAACATCATTACAAGGTTTAAATGCCCCATAAATATCTTTAGTGATTTAGGAACACACTTTTTTAATAACACCATCAAATCTCTAAACTATGTAATTTATTATTTATCATCACAAAATCATTGCATACCATCCATAGGATAATGGCCAAGATGAAACTTCTAGCAAAGTGTTGGGTAAACTAAAAAAAAAATTATGATGTCAAGAGGGATGAATAAGAAGATCACATTCCTATGATTATGTAGGAATATCACATGAACTACAAGAGAGCCATAGCTTTTACACCTTTCTAGTTGGTGTATGGACTTGAAGTAGTTATGCCAATAAAATACTTAGTACCTAGTCTATGATGGTCATGTGACTAGGGGATTGTGACTCTATAACTAACAAACCTCTTAAATTGAATAATATGGATGAGTATATATGTAGATTAATATGGATTCAAGAATTTCACAAGTAAATCTAGAAAGCATGGCATGATAGGAATTTGTACCATAAATAATTTCATAAGGATCAACCAGTATTACTATATGATAGTCATTTTAGACAATTTTTGGGAAAGATACAAATTTTACGGAAAGGGCTCTATTTTATACACAAACTAAATTATTAAGGAACCATGGTTTTAAGATATCTTTAGGGAAACATTTTACCAGGGTAGGTAAATGGTTGTAGGCTTAAACTCTAGCACCAATACTTGAATTGATATCATTTTGCTAAGTGAGTGGGTGCTGAGTAACACCAAGTGGATTAGGATTTCCCAAATTTGCATGTTTTTTTGTGTTTATTTTCTATGTGTGTTTTTAGATGATCTCTTAAAAAAAAATTAAGACTCAAGATACCAAGCATAACATGCCCCAACTATGTGCAGGAGGATCCACATGCATCATCATGGATGTCAAAGAGGAATGAACGAAATAAATCAAGTCTAAAAAAGGTAAGGAAATGTCCCATCAATAAGGTCTCCACCCTATAATGGTCATTCACCATAATTAAATCCTAGATCGAAGGGTTTATTGATGTGATATTCAATAGATTAGTGGCCCATCAACATCATCTTCACATACCCCCGTATAAACACCAAATAGCATAACAACGTAAGTCCATACATGTGCCAATGACTAACTACCTTAATTACTAGATTGAATACTAATTTGACACATCCACCAGTACATTCATTATGAATGGATAATTAAGCATGGTATTCACATGAAATCCAAGAGGCACCAAATAATAAGGGTTAAGATCAAAGACCCAAGTTATCATTTCATCCTTGTGCATATTTTTCATGATATACAATTGCAAAAAGCCAAAATAGTTTTCTTTCATAGAGATCAAATAACATTCTAATTATATGACCTAAATTAGATATGGATACTTCAAAGTTCATTAGGGGTTTAATAGAGGCTCAAAAATAGGCAATGGGTGTCAACATGGTGCTCAAGCAAACCAAGTTTAATGACTTCAAACCATTTGAATACCTTTAATAAATAGAACATAATTTATTTCATCTAGATCTTATTGATGTTACATAACCACTTGATCTTGCAACTTCCCATTAATTCCACAACATAGATGTTGAGTGCCTATTATGAATGCATACCTTTGTAAAATTAGGGGAGAATATAAAAGTATTTCTTAGGTGATACAATGATGACAACATCTATCTTGGCCTAAACATCACCATCATAATCAACACATAAGTCATGGGCCAAGCTTTGAGCATGCCTACATGAGGAGACTCTTTGTCTCCATACAAGATAAGAATGGCCCCAATTCTGCAAGAAGTTCATAATTTATATGTTTAGAGTAATAGAGGGATTTAAATTGATGAAACCCTAGATGAAATAGTGTGCATCCTCATGGAGTGTATTAAAATAAGATTATAGTAGATAGCCAAGTTTGTGAAACAAATACCAAAAGGGGTCCTAGACATCTCCCATCGAATGATCCATATAAATGATTAATTCAATTGGCCAAATTAATTCATCTAAGATCTCCTCACCAAAATTAATAAGTGTCACACCTCTCTAAGGTATACATTTCAATACCAATTCCTCATCTTCTTGCTCTGATTCATGTAATGGAAGTCCCTAGAGGAAGTACACCCTAAAATAGATTATTGGTTGGCACAATAATTCCAAAATCTCATCTATACATAAGAGTATGGAGCCATAGAACATTATAATTTTTTTAAATCATGGTGGGAGGAGTGTCTAGAGTTGATTGTTATATATCCCCAAGTGCTACCAAACATCATGCAATATCTAGGTCAACATGCAACTATCAACTTGTTCCCCAAAGGTGTGTTTATCAACATTCATGAGCTACCATGATCATCCTTCACACCACTCACATTATTTGTCACAATGGACATCACATAGGCTAAATTCACAAGATAAAAATCCTTCAAAGCCAAGCATGTGAACCCACTTCAAGCCATACCACCTGATACAACCATCCCTAAATCACAACAACTAGAAGAAGCTACTAGCTTATATTAATAAAAGGGAGCCACAAGCTACCTACAGAACATCATTTGGTGTCCCATCTCTTGAAGCACAAGACACACAACATCACAACCTACATGGATTATCATAAGGTGCCTTATATTGTGAGATCCTATGACCTTCTCTAGATGGGCACAAATGAACAAGAATTCTACTAGGTTATGATGGTAGACATGGCTAGGGATTTATATGAGAGGGAGGAGAAGAAATTTTCATTTTAGAAGGATGTACAAATGGTTCAAATGTGAAAATAGGTTCCCCTAGAACTATGGGTGGACCTTCCATCTTGCCCACATTCCATTATTATTTATACCCAATTGTAGAAGAGGATTGACTTCTTCTAGCCCTAACCTACTCCTACATTCACAGCTAAGGACATATTTATACCCCTTTTAGAAAGTCCACTAGAATCACTTATGCATAGAACTCAAATAAGAAGGGAGGCAAGGGTCTCCCCTACACTAGAAGAGAACACCTTTATATGATTAACTACTATGTATGAAGCATAACCTACCCCTACCTCTACTATACCACCACTGAAACACAAAGTGGTCATGCTCAATTAGAAGAAGGCATAGGTTCCTAGCTTGGTAGTATGACCAAGTGTTTCACCATCATCACCACATGCCCATAAGGTTGAAGATCTCACACTAGCACAACCCATATAAGAAGAATAATAGGCCTCAAGGGAAGAAGTAACTTGCATAATAGAATTAAAATTGAGGAAAGAGGAGAAGTGATAGAAGGAAAAAGTACAATAACAATAAACTAGTAAATAATCCAAAGAAGCCAAGGCTGTAAAAAGGGCCAAGGATGAAAAAGTGGTCAAGAAGGCCTAAGAAGCTATCGATGTAACTAAAAAAACATAAAAAGTATAATTAAGGAAATAAAGATAAGCTGAGCTTATTGCCAAAGCTAAGGCAAACAAAGAGGAGAAAATAAAATAGGATGTAGTAGACCAAGCATAGCAGACCATAGAAGCTACAAAGCATGCACAATAACAAGCTACAAAGAAAAATAAGGAAGAAGATGAAGCCCTATGTCAATAATAGGCATAGGCATATTCATAGGCATAATAACAAGCTCAAAAACAAGCACAAGTACATGCCTAAAGTACACAAGAACATGCCAAGGATATGGCCTTGGTATAATAGATGAAAAAAGAGGAAGAAGAAGAATGGCCAAAGAAATTTAAGGTCTAAGAGGAATAGGTAAAGATGTAAGCTACAAGCTACACAACAATAACTAAAAAATAAAAAGGAAGAAGCAAAATATAAGCAAGATGAAGATGTTGTGTAATAACTTAAGCTAGTAGCAAAGGCCACTACACAACATCAATACACACTAGAGCATACTCAAGCACAAATATATTAGCATACATAGTAAGAATCCATAACTACCTCTCCAATAGGCCCTTAGCTTTTAGAACTAACACTAGGAGGTGTCTAGCTTTGGGATGTCCCAATAGTTGGTGCTCAATGTACCACTTTATCACTCCCACTTACCACAATGACATGACTAGACCCTGCATCATCTACAAGTAAATTAGATGCACTCCCAATAAAGCAAGAGGCTTCCTTGGACATCTTTATGCTTCCCTTGAATAAATAATTGGAGGGTGTAGTAGATTTATAGAAATCAATTATGGAGAAGGATGCCTCCTTAGAGATTGAGATGACTCAATCCAAGGTATAAAATATAGAGTTGAAGGATCACCTTCATGAAGCTACCAAGATGATCTAGGACACCTAATCAAATTTGGTCACTCAAGCAATCAGGGACCAAGTTATGTCTAACCAATGTAGACTTAAGACTTTGGTCTCTAAGTTAACAAAGGACTGGTGTGTATCTTGATAACTCCACATAGTCATTACATTAGGCCAAAACATGAAGACTAAGGTAGCCACATTGATAACCTTTCTAGAGGAGTACCAGAGCATGTTGGACATTATATCACTCTAAGCATATTAGGTCACATGAAATATATTGGACTATAAGCAACACCTCAATAAATCTCTATCTAGTTCTAATGTAGACTTTTCTACAACTCTAACCATCAAGACAACCATGGGAATCCACACCACCTCAATGGATGAGAATGATAGATCTCTCTAGGAATTGATAAATACAAAAAATAATGTGCATGATAAACTTATTAATTGGTAGAGTGAGGTTTTATGTAGTTCATTCACAAGTCTATAGGCCCAATTCCATGTAGACAATATAGAGTAGCTGAGAGGAGAGACCTAAATGAGGGTAAATAATACTAAACTAACCATGAGTATCACTAATGACTTAGACCTAAAGTAACTCATCAACTATCATAAACCACTATGTATCCACTATGCATGGTCCAGGAAGTCATGATCAATTGACATACTTACAAGATTGACCTATCTCCATTCTACAGTGAGGTTGCCTAGATCCTCAACATTCTAATCTATAAGCCACCATTTAAACTATAGAAAATCATTTCATAATGCAAGGATACATAGTCCAAAGCCAAGGATCTTGTTGGCCAATCATCTTCTACATCAATGCCACCTCCAAGCTAAGTACTATGCAAGGCACAAATTTTGTAAATAAATTTGTATTGGGGATGATTAGTAAGACAAGCAGGGCTAGGTTGGGTGAAACCCCATAAAGGGTGGTCACTTGGTTATGCCAGCCTATTGAAAACCCAAAAGGGTAGTAGGTTGGTATGATACTTAGTTGAAAGCCCAAAGGGGAAGCTAAGTAGTGTGAAAGAGGTTAAAAATGAAAATGACACCTTGATTGAATATTGAGAATCTTAATATTCTAACCATTTCTTCATATTTTTCCCTCTATGCACATTCAGATGATCCTGTGACTTTGTCTCAGGATGAGACAACATTTTAAGTCTAAGAAAGTGTTGGGAGAAAAAATTAGATATTAAAGTTACACATGATATTATTTTGATATTCATGCATTATATATTTAGTTGTTAGATATGTTTATATTTTGTCATATCCTCCATAACTTGCAATAGGTTATAAGATGAACATACTCCTATTTTGGAATCAAGTATGAGAAGAATGTAAACAATCAGAGATTGTAAATGACTATATATATATGTATGCTTGTATGAATAAGAGAGTTCAACCTTTTTTGGGATCAATATAGATTATTTAGTTATGGTTACCTATTGTATTTATTATTTTGTTCCTTACACATGCTTTCATGGTTAATGTTTGGCTTATTTCTATCCAATTTACTCTAAATGCTCTATAAACATTAATTAAATATTGGCTATTCTTAATTCCTATCTAATGCATGATAATTCATCTCTGTTATGATTCTATTTTCCCTACTAAATATTAATTCTCTACACTATCTTACATACTTGAGTAAAACTTATCTATCCTCATCCTTAGCATGTTCTGATGCTTTAGGAACCTCTACTAATAGTTTTTTTTGTTATGACATAGCAAACAATTTTTTCTATTTGTGTTGAACTCACTATGCACACTCTAATAAATTATGTATAATTTTTTTGATATTCTAAGAGATGTCTTCATGGTGTAGTGTAATTAAAATCTTTAGTAAATCTATCAGTGTAGTAACAATTCCATCTTGATGCATAATACACACAATCTGACCATACATTTGGGCATCTATTGCTACATCATCTCCTTCAGTAATGTCTTGGCATTGAATATTTTTCAACATCTCAATAGATTCATACATGAGTCAATTTTCTATAGTTGGGTCTAGATATTTATCCTATTTTGCTTTCTAAATTCCCTGGTCTTGAGGCATTTGGAGAGGAGGAAATCCTCTCTCTTCATGCTAGTGTCTTGTAATAGCATTTAGAAATGCATCCTCCTTAGGCTACACATTCACCATGTTAACATTCTTGACAACCTTTTCCTTTATTTTATTTTCTAAGATAGGATAGTCTTATGTCTCATGATTCTCATATACTTGATAATATTCACAATAAGACTATATTTGAGGGTTCAAAGGGAAATTTCATTGCACATGATTATACTCTCTAAATAACTAACATTGTAAAGGAGGGCATTCATAATTATTTCATCTTCCACCTTGGTGACCTCATCTATATATACCCTAGATTCTCTTATATTTGATTGATAACCTCTTTTATAACCTCCCTATTATTGTGCCATATTCTAGTGCTAATATTGTTGGGTGTTATCTCTAACTCCAAATTGTTGTTACACAACTGGTGGGGTCCAACTAGTTTTTTGCTACTACATCATTAATAGATTCCAAGGTGCTACATAGTAATATTATGGTGATGGTGGTGTCCAACTGAGTGAAGGAGGGGTCATCTAGCCAAATCTTGAGGTAGGTACTAAGGTTAACTAGGAAATCATTGTGGACCTACTTGGTTCGTACAACTCGTATCAACCTCGAGGCCTAGAATCATCTGCTTTATCAAGGGCACTTGCTACATAATGATGATGAATACATTCTTTGTAATTTATTCTTTGATCTCATGCAAAGCCCTATAATTATTTTCATCATGATTTTTTGACTTACAAAACTTACAATATAAACTCTATAGGCTTTTGACATACTATTGCAGGAGATGACACTACATTTTTTCACATCTTACTACTCTACAAATTTCATATAACTCTATCTTAATCTTAGGACAATCATTTTTTTGATGTCCATCCTTCTCACAATCCATGCACCATATATTTAACTTAGGTTTATTTTCTTAATGATATTATTATATTCTCTTCATAAAATCTTGCAATATATTTTCAATCTTAGAACCCGTTATGGGAGCTTCTCCATAGTCTTTAATTTGCTCCACTCATAGAGCAACAACTCTAGCATCTACCTTAGTAAATATTGAGTATGTGTTATAGCTAATCTGATTATAAAATGAAGTCCTTCAATAAACCATGTAATTTTATCTTTATTTGATAAGGAAAATTCCACTTTATTTATAACATCAAAGAACCTATGATCACAATCAAAAATTGATTCACCCAAATTTTGCCTAATCTCCTTTAGGTCTTGACTAGTTTGACTTGTACATTTATTTATCTTAAATTCTATGATAAGACATTCCTTAACCTACTATAGAATTACATGTGTAATTTATTTGTAGTACATAAAATCAAGTGATCTTCCATTCAGTGCCCTTATTAACTTGCACTTCTTTACTGCCATATCATATTGTAGGTTAATAAGTATTGCTCAGGGTCTATATACCTATCATTTGTCACCAAGTTTATAAATGCTCCTATAACACCCATTTTATAAATTTTTATCAAGGGGATATATTGATTAGCTATTATAATGGGAGGCTAGATTCTATGTGATCCTATTTTCACACTATGAATATTTACTTTCACACTAGGATAGTTAATTTGGGTACTCTATTTTTATATGTTTCCTACTTTTCTTTGCTTGATTTCAACAAACCTTATGGCCTTAAAATCATTATAACTGATGTTGTTTCAATTTTATTACCCCAATAATGTACTTTTTCTAAAAATGGACCTTCCCAACTATTACCTACCTAAGCATCTACTTGAAAACTTATAGTGGAATATAAGAAATTAGGTTGTAAGGATGTGTGCTCTTTTGAATGATTCTTTCCTATGACTTCTTCTTTTTCTAAGCTTGAACATGCAATTACTTTATGAATTTGTTCTAATTTTTTTCTTAATACTTCATGTTATTTTTTTTTATAATACCCCTTCTTATAGATATACACTACATCTATCATCTAAATGATCTACTTATACACTATTTTTGTCTTCATCTTTGAACATCTCTTCTTCTTCTTCTTACTTGTCATCACATTTTTCTTTCTAGTAGCATTCATATTCTTATTTCATCTCACCTTTCTTCATCCTTCATCCTTCATCTCTTTCTTCTCATTCATCACATCTTCCTAATTATTTTTCATCTATTTATTTCTACTCTTAACTCTACTCATAACTACCTAGGTATTCTTTTGTTTACTCCATCTATTCTATTGTCATAAATCATGTTCTAAATACAATTTTTTTTTTACTCTTCTTCCCTCATGTCTCCATTATATATTTAGGTTCAAGCCTTATCTACTCATCTAATCATCATTCATTATCATTTTTCACACACCCCCATACACCCAAATCAACTACTCTATATTGGTTAGAATAGACACAATGGCCTTATACACAACCAACATCTTCACAAGGATAGGTAGTCACTACAAAATTTTCTGTCAAATTCCTCTGATGAAAAATTCCTTTGCAAATTCAAAAGCTATGTATCCTTGTACTACAAACATAGTTATATATCTATCTACTATAATATCAATCTAATGATCTATTTCTCTTATCTAGTTAGTTCAAATCTCTATAACTAGTCTATCTTTTCTTCTATCCAAATTATAGATTCTTCTATTCTTGGGTTAAAGTAATAATATTCCAACCATGTTAAGTTTTCTAGAAATTCATGCAACTCACACCAAAAAATTTCATATATCTCTCCATAAATATGCTTTGAAATGATTTCCTGTATGGTAAGACCAGACCATTTTGATTCTTCTTCTACAAAATTACATATTCTTTGGTCTATCCATTTCTCAATATCTCTTTGACCTAGTAACCATATTAGCATAATTTTCTCCAAAAATGAGTATTCCATGCTCACCACACCATTATTAGCATAGGTTTATGAAGCATCAAAACATGTTAAGGATGAGGATAGCTATGATATAATTCATATAGGAGTTTGGATAATAGAAACATAGTAGTCACTAATTATCATGCATTATTTAATAATTAAGATCAACAAGTGTTTCATAAATAGAAATAAAGCATTCAGGTTAATTAGATAGAAAGTAACCAAACATTATACAAAATAATGCATGCAAGGAACATAATAATAAATATCATAGATAACCATAACTAGATGAATATGTATTAATCTATTCAAAAGTGAAACCCATTTCTTCTTACAAACATAGATATATATAGATGTTTCAGTCTATGACTATTCATCTTCTTCTCATACTTGGTGACAAACATGGAGGCTATTCATATTATAGCCTATTATAAGTCATGAAAATAGGACAAAAGAGATTATACAATGATAAATGAGTACATAATACATGAATATCAGATAAATATCCTACATAGCTTTACAATCTAAATTCTTCTACCAACATTCTAGACCTTTCCCATTTATATAAGGATTTCATTCACTATCTATCTATGCCTAATTTCTTATCTCTTAGTCTAACCAATGTTATTATGATCAATTAGACCTTCTATCTTACCCAAAATTCTATAAACCTAATTATCTTACATCTCTATAAGTTCTAGACCTGCACCTATTTTACAACTGCCTGGGTACTTGCATACCAATCAAACACATACATCGATGCAAGTGTTATATCCCAATTCAAGTGTCTATTTCCCTAAAGTCATCTAATTTTCAAATGAAACTTATTCTTAAGGTCAGCCTAAGTGATTTAATATAATATATTATCTAAAAAAAGTGGTATAAATAAAATATCAACCCTTATTAATTACTCACCTAGAAAAGACCAAGGCAACTTACCAAAAGCACTCAAGAAATAAAGTGAGAAAAGCTTCCCTATTTTCTCTTATTTCCATATTAATTATAGGTAAAACACATTTACATGTCTAAAGTACTAAATGGACATTCTATGTGCCAATTTTTCTAAGCTATAAGCTAGGTCACTATTATATTTGTTTATCACACATTAGATGATTCACATATAAGACAACACATAGGGGACAACTAAAAAAGTTCTAAGCCCTCTTCAAAGTATTGGATATATAGTAAAAAGTCATTAACAAAGGAAAATTTTGGGAAGCTCGACACCATGTGCCCACTAAACCATTTTCCCATATCCACTATGAATATGAAGAACTAAGGATTTACTATTTGACAAGGAATAATAGTCAATGACTTAGATCTAATTGCACTAGAGTGAAGGTGACATATAATTTAGAAGCATCCAAGTGGTCACATCTAGTTTTATTAGGTATTCCATACTAAACACTTGCATACAATTCAAATAATAGCATTGTTGTAATTATCTCAAGTTGAGGTAAGTGTTTACAACTATATAGGTATAATTAACAGAATTAGATAACTGGTTTAGAATCTACATCCAATATACTTTTTACTTGTTTCAATTTTATATTTATAAATACATCATAATTAACTATCTTATTTTCATTATCATTAAAATATCTAGCATACATATACTTTCCATTTTTAGCATATATTAGTATAATAAATTTAATATATGTTATATCTTACTTTTGTCAATAATTAACTTGCTTTAGAGATAGTCTACAATCCTTGTGCCCTAGGATATCTCTACCCTTTTAATCCTAGATTCCCCATAATCTAGATTTTAAGGTTAAACATTTTTTGAATCTGATCTTTGAACATCATTATTTTCAACCATACTATATAGGAAGTTTCTTACCTACTTTGTCCTAATCTTTGTGTTATTTATCTACATTATCATAGATGATATTGATTTATTTTATGACTATGATTATGAAACTCCCAAAATTTATATTAAAGAAGGGTTAAAAATTGATTAGTCTTGTAATATTCCAAATTCTAAAGCATATAATCTCAAATATTTGAATGGTGGTAGCTATCATCCTTCTAATTAGGTCCATGCTCCCATAATTTCAAGAGATGAAGTTGATCCATCTTAAGGAATATAAACATCCTTTACCATTATTCCCTACACCAACATCATATTATTTTAGCATTTTTATTTGTTAAAATATGGATACAAAGAACAAGGGTTGGTCAAACATGAACAAGGTATAACCCACCATATATCTCTTAAAAATAATATGAATCAACAAGGCTTAGGATTTTTATAAAAATATATGACTCACCAATGGGGCAAGTCATCTAATCATGCCCTTCATGCACATTCTACCATAAAAGTGGGTACATATGATCGAGATTCTTCTTCATATGATCGTCAAAATTTACATAAAATACATAAGTAAATAATGTTTGGTTTATATATTACTTATAAAGGGGATATTACTTCAAATAAATAAATTTAAACCCACATAATTACCAAATTCAAAAATAATATCCCCCTTATCAAGGGTGAAGATTATTTTCCACCTCATTTGACATTGAAAATTCATGAAAGGTTAGAAAATAGATCATGGCATATTTACCAAATAACTTCACTATACCAAAATACATATATTTACAAAAATTCTCTCTAATACCAATTGATATATCTATACAAAATTTAAATGAACCAATTTCTTCAAATGATATACCAAAGGTACCATAATTCAGAGATCCAATACCATTACTAAAGTATACTAAATTTAGTGATTCAGAACTTGCACTTGTTATCCATGAGGATGATGATACTTATATGCCACGATTAAAGCAAGATGGTGGATTATAATAAATGATAACACCTATGCCAAGCACCACCATTCCCATAAATTATCTTATTTATATAATAATCACTATTGGGGATCTTCAAATACATGTTTCTATACTTGATATGCAAATGGATTTCCATAATACTAATGAAAATTTTACCTTATTCAATAAGCAACCTCTTGTATAATGTATACTTGAATATCCTAATCCAAAAGATTTTGAACTAATGGATCTACCTCTCTTTTTGAGTCATAAGGACCCATTTGACCATATGATTAAATTTTTACATTCCTTTGGTCAATGGGAAAAATATGAAAAAGTATTGCCAAAATATTCCACATGAGCATATTCAATGAGGCTCATAATTGGTTCTATAGCCTACTAAAATGTTATTTAACCACTTTTGCATAATTAGAAGATGCATTATTCATGGCTTTCAATATCCATAAGGTGCCAAAAATTACATTAGAACATTTACACAATTTCAAAAAATATGATAATGAATCCAATCAATATTATACCATTAAATTTAAAAGTACATCATATGAACTAACATTTAGACCTTCATATTTGGAGTTACAATTAAATTTTAGTATAGGTCTTGTTTCTCCATTGAAATAAATAACATTACATAAATAATACAAGTTATTTACCCATTTATATGTGGATGTGCATATATATGCTTAATTTATACTTATCCAAAAGAGCTTAACATATCCCCTTATAAATACCAAAGTTATATTCCTCACATAAATGAGGGAGATAAATTACCAAATACATATTATGAAAAATAATGTGGAGTTCCTAATCTTTATATGGGAGCTCTACAAAGTTTAATTAATATGGGACCAATAAAAGGTACACATACTATGAAAACACCCCAAGGTGAATAATCCAAAAACCATCTATGTCAAAAATATTTAACAGTCACATTATTTATGGGTGGTGCTTATTTTTGGCATAACCATTTTATCTTACACAAACAAAAACTACTTGCAATATAAAACACTTACAACAGATTAGTTTTGACCTAAGCGACTTACAAAGTAAAGGAGGTTGGAAACACTCATTGGGAAACATACTACCAATTACTTATTATCCTAAATTGATTCAAACACAAGTTTGGGTTATTCCATAAACCTCTCCATATTCATTTACATTGGGAACTCTTTCGTTATATCAAATGGAAGCAAAAAATGGTCAAAATTAGTAACATATTTCTTTTTCTCATGAAGGAAAGTGGATCCATAACCCAAATGATAGAATTAATTCTTATATTTCACATGTAAAATATGAGGAGAAACATTCCATCTACCATTTACACATATCTAACCATGATTAAAACAATTAAAGGATCTAACTTAAAGTTTCAAGGCTTCACATATTCAAAAAATATGAAAAAATTCAAAAATTCAAAAATCCAAAAATATGTTCAACATTTACATATCTTATTAACTCCTTGGCATATATGTTGTGGTTCCATGTTGGTAGATGGAATATAAATATTTTATATATACACATGTTTCACACATATTTTAAATTGTATTTAGGCATACACAGATGCATGATCTACTTTTTGATGTTGGGTTTTCTCTCTACTCACATCAATAGGATGTTAGGGGCATACACCTCTATGATCATGATACATCCATGTTATATCTATTGTTTAAAAAAGACCTCATCCTAATTTATTTGGATGGGGACCCTCTTGATTCAACATGATTTATTCATTCCTCTTTCTTGCTCAATTGTTAGTTTTTTTTTAAGCTTTAAATTTGAATGTTTAGACTATGCATTAGTCTAATGTCTTTGTTCTTTTGCTCATAACATGTTGATAATTATATTACTAAAGGTATAATATTAATAAATTGATATTGAGGCATGTTGGGTGAATATTTTGTCAATCAGCTAACTGATGAGCAAAATAGGTCATATCAACCACATCAAGGGAGATTGGTCATCTAGATGTGTAGGTTTACCACATCAAAAGGGGACAAATCTATCCTCTCATCAAGGGGAGGTTCCCTATTAAATATGAGGAGCTATATACTATATATATAAGCAAAAAATAACACTCAGGGGTAGGATAATACCATCCATCTCTCTTTTGTCAGAGATGATGCTCATAGACAAAGGAGAAATCCTGGTGATAAGACTGAAGGCACTTCTCTTCTTTCAGAAGTGATCTTGCCGAAAGTAGCAGGAGTTCTTTCAGGTAGTGACAAGTAATAGGTAATAGGGTGTAGTAATCAATAGTATGAGATGTAGCACAAAGTCTCCACCTCGACTGCCCAAGAGTGAAATACTAAGAACAATGAGGGCACAAAGTCATCCCAAGGTCCTTTACATAGAAACAAAAAAGAGGCAAACACACTAAAGGCAATTATAGACAGCACAAAGTCTCTCAACAATTGGCTTCAAGACACCTTCCTGATTACTTCCACTAGTTTTGCTTGTTAAATTGAATAAACCATAATACATTCAAGAAATAGACATAAGAACAATCTCCTAAAATGGCACAAGCTATAACAGCATAAAGTGTGAAAGTAACTTGCTTTTTCATTTAAACAAATAAATATGATGAACAATCTGAGCTCAAATTCTTAGTAATCACCTCTCAATTTGGGTAGAGTTTTGCTTCTATAATGGAAAGTCTCCCCTAAAATAACACAACAAATTACAATATATGGTAGCCCAAAAAGGCTCAACACTTTTTTCCATGAAATTTCCCATGCTGTAGTTAATGCCTTCAATGCATTTTCAATTCTATCAAGGGACCATGCTTGGAACAGTGTATTGGCCTTAACTGTGGCATGCCAATTAATTTCATATGTCTCCTCCATAACAGGGGTTGTCTAGTCCTTTTCTTGATGTCTGCGTAGCTATCCACTTTGCCTTTACTTCATGGAAGAAAAACAAGCCGTGTCCTTGGTTTGGCATGCTTAGATGACTACTTGGTGAACTATTTCACCTACTGGAAATAACTCCCTTGTAGATATTTTTGAAATTTTTGTATTGTTCTCTCTTCCCTATAGCAATTTGAGCTCTCAAGCTCTCTTTTTAGCTAGTCACTTGGTTCATCCTTCAAGTTTCGTGCCATATTCAAAATTTAATGGATATTCCATTACCTTAAATTTGACATCTACAGGGCCATCAATAGTTTTTGGATGTTGGAATCATATTGAACCATGAACCTTTGAACCTATGAAAGTTCATTGGTTCAATAGTTCAATGGTTCAGGTGGTCTTTATCATTTCATCGCTCTCCTGGTTCAATCGCTTCCTTGCTCTTTGG
Source organism: Torreya grandis (assembly GCA_037957365.1). Taxonomy (NCBI): domain Eukaryota; kingdom Viridiplantae; phylum Streptophyta; class Pinopsida; order Cupressales; family Taxaceae; genus Torreya; species Torreya grandis. Next base: position 548,226 of record JARHVA010003481.1, on the reverse strand, counting down.
TTGAAGCATCCTTTTGAACTATTGAACCTGTAAACCATTAAACTTTGAACTCTTTTGGTTCAAGGTTCAATCAGTTCATTGGTTCATTTTGTGTTCCATTTCATGGGGATGCCTTTGAATCTTTGAACCTTTGAACCATTTTGGTTCAAGGTTCAATGGTTCAATATCTTTCTCAAAAACCTTTGTTTTTTGGCTAAGTCTTTGGAAGCCTTGTAATTCCTTCAGCGTTTTGTCCTTGGGACACCCCAAAGGGAAGGTGTCCCTTTGAGTCTTTGGGAAAGGTCCTTTTTGTGGGCACTAAGAGCCCCCCACAAGGATACCTACCCTTTGAGTTTCTTCAGGTGGCTCTTGGGTTAATTCCTTCAAGCGGCTTTGATCCTTCATTTCCTTTGGATAAAATGTCCGAAGGAATTCCTTCAGAAATTTTGTCTGAAGGAAATCTTTCCTTGGCTTTGTCTTTTTCCCCAGGCTTTTGCTTTTCCTTTCGAGTGAATTCCTTCAGACATTTTGTCTAAAGGATTTTGTCTTAGTCATTTTTCTATGGAAAATCTTTCTGAAGGAATTCTTTCAATCCCTTTACTTAGTAATTTCCTCAGACAAATTTTTTTAAGGAAATCTTCCCTTTTGGCCTTAGTCACTTTTTAAATCTTCGAACCAATGTTCCCTGCCCTCTGCAAGGGCACTTGCCTTTAGTTCACTGCCCTCTGCAAGGGCACTTGTTCCTTCAGCTTTTGGGCAGTCCCTTGAACTGATCGATTGAACTGACCAATTAAACCAACTTTGTTCAATAGTTCAATGGTTCAATCTTGCATTTTGTCTAAGTCTTTTGATATCTTCAAACTCAATGAACCGGTTGAACCTGTTAAACCCTTTAAACCATTTTGGTTCAAGGTTCAATGATTCAATGGTTCAATAGTTCATTCTTTGTTTTTTGCTAAGTCTTTTGAAAGATTTGAACTTACTGAAGTGGTTGAACTTTGAACCTTTAAAAAAGCACTTAAATCTTTAAGCTTTTTGATGACGTTAAACCTTTGAACCCGTTGAACTATTGAACCTTTTTGAAAGCAGGGTTCAATGGTTCAATGGTTTAATGGTTCAATCCTTCCTTTAAAGCTTATTGATGAACATTTTTGGTTGAACCAAGGTGTTGAACCAATCTTGAAATTGTCTAAGTGTTGGGAACTTGTTCCTCTGTGATAATTCACCTATTGAAGCCATTGAACCTATTGCACCTGCTAGTTTCAAGCCTGCAAATTATGTAGTTTCAAGCCTATAGAGTCCATAATTTTAAGCCTATAGAGTCCATAGTTTCAAGCTTATAGAGTTCATATAAATTTGAAAAATCTTGAATAATGGAGAATTTAAATACTCAAAACAATTTTTGAGAAGGGAAGAGAGGATTTTGGCTTGTAGGACCAAAATAGTTCATATGTTTTCCCAAGAATGAGTGACAAATTTTTGAGAAAAATAGCTGGCTCCAGTTGGGGAACTTCCTTCAGTTGAAAACTTGGAACAACTGAGGGGAGTAGAAACCAAAATCTCTAGTGCCTTGAAGTATGCCATTGGGCTATGGAGTCATGCTACCCAAAAAAATAAAGGTGCCAAAAAAAATGAAAATAAAGAACACAAAATAGAACTAAAAGACAATACAAATATACATATGTACAGATGAACTTATCTGATACTTCAAGAATTGAAGTGCTTCAGATGCTACCCATTGTGAGGTAGAGAAAAGGGCATGCCATCTTGATACTTCAATAAGAAACTATTTTTACCATGGAGCTAATGGATGGTAAATGGGCCTCTCCATAGGGAATCAAAATTCTCATGCATTCCCTTTGGTTCTCTTCTCTTGTTCCACAACAAGACTTGATCTCCAATCTAGAAATCACATTTTTTTGCTTTTTGGTTGAAGAGCTTCTTCACCAAACTTTGATGCACAACAATTTGGTCCACCACCATAGTTCATTGCTCATCTAGCTCAGTCAAGCACATGATCCTCTTATCGATGGAGCTTTCATATGTCTGATCTTTGACTGCCTTAGCCAAATTCAATGCTAGCAATTTTAGGGTGATTGGTATTTTAACATTGAGATCATATAGAATTTGGAAAGGAGACATACCAATTTCCCTCTTGGGTGTCATTCTATCTATCCATAAAGCATCAACCAATGCTTTATGCCATGTTCATTGGTTCTATCTACCAACTTCTTGATGATAGTCACTAGGTTCTTGTTGCTTGAATTAGCTTGGCCATTCCCTTGTGGAAAATAATTAGAAGAGTGGGAGAGGGTAATATCATAGTAAAAATAGAATTGAGTAATCTCCTAGGAAGAGAAACAAGTTGCGTTGTCTGTGACAATCTTGGTTGGGACCCCAAACCTAGAAATGATATTCTCCTTGAGGAAATTGCACACTACTTCTGAAGTGGCCTGCTTGGTTGGAATAGCTTCCACCTACTTGGTGAGGTAATCTGTGGCTAGAGGACATAATCATGTCCAACACTAGAAGATGGGTTTATAAAACCAATGAAATTGATTCCCCATTATTGAAATGGCTCTTCTATCACCACTGGTTTGAGAGGTAGAGCAGCTATCTTGGGTCTTCCAATGAACTATTGGCACAGTTCACACCTTCTTACCCATTTGTATGCATCTTGGAATAGAGTAGGCCAGTAATACCTAACTCTTAGAATCTTATGGGCAATTACAAGAGCAAAAAAATGTCCTCCATAGGCATAATTATGGAAGGATTTCAAAAGTTGGCTCTACTATTCTTTGTCCACGCAGTGAAGGAATACTCCATCAAGGCTCCTTTATATAGGCCATTATCCCAGAGGATAAAATTGGTAGCTTTCAACTTGACAGTCCTTTCTTTTTTGAGACAGGTGAGTAGGACACTCACCATAAGTAAGAAAATGAGCAATATTCAAATACCACTCATTCATGGTAGAGACAAAGAGGACTATTGTCATGTCAACCACTTTTGCTTCTTCATGCTCTATTTCTTTAGGTCTATTGTGAGCAATCAATGGGCATAGGACTTTTCCCCACACTAGCTTCATTGGTTTGATGACTAGATCAAACTCCTCGATTTTAGAAATCTAATTCCCTCTTTTTTTTCTAAACTCCTGCTGAGTTAATATGGATTTCATTGTGGTGTCAGGAACTAGGGTAGTAGTGTGTGAATTTAGGATGTAAAAGTGGAAATGCTTCACTACCTTTACCACTGCATAAGCATGCTTTTCCATGTTTGAGTATTTCAACTCATGAGATTTGAGAGGATAGCTCATGAAAGAAATGAGAGATTCCACACCTTCTTGGTTCTATTGAACTAGGATGGCTGAAAGTGTGTGCTCAAAAGCATAACTATAAACTATGAAATCCTTGGTGTAATCTAGACAAATTAGAATTGGGGCATGGGCAATAGCTATCTTAATATATTGAAACATTAATTTTCCTTCTTTAGTCTAGCTGAAGGTGGATTTTCCCTTCATCATGTTCACAATGTGGTGAGTCTTCTCAATGAACTTAGGGATGAACCTTCGTAAAAAATACACTTTTCTGAAGGAAGAGTGAATTGTAGTCTTACTTGTGGGTAGGGTAAGTTCCTAGATGGATTTGACTCTTTCTGAGTCAATCTTTATGCCTTCTCTAAACACAATGTGTCCAATATATTTCCCCTCTATCACTCTAAAAATAGACTTCTTGAGATTTAGTGAAATGCCATTCTAGTGGTAGAGTTCTAGCACTTGTTGCAAATGGCACACATGGTCAAGGTGATGCTTGGAAAAGACTATTAAATCATCCAAATAAACTACAATTAACTTACTCATTTCATCTTTGAAATCAAGGTCCATTGCTCTCTGAAAAGTGGCACCAACATTTATCAGGCCAAATGGCATTCTCCGGTATGCAAAAGTGCCCCAAGGTGTGGTGAAGGTAGTCTTATGTTGGTCTACTTCACCAACTTTAACTTGATTGTATCCTGAGAAGTTGTCTAACATTGATAACATCTCTAAACTGGTCACTATCTGAAGGACTTGATCCATGATAGGCAAAGGATAGTTATCCTTTAAGGATGACTGATTCAAGTTCTTGAAATCCACATAGAGGAAAATTTATCCATTCTTCTTCCTCACAAGTACTATGTTGGCAATCCATGTGGAATGATGGATTGGGAAAATTATCCTAGCACTCAACATTTTCTATATTTCAAACAAAATAATACCTGATATCTTTGGATTGTACTGTCTAGATTTTTTATTGTAAGGCACTAAATCACTTTTGAGAGGAATGTCATGGTGAATTTATTTAGGTGTGAGTGACTTCAGATCATCATATGAATATGCTATAACATCCATGTACTAGCTGAGCAGAGTAGTGAACTTGGATCTCTCCTTAGGAGTGTAGCATTTCCCAATGTTCACCATCTTGGGATCTTCATTGGTACTCAAATTTATTTGATCAAACTCTTGGGAGGAGCTTAAATCTATTTGTTACTATTTGATGAATCTGTCATGCTTGTCAAATAACTTCTCAAGGGAAACTAGGACTTTTGGGATTTTATTCCCTTTAAGTTGTAGGAATTCTTCACCTATGTCTGCACTTGATTCAGGGGTTGGTTCAAGCTTTTAAGGCTCACCACCTTCAAAATGAAGCTATTTAAAGTTGTCTTTTTACTCCAAGAAGGCAATGATTTGGTTATCATTGTTAAACACTTGCTAATGATTAGCATTATCAGGTACACTTGGTCAAAAGACCAACTCAATAGTGTACTTGTCTCCTTAGAAGTTAGGGTGAGGGACCAGAAGCATTGCTGAAATAGCCAATGCATCATCTCTATCATTGAATTCCCTGGGTATGGTAGAGATGTTGAAAGTATCAAAGCTTTCAATCTAATCCTAGACTAGATTATGTTAGTGGTGCAATCTCTCATTTTTGGTTTGATACAAGTTCCTTACCTAACAAACTACTAGTTTAACATCTCTTTTAGCATGAAGGAGTTTGATGCCTTTGTCTTGAACAACCTTCAATCCAAGTAATATAGATTCATAATTAGTTATGTTGTTGGTGTTACTAAACTACAACTTGTATGAAGAAGGAAAAATATCTCTTTGAGTAGATATCAACACAATCCTAGCTCCTGAACTGATAGAGGAGTAGCTACCATCAAATTCTATAATCCATACCTCATCAGACACTGATTTTTCTTTAGCTTCTTCTTTGTTTAGAGGGGGAGATTCTTCTATGTTTGCACTACACTCTATCTTATCTTCTATTGTTCCATCTGAAACAATTTTTAGGCTATCAAATTTTAGATCTTCATTAGATGCCTCATGAACTTCCTTTGTAGATAAAATGTAATTACCCATGCTTGAAGACTTGAATAGAATTTGAGCTTTAGGCACTGATGTTTGAGTAACCACATATTTTACTTCCCTTTTAGGGAATAACCTCTACATAACACCTTTGATAGGTATTCTCACCTTAGATAAGTCCATGCTCAACTTGCCACCAATATTTTTGTAGAAAGTTTTCCCAAAGAAGATGTCATATGAAGCTGGGATGTCAGCCACTAGGACAATTATCTTAATTCTCTTATCTGGGAATGCTACAAATGCAAATTGGGCATCCTTGATTTGTCCCAGTAGCATCACTTGTTTGTTATCCATGGAGAAACATCTCTCAAATGTCTTGGTCAATGTGAGACCAAGGGATTTTTGCCACTTTGGTAGGCATGACATTGTCTGAAACTCTAAAATCAATGATGCAATTGCTCAACTTGTGACCATTTATCAATAAAGAAACATATAAAGGGTCTATTTTCCCAGGGGCAGTAGGAGGAGTAATGACAAGATTTTTTGGTATGGGCATGTTCCTTGGGGGATCATGAGTCACCTTCTTAACATCTTGTCTTGCAGGAATGGTTTGGTTCTTTACACATTGAACCAACTTGTCTAATTGCTTAGGGTTGGATTGCAGGAATTCAAATTCAGACATTTGAATTTTAGTTTTCTTTATATGGTCAATTATGTCAAATGTTTGAAATGAACTGGGAATAGAGGATGGGAGTTCATCCCTTTGGTTTTTAGAAGGGGGAGGGCTGATCTACAAAATTGAAGATGAAGGTGAATGTACAATTGAGGTGCTCACTTTTTTAGCAGTCACCAGGTCCTTTGGCTGGAAGGGTAGAGTGGTTCCCCGCTTAATAATTGAAATTTTTGGTTGAGGTCACTCCTCTGTCTTTTCCTTATCAGCTTGCTAGGCTGACTAATTTTTGGATCAGGTGAACACAACATATGATCCCTCAACTACTTTACCTTCACTTCTAGGTTCATCTTGGTAATTTAGGAAACTGATGTTGGAGTCACCAATTGATTCTTCTTCATTTGTGGCAAAGAGATCAACATAATTTTCTTGATCAAACTTAGGTTGGAAAGAGAAATCATGTTCTATTTCTAGATATCTAACTACTGAGTTGGCTGGAGGTGCTTCAATGGCAAGGTTCCCCTATGGGGGAGGAAGATGATTTGTTTGCCCTTGATTTTTGGTAGCATTTCCTTGATATGACTGGTTCTAAAATGTCCTCCTTGGCACATCTCTGTATGAAGGAGTAGATGGCATCCCTTGCACCATTTTATTTCTAAGAGTAAGCAACTTGTTTTCCAACATCTGCACCATTGGATCAGTGGTGGCTGTAGGTGAGTATTTAAAAGATGAAGGGGATTTACCTTTGTTAGGATCTCACCTTATCTTTTCTACCAAGATAAGGTCATCTTCTACCTCAGTAGCCAAATCTTGAGCAGTAGCAAGGTCTATGTGACCAGCCCATCTTAGCAAAAATCTCACTTCAAGTAGCTGCAAGTTGATGAAGAAGCATTTAAGGTTCTCAAGTGTTGGTTGAGCAATTGTAGGAATCTTGTTCCTCAGCTTTTTAAACTTTGTTATGAAATCCCTCATAGGCTCATGAGGTTCTTTCTTCATCTGTGTGAGCTAGGCTAGTAAGGCATATGCATCTTCTATAGGCTTGAACCTTGATTCAAACTTAGCTTTAAGAGTGTCCCAGTTAGTCACTGACTGAGCTTGCAGATGGTAGAACCAGTCTGCAATAATGCCTTGTAGTGTTTCCACAAACAGCCTGACAGCTACATCTTTGAATTCCACACCTATCACACCACAGGCTATGCTAAAGGTTATAATATGTTCATCAAGATGAACTCTCCCATCACCAAAGAATTTGGGGAAATTCTTCCTTGAACTACATGGTAGCTCAGGTAGAGGTGGAATAAGATTGAGTGGACCAAAAGAGTTACCCCAGGGGCCTTGAGCTACCATGGTTTGATTATGGAAAAGGGGGATAACAAATCTAGGTGGAGTATGTATAGGCAAAGTTATGCTAATAATAGAAAAAGAAGCTTTGCCTTGTGTTGGTGACCTGGTACAGGTAGGAGGAACACTCTTGTATCGTTGAACTTGAAGTTGGGGAGGGAACAAATTAAAACTACCCTAATGCACCAACTCAAAAATAGGGTCAACCACACCTTGGATTCTTTGGCTTCTTATATAGCATGGAGTTACCATATTGTAGAATAAAAAATGGAAAAGAACTGGTCCGGCTTCAGCTTGAAGCTTGAGGCTTCAAACTACTTGTCTATCCCCAACAGAGTCACCAAAAAACTATTGGGTGAATATTTTGTCAATTAGATAACTAATGAGCAAAATAGGTCATATTAACCACAACAAGGGAGATTAGTCAGCCAATGTGCAGGTTTACCACATCAAAAGGGGAAAAATCTCTCCTCTCATCAAGGGGAGGTTCCTTATTAAATATGAGGAGCTATATACTATATATATAAGAAGAAAATAATACTCAGGGGTAGGATAATACAATCTCTCTTTTTCTAGAGATGATGTTCACAAACACAGGAGAAATCTTTGTGATAAGACTAAAGGCACTTCTCTTCTTTCAGAAGTGATCTTGTAAGAAGTAATAGGACTTCTTTCAGGAAGTGACAAGTAATAAGTAATATGGCATAGTAATCAGAAGATTGAGATGTAACACGAAGTCTCCACCTCGAATGCCCAAGAGTGAAATACTAAGAATAATGAGGGCACAAAGTCATCCCAAGGTCCTTTACATAGAAATAGAAAAGAGGCAAACACACTAAAGGCAATTGTAGACAGCACAAAGTCTCTCCACAGTTGGCTTCAGGACACCTTCTTGATTACTTTCACTAGTTCTGCTTGTTAAATTGAATAAACTAGAATACATTTAGGAAATAGACATAAGAACAATCTCCTAAAATGACACAAGATATAACAGCACAAAGTCTAAAAGTAACTTGCTTTCTCATTTAAACAAATAAATATAATGAACAATCTGAGCTCAAAGTCTCAGTAATCACCTCTCAATTTGGGCAGAGTTTCACTTCTATAATGGAAAGTCTCCCCTAAAATGACACAATAGATTATAATATATGGTAGCCCAAAAAGGCTTGGCACTTTTTTCCATGAAACTTCCCATGCTATGGTTAATGCCTTCAATGCATTTTCAATTTTATCGAGGGACCATGCTTGGGATAGTGTATTGGCCTTAACTATGGCATGCCAATTCATTTCATATGTCTCCTCCCTAGCAGGGGTTGTTTGGTCCTTTTCCTAATGTCTACACAACTATCCACTTTGCCTTTATTTCATGGAAGAAAAATATGTTGTGTCCTCGGTTTAACGTGCTTAGATGACTACTTGGTGAACTATTTCACTTACTAGAAATAACTCCCTTGTAGATATTTCTGATCTTTTTGTATTGTTCTCTCTTCCCTATAGTAATTTGAGCTCTCAAGCTCTGTTTTTAGCTGGTCATTTGGTTCATCCTTCAATTTCCATGCCATATTCAAAATTTAACAGATATTCCATTACCTTAAATTTGACATCTACAGGGCCATGAATGGTTGTTGGCTATTTGAATCATATTAAAACATGAACCTTTGAACTTGTGAAAGTTCATTGGTTCAATAGTTCAATGGTTCAAGTGGTCTTTATCAGTTCATTGCTCTCCTAGTTTAATCACTTCCTTACTCTTTGGTTGAACCATCCCTTTGAACTGTTGAATTTGTGAACCATTGAACTTTGAACTCTTTTGGTTCAAGGTTCAATCAGTTCATTGGTTCATTCTTTGTTCCATTGCTTGGGGTTGCCTTTGAATCTTTGAAACTTTGAACCATTTTGGTTCAAGGTTCAATGGTTTAATGTCTTTCTCAGAAACTTTTATTTTTTGGCTAAGTCTTTGGAAGCCTTGTAATTCCTTTAGCCTTTTGTCCTTGGGACACCCCGAAGGGAAGGTGTCCCTTCAGGTCTTTGGGAAAGGTCCTTTTTGTGGGCATCAAGAGCCCCTCGCAAGGGTACCTACACTTTAGGTTTCTTCAGGTGGCTCTTAGGTTTATTCCTTCAAGTGGATTTGATCCTTCATTTCCTTTAAACAAAATCTCTGAAGGAAATCTTTCCTTTACTTTGTCTTTTTCCCTGGGCTTTTGCTTTTCCTTTCAGGCAAATTCCTTTGGAAATTTTGTCTAAAGGATTTTTCCTTAGTCATTTTTCCATGGAAAATATTTTTGAAGGAATTATTTTAGTCCCTTCACTTAGTAATTTCCTTGGATAAAAATTCTAAAGGAAATCTTCCCTTTCAACCTTAGTCACTTTTTTGATCTTCGAACCAATGTTCCTTGCCCTTCTCAAGGGCACCTGCCTTTAGTTTACTACCCTCCATAAGGGCACTTGTTCCTTCAGCTTTGGGGTAGTCCCTTGAACTGACTGATTGAAACAACTAATTGAACCAACTTTGGTTCAATGGTTTAATGGTTCAATCTTGCATTTTGTCTAAGTCTTTTGATATCTTCGAACTCATTAAACTGGTTGAACCCTTTGAACCATTTTGGTTCAAGGTTCAAAAGCTCAATGGTTCAATAGTTCATTCTTTGTTTTTCACTAAGTATTTTGAAAGATTTGAACTTACTGAAGTAGTAAAACTTTGAACCTTTGACAAAGTGCTTAACTCTTTAAGCTTGCTGATGACGTTGAACCTTTGAACCCGTTGAACCATTGAACCTTTTTGAAAGTGGGGTTCAATGGTTCAATGGTTCAATCCTTCCTTTAAATCTTGCCAATGAACATTTTTGGTTGAACCAAGGTGATGAACCAATCTTGAAATTGTCTAAGTGTTGGGAACTTGTTCTTCTATGAGAATTCACCTGTTGAAGCCATTAAACCTATTGAACATGCTAGTTTCAAGCCTGCAGAGTCCGTAGTTTCAAGCCTACAGAGTCCATAGTTTCAAGCCTATAGAGTCCATAGTTTCAAGCCTATAGATTCCATATAAATATAAAAAATCTTGAATAATGGAGAATTTGAATACTCAAAATAATTTTTTGAGAAGGGAAGAGAGGATTTTGGCCTGTAGGACCAAAATAGTTCATATGTTGTCCCAGGAATGAGTGACACATTTTTGGGAATAACAAGGCATATTTTAAATAGTTGGGAATTTCATTTGTTTGATATTTTTTATTTGTACAGAGTTTTGGGTGGTTTGCCTATTTTTGCCCTTTGGATTGATAGTTTACAAGATGATAAGTTACAAGTGACTGAACATGCTTCACTCTAATGTTTTTTACATTTTAGATCATTTAGTTTAATATTTCATATATAGATATTAAGATTTAATTTTTGAATTTTGCTAAGTTGAAAAGGTCCTTTTCCATGTTCAAATGATTTTAAATCTATTCTTTTGCATAATTGACTTGGATCTTTGGCAAAATTATCTAACTTGTTGTAAAGTTTATTGTAAAATTCCATGGTTTAATTAGGTTCATTATTTTTAGTATCTCATGTTGAACTGGATAATTTTTTATAATGTTTGGGTCTAAAACTTAGACAATTTTTAATGGACTCTAATATAATTACCTAATTTTTAAGTGTCTAAGGGTCCCATTTAATTATTTTGATTGATCATATTTGGACTTTATCCATAAGAGTCATGATATTAAATTATTTAAGTTTATATGAATGACTTATTGGAACCATTTTGGGTATATGTTCTCACTTTTTTGGCTTGTATTTCATGTAAAAATATTAGTGTATGACTGTGCCTTTTAGGTTTATTTAGGTCTTTTTTTACTTAGATAGTTCATTGAAAAGTCTTGCTAGTTCAATGTTTCCCTAGGTTCACATGATGAATATGTGTGTCTCCATCATGTTCAACTAAGAATCAATCCATCAAAAAATGACTAAATTTATAAACTTTCCCCACTAGATTCCAAAGATGGTGACAGGTGTTAGCATCACAAAATCCTAGGATCAATCTATACAGTTAGAAAAGTTAAAGGACCCCTCAAATACCTATTCACTATTTGATCTTTGGATTTATAACTTGGGTTGGTCCTTAGAAACCACAGTAAAAGACCAAGATCTCCTCAAGGTCCAAAGGCTTGAGATCATGCCATGTGGAATCATCTTAGGAGCCTAGGCCTTAGAAGAGAGCATGGACCATAATGATAACCTAGATGCCCCAAGATCATGTCATGTGGCATGATCACATTCCATTCTATAAAATTAAATAATTTGAGATGATGCCATGTGGTATCATTTCATAAACCAGAGACCACAAATTGATGAATGAGGGACATACATATGGACCTAATGATGTCATAAAACCCCTAGCATAAATTTTATGGGTATCTACCCTTTGGAAGACTATCAAACCCTAGCCCCCTAAACCAATTAGAGATTACCATATGTAAATAAACACAAGATTAAATTTGACGGGCGACTTCCTTATCAATAAAATATCAAAGACAAGAGTGGGTAATTTTTAATCCTTATGTAGTTAATTTTTGGATATGGATTTAAAATCATGGAATATGATATGGAAAATATTTAGATCTAAATTATGGTCACTATCCTAAATTAAAAATTTATGATGAGTGTGAATGTCCAGTCTAGTTTAATCTATGCAAATGGCCTTTATTCTAGTCAAAATATGAGCTTAGTTTATGCAAAACCAAGATTTTATTTGGTTTATATTCAATTTTAGTTTATCAAACTAATATATTAGTCCTTGATTGGAGTTTATTTTTCCTTATTTGTTTCATAAATTCTTCCAATGAGTTTGAGCCATTCATTTTCTACCACACATCTTGATTGCATTTATTCATAGCTCAGGGGTTTATCCAAAAAGTTTATAAGAGTAAAAAAATTCTACCATGGACCATCTAATCTTCCATAAAATGACTCACATTCATCAAGTGGTCTAAGTAATTTGATAAATTGACCAATGATTTTAGCTAAGATCCTTCGGGATCATTCGATCTTCCATTAGATGACTCACATTCAATCATGGCTCGATCACAACAAATTTTCTAAGTCAAAGAGCTCCCTGAATCCTCAAGATTATAACACATGTAACCATATTAGAATATGGGTTCTCAGATTATTTACAAAAGATATCCCAACCCCAAAATCCCTTATATCCATCTAATATCTTAGATCAATGACTTGAGGGGGACTAAGACTCAAAAGGGAGTAAAACACATAACAACCTAGGAGCCTCGTGATAATGCCATGTGGCATGATTACATTCGATAAAAATAGGCATCAAATAACTAGGATGATTCTATGTGTCATCATATAATGAGACTAAGAACATATACCAAATGAATGAAGGACTACCACATGGCCTGATGTCATCAATAAGGCTCCCCAACTTAAATTGGATGAATGTCTACCCATTAAGAGACCATCATAGTTATGCAAATGAATTGATTAAACATAAAATATTTATTTGTCTATTTCTCATATTTATTATTCATTTAATAATAATTATTATTCCTTTGCCTTTGTCAATTGGGATTTATAGTTAGATCTTTCTATATAATTTTACAAATTAAGAGTATGCCACATCACTACTAGGATTTAAAGTCAACATGCCATGTGTCAAGGATATGTAAAGTCATTGGACATAAAAAAGTTGAAATCCTTTTGAAAAATGTTCAAGTGTTGGAGATACTCAAATATCCAAAATCATGCCATGTGGCATGGTCTTAGAGAGCTAGGACATAGAGAAAATAATGAAGATAAAGTGGCCCTAAGACCTGAAGGCTTGTGATTCCACCACATGGCATCATTGAAGAACCCTGAGACTCAAAAGATAACAAAACATAATAAAGTGCATGA